>CM052544.1:41128485-41152462 GCA_028533065.1 Trachops cirrhosus | reverse complement strand
ATTCCTTCTACTGTGTTCTTCAGTTCAGAAATTGTATTCTTCATTTCCTCTTGGCCCTTGGTGATAGTTTCTATTTCCCTTTTCATGTTGATATAGTTTGCAGTGAGTTCATTGTAGATTCCCTGTAGTTTCTGCTACCTCATTTTGAGCTCATTGAACTTCCTGATAATCATTGCTTTGAACTCAATATCTGATAGTTGAGTTGCCTCTATTTCATTTAGCATTCTTTGTGAGGCTTCCTCCTTTCCCTTCATTTGGGGATTGTTTCTTTGTCTTCTCATTGTTTGTGAGACTCTTCTTGTTCGCCTCAGCTTCTTAAATTGATGTGTTCTGGCTTCCTGGGTTTATGGTGTCAACTTCTGTGGTAGAATACCTGTGAAATTCAGTGGTGACGTCTTCTTCTTTTTTTAAAAAAATTTTTATTTTAGTTTATGCAGTACAGTTTCTATCCTTTATTCCCATTCCATCCCACCCACCCATCCTTCCCCTCCTCCCTCCCATTTCTAACCCCCCTAGTTTTGTCCATGTTGCCTCTATATTTGTTCCTGTAGACCCTTCTTTTCTCCCCTGAAATTCCCTCCAGTGGTGCAGTCTTCTTGATCTCCCAAGCTCACTGGTCTTAGGCTGTCATTTAAGTTGGCTCTGTGTTTGTCTTTGTGTTTTGATTGTTGTTGGGTCTTTCTTTGGTGGGTCCTTCCCACCAGCTGGTTAAATGGGAGTCACTCTGTCTACCACCTCTTATATTTTGTTGTGCTGGTGAAGGCAGGTTGTGTTGAAGCTGGTTCTTCCATGTGTATAAGGTTTTGAGGATTCTCTCTTGCTCTTGTTCAGTTGTTTGTACTGGGTAGTGTCTCCACTGTTTAGTTATATTTCCAGATAGGTCCTGGATTGAGGTTTGTGTGGTTTCCACTCCCTCCTTCACCTTCTCCTGTTGTTATCTGTTAGTGGTTCTTTTGTTGTTGGGTGTCCTCTTCCGGTGGGTATCCTGGTGTTCACCACTTCCACCTACTGTTTTTTGTCATCAGTTGAAGGGGGAAGGCAAAATGGTTTAAGACAGCAAGAGGGTATTCTCTGATATTTACAGTAGCAGCCAGTAGAGAAGAGTTAGGAGATCCTTTGGCTATGTATAGTGTTAACTGTGATCTTCCTCCCAACTAGCTGATTTTTAGAAAGGATGGATAGAAGATAAGACTCTTGTTGGGGAAGGAAGGATTGTGAGTTGGATCTAGAAAGCAATGAGGTTGTGGGAGGTCAGATTTTGAGGTAAGGTGAGAGTAAAGGATAGTAAATAGGTGTAGTGTGTGAGAGAATAGAGTTAATCACTACAGTAATAGAGTTCAGGAAACAGTGAAGTGGGCTAAGATCTGGGAGGGGTGTTGTGAAGTATTTACAATTGAATGGAACAGCTATTATTTACAATAATATTAGAGCAACAATCATATGATAGAATCTATGTGATCTAGATAACAAGAATAGGGAGTATAGGACTGTGAGCAATGTGCTAATGGGACACAAGTGAAGTGAAGGACAGTAAATTAGCAATACACTATAAAGAGGTATCAGAGGAAACCTGTCAAATGATATAATATAACCAGCCAAGGAAAGCAGACTATACAGAAAGAAGAGGAATGCAAAAATACTATTAAAATAAAAGATGTAAGGATAATGGAAAAAATAATAATAATACAAATATGCAATAACTTGCAGTTTCTCTATAATAGCAGAGTGAAATTTGTCTCACTGTTGTAGCTGTTGTGATGCCCCTTCTTTGGGTCCAACTCTGGTCTTTTCACAGTTCCAGGTATTTTTTTTTTTTGTCTCACATCTGGTTTCTTCGGTTCTGCTACAGTTTTTGGTCTCTTATTGTCATATATGTTGAGGAACTGTTGGTTGTTTGCTCTTTTACTCCATAGATTGGCTAGGATTTTCTCTCATGTGTAGGGGGAAGTGGAGTCTGCTCCCTCCTATCCTGTCGCCATCTTTCTCCTCCTGCCTCTTTTCTGTTTGGAGACTGGTATCTGCCAGGATAGACTTGGTTCTTTGTTCAAAAGACCTTGCTTTGCAACCTACATGCTGCCTGGAGATAGAAATTGGATTAGGATTAAAATCGATTCAGTGGAATGACAACAGCTTTTTGCATCAAATTATGTCCAAATATTGGGTGTGTCATATACTAGAGTGGTTGGGAAATTTAAATAATTTCTTTGAGCATTAGTTTTTTCACCTGAAAAAAGGGAACATTTATTGAGAGTTTATGTGATGCATTGGCACATAGAAAGAAGGTGCTTGATAAACAGTGGTTCCTATCCTGTCACAATTGTCTGTTAGATATTGAGGTTTACTTTGGTGTGAATCTCATTTGTCCTTTGTTTTTATTTTGTTTCATACTGGTTTATTATAATTGTCATCATTATGTTTATGGTAATTTAAAAGTACTTTTTGGTTATTGTTAGAGGTTGTTAATTGTTTTGCTCAGCTTTTTAAATTTGTCTAGAGATGGGAAGCCTGAGTGCCCAAGTTTGTTTCCACCTGTCTTTGAGGATAACTATATTTTCTGCCCTCCAGGTAGATGCAAGTGACCTAATATGTAAAACTAGGTATGTCTGCTAAAATGTTTGGGATATATGGTGGCTGTAGGTAAATGTATGTAGCGAAGATTATATTTATTTTTTCTTTGTCTTTTTAATCACGGTAATGGCAGTTCATAGTGCTCCCTCTACAAAAATTTTCTGAGTAAATGAATGAATGAAGAAATAGCTTCTAGAACTAGAGATGATGGCTTCCTGCTTCAGCTTTATATCCCAAACAAGTTTGTCAGGGTAAAGATTAGAAGGTGGGTAGTAGGAAATAGGGGATAGAATATTTACATACATTAGAAAGAAATGTGACAGATAAAATACTTGGGAGTCAAAGAATGAGGTTCAAGTATTGGCTCTGTCACTTAATAGTCAAATGAACTTAGACAAGTTAGAATACTTGGCCTAACCCTTGAGCTCCACCCTCCTTATTTATAAGATAGAATCATCATAATTTCTCTCTCTAGAAGTATAGTAAGTATTAGATGGGTCTTCATGATGACTTAATAAGGTAATATAATAAAAGTACTCAGTACAGTTCATAGCATAGTGTGACTAGGCATTAAATAGTAATAATAACAATAATAATTATTTTTGGGTCCAAGGAAATTTGCATTCATAAGAGAAAATTTTGGGGTAGAACTCTTCTTCAGTGAGATCCTCAGATCCCCCATTTCTCATTGAAGCCACCAGTGTGAGGAGGACAAGCACAAGCACTCTAGGAGCAGATCTGAAAGCTGTCCACGAGACATGTCCATTGTTGGAAAGCTGTAAGATCAGGACATAGCTAAATTCCTTAGCTTTTGAGTCAAAGAGCCTAACTCCATGATAGTTGAGCTTCACCAGTATGCTTATTTTAACCTTTTCATTTGGTTGAACATGCTAGAATATTATATTTATCTAAAATTTCTTCATGCGAATAGGTTGGTGCTGAGAAATGAGCTAACACAGTGAGATAGTTTTAAAATATGTGGGGTAACTTCATCTGATGACATTCAACCACAGAATGAATTGCATTTGTGCCTTCAGCTCTCTAAATACGTTGTTAGTCTGAGTCTCAAGTAATAAAACCATATTAAGGTTAAAAATAATCTTCTTCTCCACTTTAATTTTCCTCCACATACCCTAAAGATGTGACCCCACACCAGACACTGTAAAAGAGAGTTTCCTTACTCAGCTTATCTGTTCACTTTCCAGTTTGCTGGACTCTTCCACGTAGCCTTCTCTCTTCCTTTGTATAAGTACTGAATCTCTTCTTCCAAAGAGTACTTGTAAGAGCAATCAAGGTGTGTCCTGCTTTTGCAACATAGCATTGGTAAAGGGAAAACTTCCCATTGTGCTCTTCCTATATTATTCAATTCAACAAAAACATTTTTATCTTAACATTTTATTTATTTATTTATTTATTTATTTATTTATTTATTTATTTATTTTAGTGTTCAATTATAGTTGTCTGCATTTCCCCCCCACCAATCCCCTCCCACCCCCTCTAAACCCACCTACCTCCCTTTCTTGCACCCTCCCCCTTGGTTTTGTCCACGTGTCCTTTATAGCAGTTCTTAATTTCAATGTCTCTGGTTATATTTTGCTTGCTTTTTTCTTTTGTTGATTATCAAAAGAAGTGATTATTTTTAATGGAGCATTTTCTCGTCCAGTTCTGGGCCGAGGATTCAGAGGTGAATGAGGTCACTTCTATTCTAACAGCATATTAATAAGTAGGTGCCTCTTGTGGCACCATGTTCTCACTCCTTGTGCTCATTTCCTAGAACTGCCATAACAAAGTCCCACAAATTGAGTGGTTTAAAAACATATATAAATTTACCGTCTGTCAGTTCTGGAGGCTAGAAGTCTGACATCAAGTTTTCCGATAGGCTGTGATCCCTCTGAAGGTGTTAGGGATTTGTCCCAGGCCCCTCTCCTGGCTGCTAGTAGATCCTTGGCTTGTGATAACACATCTCCGGTTTTCCCATGGCATTCTCCCTGTGCACGTGTCTGTCTCTGCATCCACATGAGTATTTCTCCTTTTTTGAAAGGTCACCAGTCATGTTGGATGAAGGCCCACCATAATGACCTCATTTTAACTTGACTATCTCTGTAAAGACCCTATCTTCAAATAAGGCCACTTTCTGAGGTACTGGGATTAGGACTCCAATGTATCTTTTTGGGGGGAGAGGTCAACCCATAATACCTCTCTGTGCCTTGCAGGCATTGCTAATCTGTTATATAACCCTCTCTTCCTACCAAATCTAAGTGTGCTCTCAGCACCCATGCTTACAGTGGTAATCATGCCATTTCTGGTCAGATGGGATTCCTTTCTTGGAGTTACATTTACCTGAGGTTTAGCAGAGTGACTCTATGTAATGACGACTCCCATGCTGTTTCTTTCCATGCAGGGGAAGAAGCTATAGCAGGCCTGGATTCCACTCTGTATTCTGTATGATCAAATGGCCTAACCTCACTGAGCCTCAGTTTCCATTGTTGAGAAGGTGGGCATTACAGCCTATCTAAGAAATTTCTTGTATAGATTAATTGAAATGCCCCGTATGATGATTAATTGAAATACCCTAGATTGAGTGAAATACCCCATACTTGGCAGGCAATCACATAATACAAACATCCCTCCTTCTCTATTCATTAATTACTCTTCTTTCGGCAGTGGGGAGGGAAGTGCACTGTGAAGATGAAGGGGCTCTCATCCCTATTTTAAAAATGGAGAAGTCAAGAACCACAGACAGATAAATGACTTGCCCAGAAAAAAATATCTAACCTCTTTCTCTGCTGTAGTTTTTTGGTTGAATATCTTGAGGGAAAGAATTATTTTATATTTGTTTGGCCAGTTAATAGAGAAAAATTTTAAGTACTGGAATTTGGAGGATGATAATAGAGATCCTTGTAGAATCTGTTGATAAGAGCTCAGCTGTTCAATAAGATGCTTATAAGGTTGTGCCCCAAACCTGTCTTTGGGGGACTGTTGCCTTCTTTACCATGACAGTTTTACTTAAACTTTAATTCTAGTAGTAATTTTTATTTTGGGCAGGATTCATCTACCGACTTTTGCTCACCAACACTACATTTTATTCTTAACAGCTTAATAATTGTAAATAAAATTTATGTATTTTTAAAAGTTTATCTCAAATAACAAACTTTGTTATTAAAAGTGATTCTATTGTTATTGTTTTCATCTAACATGATGTGACTGGGCTGCTTTGGTGGCGGGAATGGGATGTGCTGACTGACCTGTAAGCACAGGGACATTCACACCCATTGGGCTATATTATGTTTTACAAATTCATGTTTTCTTGCAGCTCACCAGAGGCTAAATATAAACTTGCCCTCAAAATACAAAATATGAAATTAGGAAAGAGGTGTTTATCTTTAAACTCCAAAGCCAGTAAGAAAGCTGTACCATATAATCAGTGGGGATCACACTCTTCCTTTGCTCTATAGACTGCAAAGCCTTTAATAAATATGTATCTTTTTGTAACTTATGTCCCCCTCCAAAATGAGACTTCTGGCCAAATACGCATTCAACTCTTATTGAGACTACGGGTGTACACTGACTCAGATCAAGAAAAAAAGAAATCTACCTCAGATCTTAATTTTTTAAACATCTTGTGCTTTTGGAAAAATGGCAATTCAGAGGAAGAATGTGCAGCTGTGTAGCCAACTGTGTTGTTGATGTTGAATCTGAAAGCCCTTTCAGGTTCCATCTGGTACTGACATTTCACTTGACCTTCTCAGGACAAGAGGTTAATTTCTGAAGTATTAGAATTATGGAGATTAATTCGTGAAGCTGCTTATAATTAAGATGCCTCTGGCTTTTGCATCTGGACTGGAGACAGCAGACACTAATGACAATAATCCATTTTCTCCCAGGGATAACTGAGGCCTGCTGTTTGAGCTCGACCAATTTGTTTGTGGATTATCCTTTTTTTTTTAACCCTCCTGGAGAAAAGATTGGTGACTGCTATAAACACAATGTTCCCTCTCACCTGAGATGGAAAAGTCAACTCAAGATCTCACTGAAGTGTATAATGAATCCATTCCTTCTCTTAAGTTAGCTGTAATAGTTATGACAGAAACTTATTGTTGAGCCAGGCTCTATGCTAAGCCTGTGACATGAATTGTTTCGTTTATTCTTCCTGACAATCATTTAAGATAAGCATGCTGTCCAGAGAGATTAAGTAACGTCTGCAGGATCACACAGTTGGTACACTGGTAGAACCAGGATCTGAAAAAGAGTCTATTTTACTTTAAAGTCTGTGTTTTCAGCCACTATGCTGTCTTGCCTCCTGGGTAGGTTGGGAAATAATGATAGCACTTACTATGTTATGGGCAGTGTTGTAGGTGATTTAATCTCACAACATCCCTATGTTCTAAATAAAAGCATTATCTTCCTTCAGAGCAGGAAAATGAAGTATAGGGAGATCAAATGACTTGACCAAGGTCAATCAGATAATGAGTAAATTGTAGGCAGGGGGATTTGAACCTAAGCAGGATGATACCAGAGTCTATATTCTTGATGCTCTGCAATTATTCCTTTTGAGTAGAAATTATTGAGTTTTTCTACAGAAAATATAGCTTGATGTTACGTAGAGGGGAGAAATAGAACTGAACACTGTTAACTCTTATGGAGGTGGTCCTAGAAAAGGCTTTCTCACACCTGGCTTCACATCAGAAACAACTGAGGAGTCCCCAGTTATAGAGATTTTCATTTAATTTGTTTGAATTGAGGCTTAGGTGTCTACTGTTTTCTAAAATTCCTGAGATGGTTCTAATGGGAAGTTGGAGTTAAGATTCACTGTTCTAGATAAGCAGTTCATCCATTTAAAAAAAAGGTCCAATTGGAAAAGAAAGATAAAATATTATGTACTGTTGGCTAATGGTCACTGTCCTTTTAAGCAATGTTGACTTGGGTCTCAATCAACACTCTCTGCTCATTCCCTTCTCAACACACACACACACACACACACACACACACACACTAAAAAAGGAAAAAAAACTGGAATAAGCTTTAGAATTATATAGAAAGTATTGATGTTGATTTAATTAGTTCACTTCCTAGAACCCTATTAATCTGGTCAAGTGCCTCTGACATGCAGTCACAAAGTTCCACCATTCCTATGACTTGTGATTGATTGCTTTGCTGGTCCACAAGTGACCATGGAAAGCCCAATTAATAGCCTGTCATTTGAACTGGCCTCAGAGTTTTTTCATTTCTTAGGACTTGCCCACCCTCACGGAGTTCTGTCAGTTTTATTGGGGTCTGATGGTCTGAGAAGCAGTTTTTCTTCCTCCTACCACATTTCTTCTCCTTCCCTTCATCTGCCTCCTCTTCCTCTAAGGGTTGTTTCATCTAAGAGGTTCAGCCAAAGGGATGAAATTATAAAATAGAATGGAATAAATAACAGCTCCGTTGAACTTATTTGTTTTGCAATAGGCATGAAATGCCATATAGTTAACAGTCATTTTCATACTAATACAACAGATTTTATGAATCAAACTCTTGGGTTTTTGAATTGGAATTCTTGGGTTTTCCATCTTAGGCCTATTCATATTATGTACTACTAAAAACTCTTACCTGCTTTGTTTACAGGATAGATAGTATTCTTGATAGTTTTGTCATATATGAAAAATTCCCTTTATATTTACTTTTAAATGTTACATTATTAGATAAAGAGGCTTTGATTACTTTAACTTATATGTCTAGCAATCAAAATGGACATACCTTAGAGTTATTGCAGGTTCCGTTCCAGATCACTGCAATAAAGGGAGTCATAATCTTTTTGCTGGTGGAGGGCCTTGCCATAATGTTGTCAAAAAATGCAACATCTGTGGAGCCCAATAAAGCGAAGTGCAATAAAAGGGCACATGCCTGTATTAGCACTTTTTAAAAGTCAGGGGAGTTATAAAAAACAAAAATATTAGGTTGAAGTTAAAAGTACTGATACCAAATTATACTGATGAGGTTAAAGGGCAGGAAACTGCAATTTCTCTGAGTGTTTAATTTTTTAATGTTGTGAGCTTTCTGTCATGGCTTGTGCATGCTACTGTGTCCACATCATGTTGAGATCCAGAGAAACACATTAATATCCTTTAGGACATGTCTCCTAATGTTCCAGAAAAACTAGGACAATATGGAAGATCATGCAGAAACAATACAAAGGGCTGATGACCAGTAGAACTGGCTCTGGGACAGTTCTACTGGGACATATAATAATATGATGTTGAATGGATGAAACTACTTCTCTTTACCTCTTTTCATTAATCTATGGAATACTGGAGAAGAAGAAAGTAATGGGTTGGGCTAAATCAGTGGTTCTTCACATGTAATCCTAAAACCAGTAACATCAGCATCATCTGGGAATCTGTTAGAAATTTAGAGTCCCAGAACCCACCCCAGACCTACTGAATCAGAATAGTCTTGGGTGGAGCCCATCAATTTGTGTTTTAACAACCCATTCAGGGGATTCTTCTGTACATTATATTTTGAGAACTACTGGGAAAAATTATCTTTGTGTGCCATAGCTAACATTCTAGAAGGTGTTCACTGATTTTCCAATAAATTAGAAGTTACTAAATATTTTAATTATATAGAAGACACTGTCTCTTATTTTTATTTGTATGACTTAGTACCATTTTCAACCTGGTTATCATTGTGCTGGATGAACATAAACATGCCAATTAAAATGTGTTCCTAGTTGATACTATGCCAGCTAAACAAACTTGAAAAATAGAATTCTAAAATGTTAAAAAAAGGAAGGAACCTTAAAGGTACTTAGGTCAATTATCTCCAGCTGCCATTTTATAGTTGAGTAAACTGAGGCTCAGAAGGCTGTATGACCTTAGCATAATCTTTTAGATGACACATAAAGGCTTGGAAAAGTTTGAGCTACAAGCTAGGAACTATCATTGCATTTTATTATTTGTGGCATATAGGCAGTGCTAGAGAACTAACCAAGCAACTAAATTGATTTTAAACCTGTCTGCACATACAAAACTGCAATTATGAAACAGTGTATTGTAGATTTTGACATGTATAAACCTATACATCCAATTACTTTTTACAAATCAACTTATGACAGTCATTACAAACAAAGCTGACCCTCGAATCTGTTCCTTAAGGACATGGTTGACAGAATGTCAGTGTATTTAAAACTCATTTCATATTCTGGAGGTCAGATCTGAGAGGGTGAACTGGAAGAATAGATTGAAGATGTTAATGTATATTAAGAATTTATCACTCAGCCCTGACTGGTGTGGCTCAGTGGATTGAGCATTGGCCTGTGAACCAAATGGTTGCTGGTTTGATTCCAAGTTAGGGCACATGCTTGGGTTGCAGGCCAGATCCCAACAAGGGGCACATGAGAGGAAATCGCACACAGGTATTTCTCTCCCTCTCTTTCTTCTTCCCTTCCCCTCTCTAAAATAAATAAATAAAATCTTTTAAAAAAGAATTTATCATTCAATACAATTAAAGTAAATTAAGGATTTATTATTTTAAAGGTTGTTTTCTTGAAAAAAAGAAGTACAATCAGTTAAATAACCAGTGTTCTTCAGTAGGTTGTAATGGAAGAAATGCTATTCTGGATATTCAGATATATAAGTGCTAAATTTAATTTTCTTACTCTCCCTTGTTGTTTAATATTGTAGGAGTTTGAGAAAATTAGCCCTCTGGACCTCAGTTGACTGATCTTATTAGATTGGCATATTAATATGTAGAGTTCCTTAAAGCAGAGGCTACAGCCAAATGATACCTTGGGAAACAGGAAATTAGAGGGAGGAACTGAGTTCCAGAGGACTTCTCCAGAAATTCCTATAAATAAGATACTGTTTCTGAATTAGAAACAGTACTGAACTGTGAGGCAGGAAGACGTAGGTTCAAATCAAAAAGTTATAGCCCTTATGACCGTTGGACCCTCAATGACTGGGAAGAATAATGGCTTCACACATCAGTTGAAGTCAACTGATTTACCATAAGAAAGTACCTCGTACACCATGCAGCATGCTTGCCAGGTCATCAGTAAAAGTAGTGGACAGCCCTATTGGAAGCCTACATGGAGACTTCCATTTGTGTCCACAATGAGTAACTGTTACAGGACTCCCCTTGTTGCTGTAAACATGTAGAAAACTGAATAAAATACTAAAAACAAGGGTTTTTGAGCACTGGAAAACAGGCAAAATAGGACTGTGATTCTTAAGGTACTGAAAGTAGAAACAAAAACTGTCAACTTGGAATGCTATACCAGAAAAAAATATATTTGAAAAGTGAAGGTAAATGAAAGATTTGTCACATTGGATAAAAGAGCAGGATGTAACTATATTCTGTATATAAGACACCTATTTTAAATATAAATATGCAAGGAAAAGTAAAAGAATAAAAATTGATGATACCATGGGAAAAATAATTATAAAAATGTTGGAGTGGCAACATTAACGTTATTCCAGTAGACTTTAGAACAAAGAATGGTCCCAAGGATAAAGAAGACATTTAATAATCACAAAGGGTCAATTTTTAAAGAAGACCAATGATCTTAAATACATATTTACCTAGTAACAATTTCAAAATACATGAAGTAGAACAGAAAGAAGTAGAACAACCCATAATTATGGATGGAAATTTCAACTTTCTTCTCTCTGCTATAGGACATACAGAGCAAAAGTCAGTAAAGATATTGAAAATTTGGTCAACGTTATAAATAAATTTTACCAAATAGATATTTATGGAGCATTCCAACAAACAATAGCAGAATATACATCCTTTTAAAGCACATGTGGAATAGTCACCAAGATAATCACATTCTGGGCCATAAAACAACTCAATATATTTAAAAATTAAAGTTTATGCAAAGTATTTTCTCTTACCAAAAAGGAATTAAATTAAAAATTACTAAGAAAAAATCTGAATTATCCCCAAACATTTGGAAATTAGACACAAAGTTCTAAGTAATCTTTGGCTTAAGGAAAAACCACAAAAGAAAACAATCATTTTGAATAACAAAAATAAAAACAAAATACCTACATTTGTGGAACATATCCATATCAGTACCTACAGGTATTTTTATAGCTTTAAATTATAATGAAAAATATCTCAAATAATAATGTGTTTTCATCTTAAAAAGCTAGAAAAGGAACACCAAGTTAAACCCAAAGTAGAAAGAAAAAAATAGTAAAGATATGATGAAAAATCATTAAAATAGAAAATAGACCAACAGAGAAAATAAATGAAGCCAAAAGCTTGTTCTTTGAAAAGATCAATAAAATGAACAGCAAACAAACCAACCTAGTCAGAGTAATCAACAGGAAAGCATAAGTTATAGGATCAAGATGAACATGGGGTATCACCACATGTTCTACGGACAATAAAAGGATGAAAAAGAAATATCACAAACAACAAAGTGTATGTCAATAAATTTAACAACTTAGATTAAATGGATAAAGTCTTTGATTTTATATATATATAAAAAGTCATCAAAGTGACTCCAGAAGAAACAGGGTGAATAACCCTGTATCAATTAAAGAAACTTGATTTGTAATTTTAATGCTTTCCTTATTAAGTGCAATGTGACATCTTGGATCTTCAGACAGAAAAAGGATGTTAATAGAAAAATGGGAGAAATCTGAATAGGTTATAGATTAACGTTAGTAGTGTTGTACCCATATAGATTTTTAGTTTTTACAAAATACCATGGTTATATCAGATGTTTTGCAGTGATCCTCCATCAGGGATCATTTGTCCCCCAGGGGACATTAGACAGTGTCTGGAAACATTTTTGGCTGTCATAACTGGGGGCACAGTGTTATCAACATCTAGTGGGTAGAAAGCTCAGCATGCTAGTTAACATCCTATAATGCATGGGACAGCCACCACAACAAAGAATGATCTGGCCTGAAGTACCAGTTGTGCCAAGGTGGGAAAACCCCACATGTGGAAAATTAAGTGAAGGATAAATGGGGACTTGTATTACCTTGGCAGCTTTTCTATAAATGTAAATTTATTTTAAAATGAAAAATTTGTTTTAAAAATGCCTCCCATGAGGAGAACTCCAGGTTCAGCTTGCCTTACTGGTTAATTCTATCAAATATTTAATAAGTAAATAAAATCAATTCTATACAAAGTCTTTCAAAACATATAGTTGGAGTGGACATTTCTACTCATTTTATGAGGCCAGCATGAACCTTTCTCCTTTCGTTTCCACCTCCCTCTCTTTCTCCTGCCCTTCAATTTCTTCTCTTGTGTTCCTCTAAATATGTGGCCACTTTGTTTCACAACAAGGTGTATCCATGTAATTACAGAGCAGTGAAGACAATCAATGGGCTTCCTCTTGATCACATCTTTCCCATTTATTTCATTTCTCTGAGTTTACCTACTTAGATAGCTCCGCCTCCTTAATGGGGTCTTGGACCAGGCATATGGGATGTTGGTGGGGGGTTAGTGGTATGTTAGATATCTCTGGTCATATATGTCCAGGCATGTTGACAGAGACAAGCACAGTCACCATTCAACAAGGTCATTAACCCAGAGCAGGATATCACAGGCAACCATTCTTCTCTCTCCATGCTTGGCTTCCTCTGTAACCAGATACATAGAAATTATAGTAGTAGAGAAATAGAATTGCTTGGTATATACCTTTGTAAACAACATAATTATATAGCTGTCAATGTGTCTGTTGCCCTTGCAAAATTTCCTGAATGTCTTTGTGAGTCATGAATTATTGCCTCCCGCACCCACCTGCCCACCCACCAGAAAAGTCTGTGGTGTAGAATGAGCCATCGCCTGTAAACATTTCTCTTTCCTGCATCAACTCACCCATCAGAAATAGAATAGTGAAATGTTTGGCATCTTCACTAACCTGGAAACCAGCAGTTTTCTCTGGGGACTTGAAAGGCTCATGGGCTAATGGGGAGCATTTCATTATCTGGTGAAGTCTTGGCATGCTTGGGGACTAATTAGGGAACTCTTGAAATCATCCCTCTCCAACCTAACAATAACTTCAATTACAGTAATTTATAAAATTGCATACTTTAGATATCAGCTCCCTAACTTTTTATGAAATGTTTTGCTTCATTTCATTAAAAGTCTGCATTTCACTGAAGCATATATATGCATATATATAATAGGAATGTGTTGTAAACACATCCACAAAGTGTGGCTCAGTGCAATGGCCAAGGCTGATCCCTGTGATTTTCTGCTGTTCTCATTATACTCATTGCTGAAGTTATTGGTTTAAGTCTGTAAAGGAAGTACTCTAGGTCTATCCCAACTCACTTCATGTTCCCTTCTTACAGGACCTTGAGAAGTTAAGGTTTTGTTTTAAAGGAATGGGGAAATTTGCAAACCACCCAAAGCAGCACTCCTAGTCTCCAACTCTAGAGAAAACACCAGCTTATTCCTGTGGTAGAAAACAGTTCTGCATTTGTCAAAATATTAGAAATATTGCATAAGGTCAGATAGAGGCTGGGAAAACAGGCTAATAATATGGAAAATTATAAAAACATTATTTAAAGTAGAAACTTGAGAAGATCCTAAAAATGTTGGGTGAAAGAATAGATGTACTCACCAAGAGTGTCTGTGCTATTCAGGAATATGACAAAAATTATATATGAAAGCAATACATGTTAGTGCTCAGTTGTGAAGTACAGACATTAAAAGATGGGGGTACTACTTCACTTGCTAAGTGAAAATGGTTTTTGGAGTAGCTACATGAGTTACTGGTTAATTCAACCAAGGACCACTGAATAAATGATAAGCTAAGCCCCAAGTGGTCATCATAGAGGAGTGCTGCAGTTGGCAGAGAGGAGGCGTGTAGATATTTGGGATTTGTTTGAAGGCATTGGTGAAGGCCAAGAACGAGTCTTCATATAGATATTTGTGAGGGTTTTCAGAATGGTTTATTCTTCCATTTAAAAATTCCTGCTGATGAGTTATTCTCTCATGAATGAAACAACTTGCATAAAGATTGAGATGCAACTTAAAGCCATTGATCAATTATCTGTAGGAAATGCATTTTGAGTTGGGCACTAAGGAGAGGATTTTTTTTTCTTTTTAAAAATTTTTATTGTTATTCTGTTGCACTTGTCCCAGTATTTCCCCTTATGTTCTCCTCTGACTCTAGCTCCCCACACTGATTGACTCTAGTCAATCCCCACACTGTTGTCTATGTCCATGTGTCATTCACACATGTTTTTTGACTAGTCCCTTCCCCTTCTTTCAACCATCATCCTGCTCCCTCTTCCCCTCTGGTCACTATCAGTCTTTCTGTGTTTCCATGCCTCTGGTTCTATTTTGTTCACTCATTTTTGCTCATTAGGAGAGGATGGTTTTTACACATTATCTGGGGGATCTTCCCCTCCGTTTGAGAAATTTGGATCACCTTGGATATACTGTGTGACCATGGAATGGTGTTTGATCAGTGAAAAGCAGGTTCATCCCTTTGCATTTTATCAACTAGACTGATTATTACAGGGGTTTCTGATTATAAGAGATAATAAGCATGTTGAGTGATTTGGTGAATGTGGCAGTAGAACACAAGGAGAAATAACTTCACATAATGAAGAAAGTATTTCTTTTTTTAAATTAAAGGAACATTTTTATTGTTGTTCAATTACAGTTGTCCCCATTTTTCCCCATTACCTCCCCTGCCCTACCCAACCCCCACCTCCCACATTCATTCCCCCTCCCCCGTTGTCCTTGTCCATGGGTCTTTTGTACATGTTCCTTGACCCTTCCCCTTCTTTTCCCTGTTATTCCTCTCTCCCCTCCGCTCTGGTCACTGTCAGTTTGTTCTTTATTTTCACGTCTCTAGTTCTGTTTTACTGTTGGGACTTTCATATTTTGGTAATCTAAACACTTTTCTAACATTACTTTCAGATTTAAGAATTAGATCAATGAAGTACAGTTACTTTATACATTGGTCTGCACTAATTTGAATACAAACCATGCCCACTGTAGGGGACCCCGTTGGTGCCCACCTGCATCCTCTCACATCCGTCTCTCAGCCTTTGCACTTTTAGCTGCTAAATGCTAGCACCTGCAACCTACTTCAGAGGATGCTTCTTGGCTACTGGAGCCCCCTTGCCCCTTAGGGAGAGTCAGAGATGCTTCATCATTTACCTCCTTCTACCCTGGCCGACTGACTTTCTGATGTGTTAACAAAAGGTCAGCCCCACTGACACCAGAGAGACAAGCTCTAAGGGTAACACTCCAGAGCCCCCAACAGGATCAAGCAGAGTCTACACTTTTACCTGAAGTCATACCCTTCTTGGCTGCTGTTCCTTTTCTATCCACCTTTTGCCACCCCCTTACTGGTTTCTTCTGAGAGCATTTTAACACCCAAATCATTGGCTCAGGTTCTACTTCTGGAAGAACTTGTTCCAAAGAAACCCCCACAGTTAGAATTGGGAATCATGGTAACTCCCACAGGAATTCTTCTTTTACAATAACAAACTAGGTTGCTAAAGAAGTGAGAACTATCTCTGGCTCCAATATTCTGCAGCCACCTGCCCTATTTTTGGCTCATAAAACCAGGAGCAGTGAATTTGCATAATGGACTCTAACAAATTCCCTATCATTTTGCATATCCATCAGGCAGATACTGTAGTTTATTTATTTTTAAAGGTTCAAATGGAAATTTCTTCCACTAAAGTACTGCAGTTGAGTCAAGAGCATGTATTTTTAAGAATTCCATAATATATGTACATCATACCCAACTCTGATGAATTCAATCAGTAACTCGTATAGTATTATGTCTACTCTCTCTAGGGAGTTCTTAATATGCACTTTATGGGGATTTTAATCATTTCTCTTCTTTAATAAAAATGAAAGCAACAGTAATAGTACATATAAAATGTATACAGTGAAATGTCTGGATTTTATGTAAACACAAGGTTGAAAAATGTGAGGATTGGCAGTTCATATGAAAATTCACTTGATCACAGCTGTCCTGGAGCATGGATTTGCTTATGAGGCTCTGAAGTTATTTATCTACTTCTGTGTTCAGTGGAATTAAAGGGAGTCAGAAGCATCATTGTTAGGATCCTTACAGTTTAGAATAAGGCTTAGTGAAATAGGAAGGTAAAGTTTACCTTTGCTATTATTGAGAGAGATGCTAAATTATTGAGATAGTTGTAATCAAATAGATGAATGGGGAAACTTCAGATTCAACCAGCATTGATTGAGACTTATTTTCTAGGACCCATGCTAGTCACTTTGGTGCATTGTCTTATTTATTGTCTTATTTATTATTAATTACAACCTATGAGGTAGTTATTTTCTCCATTTTGCAGTAAAGGAAGCAAGTTTGAATAGGTAAGTTGCCCCAAATCACACAGCAATAACTAGCAAAGATGGGATTCTAAGCTGGATCAATGAGATTCAGTTTCTGTGGCATTTCCAATCTTTTTAATTGCTTAAAAAATGGAAAATATGGTCTCTTACACATCTGGTTTGGGATATACAATGCTTCTAAGCAGTTGAATTGGTCATGATCATTTTAAGGTGGATGTATTCTAGGAAATTTATATTGATATTTATGTGATTTTACCATTTGGCATTTTTATGCTAGGATGCTGGGAGAAAGCTTCTGCTCCAGTTTCCTCTCTCTGAATAATACTTGGTAGAGAAAATAAATCACAGGGTAGAAGGTATTCATGTGCAACATTCTACTACTTATTTGGAGGAGAAGAAAACAATACATTTCAGCCACTAACAAGCATCAGATTTCTCTCTTCATGTTTATGCTGGCTTTATATCACTCAGGGAAGAAAAGTGCTAGCCTTGATTTATGTTCACTGACAATGAAATGTCCATGATGATTAATTACACTGCTCCAAGAGTTTGCTGTGGTGCTTACCTCTGTAGCCCCAAATCTGAAGCAAATGAATGTCTGTGTCTTGCCAAAGAACAGCAGTTAAACTTACTTTTTTTTTAAAAAAACAAGTGATACATAGCTGTATTGGATACAGTATTTTAAATATTAATTGGTAATCTATATGTTGATTTTTAAGGGGACAGGGGTTCCTATTAGTAAAATAAGCATATGTAGCTTTACATTTTTATGGGTACCTCTACTATAGTATAGATGAGAATTTGAAGAAATTTAGGAAAATATATTGTAAGCCTCACAAATGTTCATACTCTGTAATTTCATTTTCGTGAGTCTTCTAAAAAGTGAAGCACAAAAAAGGATTTAAGTACAAAGATGATCATTTAAGCATTACATTATAGGGATAAAGTAGAATATTCAAATAGCCAACTATAAGGAATGAATGCATAAATCTTGAAATGACAGCATCGTAGAATTTTACACATGTATTAAAAATCATCATGTTTCCAGATAAAGTGCTTCTCAGATAAGGCCAAGTTCAAGGAGTTCAGCATCACCAAGCCCTTATTATATGAAATGTTAAAGGGACTTATCTAAGAAAAAGAAGATAAAAAACATGTATAGTAAAATGACAGCAAACTCACAATTATTAACAACCACACCTAAAACAAAAACAAACTAAGCAAACAAGTAGAACAGGAACAGAACCACAGAAATGGAGATCACATGGAGGGTTAGCAACAGGGGAGTGGGAGGAGGAGAGGGGGGAAAAGGTACAGAGAATAAGTAGAAAAAATGATAGGTAGAAAATAGAAAGGGGAAGGGCAAGAATAGTATGGGAAATGTAGAAACTAAAGAACTTATGACACATGGACATGAACTAAAGGAGGGGAATGTGGGTGGGAGAGGGTATGCAGGGTGGAGGGGAATGAAGGGGGGGTCATGGGACAACTGTAATAGCATAATCAATAAAATATATTAAAAAATCATTATGTTTCCAACAGTTTTAATTATGTAAGAATTATGATATAATGCTAAGTGTAAAACTCAGGATGTAAAATTGTTAATACAGTATTCTCTGAGAAACCATATGAAAAAAGGGGAATATGTTGATATCAAATATCCTCTATTTTTGGATAGCAGAACTGTACATATATTGTTTATTCTCCTTTAAAAATATTCTCTCTTTTTCTGAGTTTTCAGCAATGTGCATATATTGTAACAATAAACATATGTTACAAAATGTGGCAAAAGGTTAGAGTGTTTTCAGAAATTTTGTACATTTAATTTTTTTCTAGTACACTATGCACAAAGTTGTGAGTCTGGAACAAGGATACATAAACTACCACCCATGGGCTAAGGTTGCCTGCTACCATCTTTTATGTGTGAATTTTGCTCCCATGCCTGTTCCTCTGCTTGTAATTCCAAAAGCAGAATTGAGTAGTTGTGACTGTAAAGACTAAAGAATTTACTACCTGCCCCTTTGCAAGTTAGCTAACCCTTATTCTAGTAACAAATCAAAGGAATTCATAAATGAATTTATATTTATATGATATCAGTTTATTTTCTTTGAAGATATGCCCAATTTCATATACTTATTCTAGAAGTAAATGCTTTAACTCAAAACAATAAGACAAGATAGAGATTTCTCAATTTGTACCAGCTATACACATATAAGCCGTGTCCAAAAAGTATCCAGCCACATACTATGAAAAATAGAGACATTTATTGAAGAAGATACAAGATACAGGAACATTGTACATGGGACAATGAGTCCTGAGTCCCTTTCAAAGTAGGCACCTTGGGACCTCACACAGTTCTCCCAGTCGCCATCAACTGCTCTGTCATACTTTCCTGAATCTCATCAATGTTCTGAAATCTTTTCCCTATTAGAGGTGACACTAGTTTTGGAAAAGCCAGGTCACAGGGCACCAAATGTGGGTTGTAGGGGGGCTGAGTCACCTGGGTGATTTGATGTTCTGCCAAAAAACTGCAGGAGATGTGATGCATGAGTGGGCATGTTGTTGTGGTGAAGCTGCCAATCACCTGTTCCATAGCTTTGGCCTTCTGAATCATCCGAATAGTTTCATGGAGGAATGTTCAAGCTTAATGCAAAATTTGATACAGATTCATTGTTCTTCTTGCTCAGTCATTTTCAATGTGACAGCCATACAGTACACATGCTTACTCGACAGGGCGTCTACCACCCCCACTGACTAGTACAGTGAAGTCATCATTGTCATGTATGCACATTCCAGTCCACTCTCCTTGGTTGCCAGATTACATCAATGTCACACAAACCATTCTCATTATATTAACAATGGTTGGACTTTGTCTGGACAGACCTCATATGTATGCAGAGCTAGATCTTGGCACTTGATAAGCTGATGATTGATTTGTTCCTGAAAGATTTTTCTAGAAATAATAAATTATTAAAAACACTAAGTAGTTGAAACTAATGGCATAATTCCCTTTTATATATTATGCAATGAAAAGAACTGTAGGCATCCTTCGATCTCCCCTCCTCAAATTCCTACTTTTTATTATGCATTAATTTTACATTTTCCAGGTGTAGAATATTAACATTATTTTATAAAAGCACCATTCCCACTGTTTTTATGTTGCTTGTGGGATATTGTGAAGTCAGCCTGACTTTTCCCCCAAGTACATTATTTATTTTTTCTTCTTGAATAACTTAAGAATTCTTTTTCTGTGCTTGAGATATATGTCAGACCAAGAGAGAATTCAGCATTGAACATTCTTTGTCAAGTTTTCATGGAATGCAGTGGGGTCTTTTGTTCTAAATAGTCAAGCTTCTACCCCATGCCCAATTTCAGTAAAATTTGTATTTGTTGTATATGTTGTGTGTTGTACTTACTATTTTGCTTTAGCAGAAACAGTAATTTTTAAGTTAGATTCTTTATCTATCTTCCTGCTCTAATATTCCGGTCTTTTAAAAATATTTGCATTTGTTGTGTTTGTTACTAAACCTTTCCTATTAATTAAAAATATACTTTTCAGTTATATCTTTTCTAATCCTTTTTGTTTCTAATTCACTTATTGGCCCAATATTGATAATGCTTATTGTCCTCAATTTGTTTCTTTCAGTCTGAGTTTCCTTTTATTCTTTGTTCTATGATATCCTCTTTGAAGTCTTGTTTTTATTGAATTTGTCTTCTTATTATAGTATTCTGTAGTGAAAGCACTTGTGGAAATGTTCTTGCTCCTGTAGCGGTAAAGAGCCATTTTCATTATATCAAGGGTGCATACAATCACCATAACTTATCACTGTGGATGTTGATCTTGGTCACCTGAGTAGGGTAGTGCTTGTTAGATCTCTCCATTGTAAAGTTACTCTTTTTCTCTCTTTCTATACTGTACTCTTTGGAAGGAAGTCATTATGTTCAGGTGATTCTTCAGGAGATACTCCTTGATGGTGGAGTTTCTACATAAATTATTTGAAATTCTTCTGCATGGGAGATTTTTCTCTCTTACTCCATCTATTTATTCCATCATTTATTTATATCAGTAAGAGCTCATGGATGTTTATTTTATACTTTGGGTTATATTCTAATACTACTTTATTTTGTTATTCAAACTATTCCAGCTTTGACCATCAGAGCTCTTTTGGTTGGCTCATGCTCCCTTTTAACCTACCCCATTATTGTGTGCCCCCAGTAGCTCTATCTGGTATATTTCTCATCCCAGTTATAGAATCAGCTATTTCTCCAGAGAGGCCTGTTTTTTATTTTTTATTGGAGAATAACATTAGGAACAGAGAACCAAATGCTAGTTGTGCTCATTCATTGCTACTGGGATATCTTTGCTTCTAGGCCCTCTCAGCTGACAGAACAAGGAAATACATATGTGTATACTAACTCATGTATATACACAGATCTATAAATATTTCTATATCGGCATCTACATTAGGATAAATATACATTCATACTGATGTCTCCAGCTACAATACAATCCACCACCATCTGGATCATTTTAGCCTCCTCCCCTGCTTATGTGTAACTCACACTCCAACAGTGAGAAGCCTGCCTCTCACCATTGGGGATCAATTAGCTTAGTTGTTTAATTTCATTATGCATGTCTAGCGATATCAGAATATTTACCCACCCCACCCCTGGAAACAGCTTTCTCAGCTAGTGTACAGTGCTTAAGCATATTTTCTTTTGTCTTGTTTTGTAGACTTCACTCATTTCTACAAATTACTTAGGTCATTACCTTAGTTCCTGCCCCCCTCCAGTGGGGCTGTTCCATATAAATGTAATACAGATGCAGATTGTTTTGTCACAGTCTTCATTCCAAACTAAAATTTCTCTGTGACCTCCTAAATGAAACCCCTCCTATGTTTCGCTCTTTGTGCTGGATAGCTGCATGGGTTTCCAAAAATGTATAGTACCATGTATCCACAATTTCAGAATCATACAGAATAGTTTCACTACCCTAAAAAATTTTGTGTGTCTCACCATTTTAATTCTCCTCTCCTCCTCCTGTACCCCTGGCAACCACTCTTTCTTTCTTTCTCTCTTTCTTTTCTCTCTTTTTCTTCCTTCCTTCCTTCCTTCCTTCCTTCCTTCCTTCCTTCCTTTCTTTTTCTTTCTTTTTCCTTCCTTCCTTCCTTCTTTCCTCCCTCCCTCCCTCTCTCTCTCTGTTTCTTTTTCTTTCTTTCTTTCTTTCTTTCTTTCTTTCTTTCTTTCTTTCTTTCTTTCTTTCTTTCTTTCTTTCTTTCTTTCTTTCTTTCTTTTTCCTTCCTTCCTTCTTTCCTTCCTTCCTTCTTTCCTTCCTTCCTCCCTTCCTTCCCTTTCTTTTTTTAAGTCTCTATAGTTTTGCCTTATCCAGAATGTTATATAATTGACATCATATAGTGTACAGCCTTTTTATATTGGCTCCTTTCACTTAGCAATACAGATTTAAGATTTAGCTATGCTTTTTCCTGGCTTGATTATTTTATTCTTTTTTCTTTTTTTGATTGCTGAATCATATTCCATTGTATGGATGCACCACCGTTTTTTATTCAACTACTGAAGGACATCTTAGTTGCTTCCAGTTTTGGGTGATTATGAATAAAACTGTCATAAACATTGACATTCAGGTGTTTGTATGATAATAAGTTCTCAAATCAGATAAATATGTTGGAGCATAATTTCTGGGTTGTATGTGGGAAGACTTTGTTTAGCTTTTACAGAAATTCAGGAGTTTTATTTATTGATTTTTTTGTGTTTTCTTGATAGACAGTAATGTCATCTGTGAAAAAAGGTGCTTGTATTTCTTCCTTTCTTTGTATTTTATATCATTTATTTCCTTTTCTTGTCTTATTGCACTATCTAGGGCTTCTGATATTACTTTGAGAAGCAGTTGTTAGGAGGGCATCCTTGTCTTCACCCTGATCTTTCCCTTTTTTATACTTTTCTGAGAGTTTTCAT
Source organism: Trachops cirrhosus (assembly GCA_028533065.1). NCBI lineage: Eukaryota > Metazoa > Chordata > Mammalia > Chiroptera > Phyllostomidae > Trachops > Trachops cirrhosus. The sequence goes on along the minus strand of CM052544.1, from coordinate 41,129,626 downwards.
AATGAATGGGTGTTGAATTTTGCATTTCACAAATAGCATTTGTGAAGCACAAATAGCACAAAAAGCATTTATCAAATGCTTTTTCTGTGTTGATTGATGTGATCACATGACATTTCTTCTTTAGTCTTTTGTTGTAGTGGGTTATATTGATTTTTTTAATGTTGACCGAGCCTTTCATTCCTGGAATAAATCCCATTACTTGGCCATGGTGTATGTTTTTTACATTGTTACTTTCAACTTCCTGATATTTTGTTGGAGATTTTTATATCAATGTTTATGAGAGCTATTGATCTGTAGTTTTTTCTCTTGTAATGTGTTCATCTTTTTTTAATATTAGAGTAGTGCTATTTTTACAGAATGAGTGAGCAAGCTTTCTTTCTGCTTCTGTTTTTTGGAAGATGTTGTGGAGCATTGTCCTCATTTCTTCCTTAAACATTTGTTGGAATTCATTAGTGAAACCATCTGGGCCTGGTTTTTTCTTTTTGGTAATGGTATTAATTACCAATTCAATTTATTTAGTAAATTTAGGTCTTACCAAATTTTCTATTTCTCCTTATGAATTTTGGTTCATATCTTTCAAGTAATTGGTCTATTTCATCTAAATTATCAGATTTGTAGCCAGTGAGTTGTTTATAGTATTCCTTTATTATAATTTTAGTGTCCAGGGAACCAGTAGTGATACCCTACCCCTTTAAAAAATTGTTGACACTATTAAAGATGTCCCCAATTCCTTCCACCCCCTGCTCCACTCCACCAAGCCCTGGCTCCCCAGACACTCCTCTTTTGTTTTTATTTATAATTTGCCCCTCTTCTTCCCTCCTCTACCCTCTTTTCCTTTTCCCTCCCTCCCCCTTATTAGCTTGGGAAGAGGTTCATTAATTCATTTTACTGATCTTTTTAAAGGAGCCAACTGCTTTTTTTGCATTTTTTAATTTCAGTCATTATTCAATACAGTTTCTATCCTTTATTCCTATTCCAACCCACCTACCCATTCCTCCCCTCCACCCTCCCATTTCCAACCCCCTTAGTTTTTGTTCATGTGTCCTCTATATTTATTCCTGTAAACCCTTCCCTTCTCCCCAGAAATTCCCCTGAAATTCCCTCCCCTCTCCCCTCTGAACATTGTCAGCCTGTCCTCTAT
>CM052544.1:41081885-41127985 GCA_028533065.1 Trachops cirrhosus | reverse complement strand
GATGAGTCTGCTTAAAGGCTTATCGACTTTGTTTGTCTTTTCAAAGAACTAGCTCCTGGATTTGTTGATCCTTAGAATTGTGCTTTTAGTCTCTATGTCATTTAATTATGCTCTGGTCTTGGTTATTTCCTTCCTTCTACTTGCTCTGGGCTGTCTTTGTTGTTGTTCCTTGAGTTCTTGTAGATGTAGAGTTAGGTTGTTTATTTGAAATGTTTCTGTCTTTTTTAGGTAGGCCTGTATTACTATGAACTTCCCTCTCAGGACTGCCTTTGCTGTGTCCCATAAGTTTTGGGTTGTTGTGAGTTCATTTTTGTTTGTTTCCAGAAACTCGTTGATTTCTTCCCTTATTTCATTCTTGACCCATTCATTGTTTAATAGCATGCTATTCAATCTCCATGATTTTGAGTTTTTTGTTTTTTTCCCCTGGGGTTGGTTTCTAGTTTCAGTCTCTTGTGGTCAGAGAATATGCTTGGTATGATTTCAATTTTCTTTAATTTGTTGAGGCTTGCTTTGTGTTCTGTCATGTGGTCTATCTTTGGAAATGTTCCATGTGCATTTGAAAAGAATGTGTATTTGTTTTCTTTAGGATGGAGGACTGTGTATATATCAGTTAAGTCCATTTCATCTAGGGCATTGTTCAATGTCACAATATCTTTGCTGATATTTTGTTTGGAAGATCTGTCCATTTTTGACAGTGGGGTGTTAAAATCCCCCACTATAATTGTGTTGCTGTCAATATGTTTCTTGAAGTCCTCTAAGATTTTCTTTATGTATTTGGCTGTTCCTATGTTGGGTGCATATATATTTATAATGTTTATGTCTTTTTGGTGGATTCTTCCCTTGAGTATAAGAAGTGACCTTCTGGGTTTCTCTTTATGGCCCTTTTTTTGAAGTCTATTTTGTGTGATATGAGTATTGCTACCCTGGCTTTTTTCCTGTCCATTTGCTTGGAAAATTTGTTTCCAGCCCTTCACTTTCAGCCTGTGTAGGTCTTTGCTCCTGAGGTGGGTCTCTTGTAGGCAGCATATGTGTGGGTCATGCTCTCTTGTTCATTCAGCTACTCTATGTCTTTTAATTGGGGCATTTAATCGATTTACACTTAAGGTTATTATTGATAGGTTCTTATTCATTGCCATTTTTGTACCTGTGTTCCTCTCTCTCTTTTTCTTCCTTTCCTTAAAGCAGTCCCTTTAGCATCTCTTGCAGAGCTGGTTTGGTGGAGGTGTATTCTTTTAGACTTCTTTTGTCTGGGAAGCTCCTTATTTGGCCTTCTATCTTGAATGAGAGCCTTGCTGGGTAAAGTATCCTTGGTTGCAAATTCTGGTTTTCATTACTTGGAATATTTTTTGCCATTCTCTTCTGGCTTGGAGGGTTTCTGTTGAGAAGTCAGCTGCTAGCCTACTTGGGGCTCCCTTGTATGTTACTTCCTGTTTCTCCCTTGCTTCCTGTTTCTCCCTTGCTGCCTTTAAGATGCTCTCTTTGTCTTGAAATTTTTCCATTTTAATTATGATGTGGCTTGAGGTGGGCCTCTTTGGATTCCTCTTGATTGGGACTCTCTGTGTTTCCTGGATTTGTGTGACTTTTTCTCTTATCAAGTTAGGGAAGTTTTCCATCATTACTTTTTCAAATTGGTTTTCTATCCCTTGCTCTTATTCTTCTCCTTCAGGTATCCCTATTATATGGATATTATCACGTTTCATATTGTCTTGCGTTTCTCTTAATCCATCTTCATTCTTTCTGAGCCTCTTTTCCCTGTCTTGCTCTTTCTGGGTGTTTTTTTCTACTTCATCCTCTAGCTTGCTGATCCGATCTGCTTCATTGATCCTGCTTTTCATTCCTTCTACTGTGTTCTTCAGTTCAGAAATTGTATTCTTCATTTCCTCTTGGCCCTTGTTGATAGTTTCTATTTCCTTTTTCATGTTGATATAGTGTGCAGTGAGTTCATTGTAGCTTTCCTGTAGTTTCTGGTAGCTCATTGTGAGTTCCTTGAGCTTCCTGATAATCATTGCTTTGAATTCAGTATCTGATAGTTGAGTCGCCTCTATTTCATTTAGCATTCTTTCTGAGGCTTCCTCTTTCCCTTCATTTGGGTGTTGTTTCTTTGTCTTCTTATTGTTCGTGAGACTCTTCTTGGTAGCCTTAACTTCTTAAATTGATCTGTTCTGGCTCCCTGGGTTTATGGTTTGTACTTCTGTGGTAGAGTACCTGTGAGATTCAGTGGTACAGTCTGCTTCTGGTATCCAGGTGTTCACAGCTTCCACCTACTCTTTTCTGTGGTCAGTTTGAGGGGTAAGGCAAAATTGTTTAAGACAGCAAGAGAGTATTCTATGATATTTACAGTATCAGCCAGTGGAGAAGAGATAGGAGATCCTTTGGCTATGTATAGTGTTAACTGTGATCTTCTGCTCCACTAGCCACTTTTTAGAAAGGATGGAAAGAAGATAAGGCTCTTGTTGGGAAGGAAAGGATTGTGAGTCGGATCTAGAAAACAGTGAGGTTGTGAGAGCTCAGATTCTGAGGTAGGGTGAGAGTAAAGAGTCGTAAATAGGTGTAGTGTGTAAGAGAATATAGTTAACCACTATAGTAATAGAATTCAGGAAACTGAGAAGTGGGCTAAAGTCTGGGAGGGATGTTGCGTAGAATTTACAATTGTGTGAAATAGCTGTTATTTACAGTAATAGTAGAGCAACAATCATATGACAGAATAAGAGAACTAGATAACAAGAGTAGGTAGTTTAGAGGCTTGAAAAGGGTACTAATGGAACACAAATGAAGGACCATAAATTAGCTATACACTATGAATGAGATAACAGGGGAAACCTATCAAATGCTACAATATAACCAGCCAAGCAAAGCAGAGTATACAGAAAGAAGAGGAATACCAAAATACTTTTACAATAAAAAGTGTAAGAACAATGAAATAATGATAATACAGATATGTTATTCCTTGAAGGTTTAAAAAAAAAGAGAAGGAAAAAAGCAGAAGATGGAAGGAAGAAGAGATAAATTTGGAAATAGAGGGGGAAGGAGCAACACTAGAATGAAAGAAATAGAAGCATAAGGAATTGATCGATATAAAAAGAATAAGAATTAAAAAATAAAAAGTTACTTAATAAAAATAAAAATAAAATCAAGCAAAAAAAAAAAAAGAAAAGAAAAAAAAAAACTTTTGTTGGTTTGAAACTGGCCAAACCAGTTTTCCTGGTTTTGCTGGGTGCAGTAGACTTAGGGTGCAGGGTGAATGCACTGCCTTTTTTCCCCTCCTGTTCAGAGCTCCGTCAGCCTCTGGTGCACTGTCTGCACTGTCTGCGGAAGAGCCGGTCCAAATCCCCTGGAAGGGCCCTGGGTACTAGATCTGCATGCTCCCAAGTACTCTCTCTGAAGTTTACTGCGGAGCGCCCTATCCTTTTCCAGCTCAGGGGTGTGAACTCTATGGATCCCGAGGGGCATGCAGTTCCACCCTCCCCCCCCCAGTTGCATGGCCTGGGCACCGGTGATCCTGCAGAACACCAGTGCCTTTTCCATGCCCACGGTTCTGTGCACCAGGACTTCCACCAAATCATTCTCTCTCCAGGTTGAGTCGACTGTGCAAGACCCGGCCATCCTTGGTTGCATCAGCTGGGCTGCGATCTCCCAGAGCTTGTCTGGCGCCTCTCCGCTGGGTGTGGGGTCTGGGTGCTCTTGAGCACTCTCTCTGAAGCTCACTACAGAGTGCTCATGCCTTTTCTGGGTTCACGGGTGTGCACTCTAAGGATTCTGAGGGACTCACACTTCCCCTGAATTCATGGCCTGGGCACTGGGGATCCCACAGAATGCCTGCACCTTTTCTGGGCTCAAGGCTGTGGTCACCAGGTCTTCCACCAAATCGCACTCTCTCTGGGTTGGGGCAGCGCACAAGGCCTGGCCATCCTTGGTTGCACCCTCTGGGCTGCGATCTCCCCAGAGCCCGCTCCACGGTACCATGGATTAGTGCTGCTCCTTCCTTGTTTGGTCGGGGAGGGTGCGGTTGACCCAGTTCTTCCCTGAGAGCCCTGAGGCAGACCCCGGAGTTTCAGGGCTGGGGCTGCAACCTCCCTGGTCCCTGAGCTGATCCTTGGGCTGTTATTATCCTGAAGTAGTCTCCTTACCGTCTGGTCTTTCAATGTCTGCTACAATTTTTGATCTCCTATTTTCATATATGTTGTGATATATATGTTGGCTGTTTGCTCTGTTCCTCCGTAAATTGGCTAGGTTTTTCTCCTGTGTGTAGGGGGAAGTGGAATGTGCTCCCTCCTACCACGCTGCCATCTTCTTCTGGCCAGGAGCCAGCTGCTTTGATCACGTTTTTTTCTATTGCTTTCCTGTGTTTAATTTTATTGATTTCTGTTTTATTTATTATTCTTCTATTGCTTAAATTTTTCTTCTTTCTCTAGTTTCCTGTTTCAAAGATGAGGTTATTGATCTTTATTTTTTATTATTTTATAATATATGAATTTAATGGCAAAAATTTCCCTATGAACACCACTTTCACTGCATTTTACAAATTTGGTAAGTTGTATTTTCATTTTTATTGAGTTCAAAATATTTTAAAGTTTCTCTGGAAATTTCTTTGACCCATATACTATTTGTAAGTGTGTATATTTGGGGATGTTCTAACTACCTTTGTTATGGATTTCTAGCTTAATTATTGATTCAGACAATACTTTGCTTATTTTAATTTTTAAGGTGTGTATTATAGTCCAGTCTGTCTTTGTGAATACTCCATATGAGTCTTAGAAGAATGTCTATTCTGTCTTTTTTGGTTGTAGTATTCTCCAGGTGTCAAATCAAGTTAAATGATAGTGTTGTTCAGGTCATTTCTATTATAACCGATTTTCGTCTGCTTGAACTATCAATTATTTAAAGAGAGGTGTTTGACATCTCTAGCTATAACAGTGTGTGTGTTCATTTCATCTTGTAGTTCTATCAATTCTTGTCTCACATATTTTAATGCTCTGTTATTAGGAGCATACATGACAAAGATTATTATATCTTCTCAGAGTATTGACCACTTTATTATTATGTAATTCCCTTCTTTATTCCTAATAAGTTTCCATGGCCTGAATTCTGTTTTGTCTGAAAATAATATACTCCAGCTTTCTTTTGAATGACATCAGCAGGGTGTATCTTTCTCTATCTTGGTATTTGCATTGTAGCATATAAAATCTTCTAAATTATAATTTTTTACTGTTTATAAAATGATGTCTTATATATATTTAATGTAGAAAGTTAGGAAAATGCAGGAAAAAAACCCAATTTATTCATAATTCCACTACACAGTAGTAACTACAATTAAAATTTTTGTGTTTTCTTATTTCTGATTCCCTGCCCCCCTCCAATGAACACATGTAAATTAAATCTATGTTGGGATTCAGATGTAGTTTGGTATGTCCTGGTAAAAAAGAAGAAAAAGTCCACAAGAAGCTCTTACAAATTAGAGGATGAAGAGACTTCGAATCTTGTTTGTTTTTCTGAATAGGTAACACACAGACACAGCACCACACTTACAAGGGTATTTGTTCATTAGAGTCTCCAAACCTAGAATCTGCACTTATTTTTCTTCCCTAGAAATAACAAGTGTAACAGTTATTATATATTTGTATTTAGAACATAATGCGTTCTGTGCACAGTCAAGATTAGGCACTTTTTAATGTAAGTGTATATACTATAAATACTGTCCTGTCCTAGTCCTTAACATGTGATTATGTATCTCAGAGAATTTTCCATTTCAGTAGCTAAGGATTTCTCTTTTCAACAACTGACAATTATTCCATTGTACATATGTCATATAATTAATTTCATTGGTCTCCCATTGATACTTAGGCTATTTCCATGGTTTTGCTGTTCAAAATACTGCTGCAAGGACTATCTTGTACACATGATTTAAATATCTGCATATCCATAGCTATCTGTACATCTATCTGGATATATATATATATATATATAATATATTATTAAACATAAGATTCCTTGGTGAATGGGCAAATGCTTTTAAATTTTGATACATGAGGATGGCATTAAATTTCTAGCCATTAAGAGTCTACTATGTTACAGTCTCAAGAACCACATAAAAATACACTTTTCCATGGCCTTGTCAATGTGATGTTTACAAATTATCTGTATTAGCATCCCACCTTGCACTTTTGCTATTTCATTATAGTTTTATTTCTCTACAAGAATGTTTTAAGAACCGTTTCATATGTGTAACAGCTGTAGTTTTCTCTGAACCAGCTGTTTGTATTTATCCACATTTTAATTCTATTGTTGATTTTACCTTGTGACTTGGAAAAATTATTTGTATAAATTAGTCTTCTATGATATGAGTTGGAAGAACTTGTACAAATTTTTTTTGCTCTGTAGACATTTAAAATTTTTGTGTAGTTGAACTCAACTCCTTTCTTGTACATCTCTGGGCTCTGTATCATTCTTAGGAATGCATCTTCCATTCTGGTGTTATCAAAGAAATTCCCATGTGGTTTCTGATGGTACATTTATTATTTCTTTTTGTTTCATTATTTTGTCCATTATGATTTTATCCTTCCATGAGGAATGAAAAAGGGATCCAACATTTATTTTTCAGGTTGCTATTAAGTTTTTCTAGCATCATATTTGAAATTTAATATTTTTCTTTTTGATTTGAAATGCTATCTTACTATATATTAAACTCAATACTATATACTATAAACTGTAGTATATATAGTATAGTATATACTATAAACTATATACTATATATTTATACTCAAATATAATTGGGTATATTTGTAGATATGGTATTTTGTTCTCTTGCTCTGTGCACATACCACAAAATTTCATATATAAATAAAAGTATATATCATGTGCTCACTATTTGTTTGTGGTGCTTTTCTCATTAGTCTTCATGCTGAGATACAAACTTTATATACCATCTTAGATTTCTTCCACATTGCTTTCTTTAAATCATTATTATTTATTGATTTTAGAGAGCAAGAAGAAGGGAGAGGGACAGAGAGAGAGAAAGAAACATCAATTTGTTCTTCCACTTATTTATGATTTCATGGGTTGAATCTTGTATGTGCCCTGACCAGGGATCTAACCCATAACCTTGGTGTATTAGGATGATGCTGTAACCAACTGATCTATCCGGCTAGGGCCAGAATTACTTTCTTTGTTTTCTCTTTGGTTGTCATCCTGCCTAAGCTTGTTTTCCTCCATTTTGGGGCATGAATGAAATGCCATAGCATGGGGTTCAGATCTTCTTTAGTGGTCCTGAGGGGCTGGATGAAGAAGCCTGGAAGTGCAGGAAAGTTACTTGTTTCTGTAACCAATATGATGGGAGAGAGTCAAACAGATAAATTCCCTCTTTTTGCAAATTGTCTGGAGAAGTCCTCCAAGTAGATTTATTGGCTTGGGGTGAAGTGTAGCCAGCATGACAGTACCAGGTTGATGGCCATGTCCATTGAATTTGCTCCAAAAAATTATAAGGCTCCAGCATTTTTATATTTTAGGCATCAGTATGACATTCCTTGTTCTATTGGTTTTATAATGATGTTGGTGATATGTAATAAAGTGTAAATCTGTGCATTTACCAAAAAAGGGTTTTATGGAGAAAAATGGTTAGATAATCTTGTACAGGTTATGGGAATGTCTGGTTTTGGATATTTCATGGAAGGAGTACTTTACTTGCATATGTATGGATTTCCCAATGCCTTAGCAGAAATATTTGCTCTTAAGTCCTATAAACATCATGAGAAAGATATTCAATGCCCCATTCATTGGAAAGATCTGCCAATAGTTGATATTGCTCATAGGTTGGACCATGTTTATTGATCTTTTTCTATGGGTTTGTTATCATGTTAGACATTGAGGAAGATGTGCCCTTAAATAGGGAGTATAAGATACTGTCTCTCTCTTTCAAGAGCATGGAGGAATGTGCTGTGGAAACTGACTACACAGGAAATACTGTGAAATTTGAACATGCCAGTGGCTTCTGTCTCATGAAATCACTTGTTACACGTAGCCACCTGTAATATTTTGGCCTGTCCTCTGCTAAATAGTGAGGTTGAATATGGAGGCAGACACACTGACTTTATCAATTATTTCCTTTTACAAATAAAAAAGTGTTTTATCACTATAGCTGATTAGGTACATCCCATAACCTAAGGCAAGTGATTTGTTTTTAATGCTTCCTCTCTTTTTATGTTTAATCCTGTGGATTTGAATCTTGAGAGGAAAACTTATTAAAAACCTACTTCAGTGTTTAGTTTTTAAGAAACACCAATAGATCTTCCATGACATGCCTGAGAAGGTACATATTACAAATTGAATTAGCTTAGCCATGCATGCAGTTGTATGACAGGAACAAGAAGGAAAATGAAATTCCATAGTTTGAGGCAGTTAAGACTTGCAGTTTTTGTCTCCTTTGGCTGTGTAAGAGAGCTTGACCAGGCAACTTTTCCACAAAAGGTTGTCCTTAGGTGTTTAGAATGATGGTGGCTGTGGGCAATAACTGTAGGCATTGGGTGTATTAGTTTCCTAGGGTTACCATAACAAAGTATGACTGACTGGATGGCTTAAACAGCAGAAGTTTGTTTCCTCACAATTCTGGAGGCTAGAGTCCAAGATCAAGGTGTCAGTAGGGTTGATTTCTTTTGTGGGTCTCTCTCCTTGGCTTGTTGAGGGCTAGCTTCTCTCGTGTCTTCACACAGTCTTTCCTCTATGCCTATGTCTTAATCTCTTTTTCATATAAGAACACCATTCTTATAGTATTAGGGGCCATCCCAGTGACCTCATTTAACCTTAGTTACTTCTTGAAAGACCCTATCTCCAAATGTTCTGATGAAATGGGGGTTAGGACTTCAACATAGGAATTTTGGGGGACACAGTTCAGCTCACAACACTGGTGGTAAGGATTGAGGCTGACTCCTTTGCTAGTTTTTTGTGTTGTGAATGCTGTGAGGTTAGGGATGATATGAATTCATGTGAAATATGTTTTGTTCCATCACATCTTCAGATGGGTAAACCCACGTCATCTGTTTTTTGAAGCTATATTACTAATTCCCTCTTCGGTGTTACTTGTGTGTTTTATATCTACCTTTAGCATTGCTGTGATATGTATTTACCATAAAATTTCACAATGGCAAGATGAATTGTCAGGCTCACTGTCTCACCACTAAGGAAGCACTGTTATTTGCAGTTGAATGCCAACATGCCTGAAATCCAGAAAATGCATATTTCTTTACCCTTTCCTAAGTTATCTTTCAGTTACTGTCAGACCTATTTCCCTTGGGTACTTGAAAACACCTCTTTTGGTCTCCATTGGTTTTTCTCTAGGGCCCATCATTTATCTTGCCTTTCCCAGGTGTTGAAGCCTGCATTATTCTTTTCATAGCATTGTCCCTTAAATAAATATAAGAGGGCCAGTTTGACCTAAGAGTATCCAATGATTATTGCCCTTCATAGCATATCTTTGAAGTCTTATTATAACCCTTTGTTACCAGGGGCAAAAATAGAAAGGATGAAGGGATAAAGGAATCGTAAAACCCAATCCTTCTACTCACATATAAGATTTTACTTATTTATTTTTAAACTTTGTGTGTATGAATTCAAAAGGCAGAAACTGTGTCTCACCTTTGAGTTACCAGCATGGGGCCTAGTTCATGACACATAGTGAAAGCTCATTCAATGTTTGGTTGAATGGAATACAGTATTTATATTTTAGTGTTGAAGGAAGTCTTGTTATGCTTATGATTTATATCAGCTTGCTCCAAGTTTCCTTGGACAACACTTAGCAAGAGAGGGATTGATAATTGAAAAATTATTGGCTACAGAGCCAAGCCAAGGTCTAGATGATTTAGGTTCTTGATGTTTTGTATTTTGGTTATTTACAGTCATGTCAGAATCAGGAAGCATTTGGGTATTAGGAGGCCCAGGAAAAACATAAGTAGTATAATATCTTATCCCTACTCTTAGGGAGTTTAAACCTGTTTGGGGAGAGAAGAAAAGGAGAGATCAATGCATGGTGCTTCAGCCTGAGGAGCTAAGAAGAGAAGTTGTTAGTTTGACCTAAAGGCTGTATGAAGAATCTCATTAGATCTCTTTAGAGGAATTTGGAGGAAATCACAGCATTGATTAAGGTCATTGGGCCAGGAAATTAGGGGATTTATGAGGTGATCTATTGCTATTATTATACTATAAAGCAACAATAGTATAACACTCAGTGGTGAAGAATGGTCTTTCTTAAATATTATATTTACAATTATTATAAATTATATGTAACATCAACATAATATTATTACATAAAATAAATTCATAAATATTATAAATAATCCCATTAAGAAAAGAAATGAGTAGAGACTCTGTGAAAATACTTGAGATAGGACTACACTTATATTGGTAAATTGGCTCATGTTATTGTTGATTTTGGCTTATAAAGTGATTTTAAATGATATCAACTTCCTAATGGAAGGAAAATTGTTCTAGAGAGTCTGATCTTTGGGAAGATGACCAATTTTCATGTATTTTTTTAGAAACAAGAAAATTTTGAGGTAATTGGGAACATTGTGTTATGTAATGAACTGTATTAAATCCCTATGTAGGTTCTATACCTCAGTTTCCTCATCTGAGAATGAGAATAATAAAAGTACACACTGAAAAGGTTTGTTATAAGGATCAAAATGTTTCAATGCAGAGGGAACCCTTGGTGCAATGCCTCTGCAGAGCCAGAAGGTGTGAGGGGTGAATGCTTTACTTTCAATTCTAAGGCCATTTTGTCACATTTCCTTTGGTGCCTGTCAAATTCCAACAATTGAGCTAGTGACAGCAAATCCAAACTGGCTATCCAAAGGTGTTGGCAAAGAAATTTGAAACTTAAAACTGTAAAAATAGTTCTCTGAAGTAGTAGTAGTGCTTCACAAGAAGACGAGGAAGGAAAGAAAAGTAATAAACTAAGTTATTAAGTTATCCAAGCATGACGCTCAGATGAAACGCATACCTATAGAAAGTGACAAAAAGTGAGATTCATCTCAGGTTGTTAATAATTTAAACATCATTATAATTGTGACATTTGGAAAAGTAGATCCACTTTCTCTTTTCAGGTCTGCCAATAACTCTTTAAGTAAAACTAATGGCATACCACCTGCTATGCATTGTGTTAAGTGCTTTTACGTATTCCATCTTTTTACAAACTCACAACAAGGTAGACACTATTAGTCCTGTTGTACAGGTAAGCAAACTGTGGAGTTCATCTTGCTGCTGTCACAGAGAAAAAAGCAAAGTGAAATGTAACCACTACAGGTCTTGATTTCCCCATCTATAAGATGGTGAGACCATATCCCGAATCCGTGTTGCTTGAATTTTAGCCATTTTTTACCCCATGACTACTGCTAAATTGCCTCTTTTGCCACCTAGTGGACACTATAGTAACTACCACATTGACATTTCAAAACTTGGGTTATCTGCTTTGAATTATAGAACAATAGAGGAGGCCAAGTCCAGTTCTCTTTATGAACAGAAGAGAAAACTGAAGGCTAGAAAAGTTATTTCACAAGATACCAAAAGATAGATATGTAAATCATGGCTCTTACTGTGATTACATTTATTATTTTATTTATGATAATATCTCTGTGACACAGCTGAATTGCTAAGAGGTGTCAGAGAGTATTTGCAGAGTGTACACAGTTCTATTTGCAATGAGAGTTTTTATTTGTACCAGAATTGCTGGTATGGATTGGAATAAGCTAATTTCTTAAAAGTAAGTTATAAAAAAAAACTGTATGGCAACATACAACTTATGACACAATAAAGACTTTTGAGACATTACTTTTTATTGAATACTGTAAATGATTTTTATGAGCCTTGGTACTTGATAATAAGTATTTTTATATTTAGAAGGAAATAGCGGCAATTTCTTATACTTCTTTTGCTCAAGATGCTGTGTAAAGATTGCCTTCAGATTGCTGCTCCAGCTAGAAATGCTGAGAATTAAGTTTCTTCATTGAAAGTCATCTCATTCCTTTTTCTTAGCATGGGAAATCTAAATATCCCATTAAAAAATTGCAAGGAAAAAAATGAGAGTGTCAGGCTTGGAGCAGTTGTAGGATATCTTAATGGCCTTTGGGTCATAACTCTGTCTTCCATCAAGAGATATTTCATAAGTTATAGCAGAAAGAAGTGTTCTATGGATAGAGACACCTAGTTTAGACTCAGACACAAGTTTGCTGTGTGTCTTCAGGCAAGTTATTTAAACTCTTTTAAGCCTTTTTCCTTAGGTGTGTTTGAAATAATAGTAATTCTGCCTTATTTTACAGGGTTGTGGTGAGGCTTACATCAAATGATTCATATGATCATGATGTAAAAAAGTAGCAGGACACAAGTCTCAGAAATTTCATAGCTAGATTAAACAGTAGCAAGTGAGGTTGTTTGGATTTTACAAAAGAATACTAGAAAAGAAAAAATATCCTGTCATTGATTCATTTAAGAAGCTTATGCTCATTAAACTTCCAAGTAAGACTGTGAATAAGATAGAGCAGGGTGGGGATATAGGGAGCACTGGGAATATCATTACAGAGAAGTTGGCTTTGAAGTCTAAAGGCTTTATAAGATTCATGATTCCTGTCTGGGGCTGAGATCACAGTTCAGACCTGGCTGTGAGTGGTTGGGCAGCCCCCTGAGAAATTTCACATTAGGTTTTTGGTTTTGGTTGAAAGTACTGGGGATAAATATGGATGATCCTTGAGGAAATTATGCTAAATGTAATAATTCAGTAACAAAAAAGACAAATACTGTATGATTCTACTTATATGAGATACTTTGATTCTTCAGAATCATAAAGATGGAAAGTAGAATGGTGGCTGCCAGGGACCAGGGTCAGGAGGGAATGGGGGGTTAGTATTTAATGGGTATGGAGTTTCAGTTTTGCAAGAGGCAAAGAGCTATGAGGACGATAGTTGTGCAGCATTATGAATGTATTTAATGTCACTGAACTATACATTTAAGAATGGTTAAGATGGTAAATTTCTTAGTTATTTACCACAATAAAAAACATGGGAAAGAAAGAGGGACTTGTGTGAACAAATAAAACAAATAATTTTAAAACAATTTTAAAAGCTAGGGAGAGGTTTATGAGGGACTGGGTTGGAGGCAGGGCTTCGGGGTGAAAGTGTAGCATCTGTGCATCCCAGCCTTGCCCAGCAGAGAGATTTTAGGGCAAATTTGAAGGAGCTGTTGTTATCACGAGGGACTTAGAGTTGGAGGACACATAGCTGCGTGGGTGCCATGGTATGAATGAATGGACTGAGGAGCCCTGGGTTGGAGAACACCATCTAGTACCAGGAGAACTGGTGGCTTAGGGAGCCTTGGCTGGATGCATCACTTTTGGTGCAGTGTTGGTAACTGGTGGTGGGTCCCACCAGCTTGGCAGTAATGGGATTCTCTCTAGGGTCTTCCAGGGCAGAGGACAGGGCTGGGTCAGGGAAAGGGACACCGAGGATAACTTATGGTGACAGTAGGTGACAGTCTGGACTTTGTAAACTTCTGCAATAAACTCTGAGGGCTCTAGATCCTCAGGTGAATTGTTACAGGTAACCAGAGATCCTGTGTATGAGCACAAGAGGGCACAAGCCAATAAAATATGGATTATTGTTGGTGAGTTAACTCCACCTACACCCTCATGCTGGGGGAATTGGGGGAAACTTGAGTGGGTTATCAATAAACAGAGGGCCCTATTCCTGAACAGACTGAGTAGAGAACAGAATATTTACTCAAATCAGACATCTGTTAATGAATAGCACATGGGTCCAGTTGTGTGAATGGGGATTTGATTTATAATCATGGCATCAAAGACCTATTCCTTTAAGCTAAAACGTAAGGAGATGGCTCTTGAATGGAAATCTTTGAGTGATTTATTGCAAGCTTACTACTTTATGAATCGCAAAACAGAAGAACTGCCCTCTTTATAATCTCCATATAAATCATCTAGAATTATGATGGATTGAGTATTCTTTCTCTTAGTGATGGTAATAAGTGTT
Source organism: Trachops cirrhosus (assembly GCA_028533065.1). NCBI lineage: Eukaryota > Metazoa > Chordata > Mammalia > Chiroptera > Phyllostomidae > Trachops > Trachops cirrhosus. The sequence continues at coordinate 41,113,964 of CM052544.1, read as the reverse complement.
TTGAGCAGCTTTTAATAGTTAGAGAAACAGAAGAGATAAATATCAATTACTATTCGAGGAAGTGTGTATGTGTTTTTTTAACCAGCTTTCCCACTTTTTCACATGATGAGGTTAATTATTTGTGGCAAAAGCCCATCAGTAATTTTGCTTTATCTCTTTATTCAAGCAGTAAGTTAATGTAGCATGGAGAGATTTGGACCATTGATATAATAAAAGTATATTCAAAGTATTTAAAAGTTTTGTAGTCTCCTCAAAACTCACTTGTCTCAGCCACAAAGCAGTGGCTTCAGTTATTAATATGTATTTAACATTTTCATTTGGCACTGATGTCTTAATTTTCCTAGGACACTTCCCCTTCCTGACAGGCAAGCCAAGTGCGTGTGGCAGCTGCGTGGATAGTGCCGCGGGGGCTGCTGGATTCGCGATGCTGAGAAGAAGGGAAGGATGGGTGCATTTCTAGCTATTACTATTTGAAATTTACTTGTTTGCATGTAGTAAAATTCACTCTCTAGGTGTATGGTTTTTTGAGTTTTGATACCTGCGGAGGGTCTGTATCTACCACCACAATCAAGTTGTACCCTCAAGCTGCTCTTGGAATCAGTGCCTCTCCACCTGGTGCTCTCCCCAGTGCCTGCCACCACTGCTCTGTTCTCCATCCCAGAGCTTCACCTTTCCCCTCAGAGATGGTTTCGCCCTGTTCTTGCCTGTGCCCTGCTGCGACTAGCTGGATTGTTCAGCTGGTTGGTCGTGTTCTGAGGTGGGGACGTCATGGAGGCTTAGTCTCAGTTGGTACAGTGTCCCTGGGTCTCCAACGTGAGCTCTTCGAGCTCCTGCTGTGTCCTCGGCCACAGCTCTGTCCCTTTCTGAGGAGTTGGGGGGCGTTTTTCTGTCCCCTCTCCCCAGCTGCAGTGACTGCTTTCTAGTGCCTTGACGATGATGACCAGGCTGATTTTTTCCCACTTAGTCCCCAGTACATGCAGTGTCTGTCTACAGCCCATCATCCTTTTAGGCCTACCCATAAATGAGTTAACTTTAATTTACTTAAAATCATAAGAGAAAATGAATGTACTAATAATGAATATAGAATAATGTATCCAGCCTGGATTATCTTTATTTTTAAACCAAGTTGTCAAATATAGAATATTTTTTGTCAAATACAGAATATATTTTGTCAAATATAGAAAAAAATTCTGCACAATATTTTATTATTTTTAAAATATTTCTTTCTTTTTTAAAAATTATTTTGTTGTGCAGCCATTGTGGAAAATAGTATGGAATTTGCTCAGAAAACTAAAGATGCAACTGCCTTTTGACCCAGAAATTCCACTGCTGGGATTATACCCTAAGAGCCCTGAAACACCAATCCAAAAGAACCTATGCACCCCAATGTTCATAGCAGCACAATTGACAATAGCCAAGTGTTGGAAGCAACCTAACTGCCCATCACTAAATGAGTGGATCAGAAAACTGTGGTACATTTACACAATGGAATATAATTTTTAATATATACATTTTTGTGGAGGAACAGGCTTGTGAAGACAAAATGGCCTAAGGTCTGGGAAGTGCTGCCGTGGCCCCAGGAACGGTGTTTGTGGCCCTTCCCCGTGCTGCTGACAGGCTTTGGCTGCCTGGAGGAGAACATTCCGGGCAGGGCTTTGAGGCTTCCTGCCTTTCTCTTGGGGCTGCTGCTGCGCCCTTCCCTAGGCCTGCTCCTCAGGGGACACTTTCTCAAGGCTCTTGCCAGTCTTTTTCCCACAAGGGGATGTGAACTCCATTTACACCTGCAGCCCAGTGACTCTATATTCTCTTGTTAGCCCACACTAGTTTGTGAAACCTTTTAGATAAATGCTTCTTACTGGTGTCCAGGGCTGTCTTCCCTTGGGAAGCAAGTGCTGGTGTCCTGCCTCTGTTTATAGGCAAATTGTCTTTCCTTCAATTTTGGTTTAGTTGTTTCCCTATGACCTCAGTTGTCTGAATTTTTGAAGAAAGTTAGGAATTTGCCACTCATTCCATTTTTTTTCTAGTATGGGAGTGAGCAATGCCCTTTCTGCTGACTGCATCCCAAGAGGAAACCAGAGTCAGAGTATAAATTTATCTTTAAGCCACTCTTAACTCTGCTGACATTCTGGGCTAGTTTCTTGCTGGTTTTTGTTGCCACTGTCCCAAGAGATTGGGAGACAGACAACATGCTTTGGAACTTTATATCTTGAGAAGACTTCTGCATAGCCTCTTTGTTCATGACCACGAAAGAGGAACTAAAAAAGGAAGACTTATAGTGCTGTAGGAATTTATGCCATGTTCTCTCTTGAGAACATTGAATGCCGCCACTGTGTCTCTAGCACTGGGTCATTCTCCGTAACAATCACCTTGATCATTAGGAGAAAGCAGAGAGACAAACGACTTCAGAACTCTCCTGAAATTCTGCACTCTCATTTTCCTGTGTTTGTTTGGCAGGGACCAGGGTGGATGAGAGGCAGGAGACTTGGGTCAAGGTTGAAAGACTGCTAACTGGTTTCACAAGTCACTGTGAATGAGGACAGGAACCAAGCATTTAACTTTCGTGGCCACTCTGCGGCACAGTTCAGTAATGTGTTCAGACTACTGGCACAAATCCCTTCTCTCTGATCATTGGCCTGTCACACTTCCCCACAGGAAGAAATGGGGCAGAGTCTTCTTCTTTCTGCTAGTAGGCTCCTGTGCAGTTCCACTAGCTGCCACTTTTATGTTAGGAGAAAAAAATAACATGTGTTCCTCCTTTCATCTCATTTCCAACAAAGGTCTGCAAGAACTGTTGGGTATAAAAGGCAACCCAGCCCCACATGAGATGTCTTCAGCTTGGTCCTACAAACTGGATTATTTTATAGCTCTATCCATCTTTCTAGTCATTCATTCAACTGTCTATTCATTTAAAAATAAATATGTATGGGATGCCTTCTATGTGCTGACTTGATAAAAGTAAAATATTGTATAAGTACCTAGCACAGACCCTGGCACATAGCAGGCACCTTAAAGATATTTGCTGAGGAAATGAGTGAATGGGTGAAGGCATGGTTCCTGTCTTATGACATGTCCATTGGCGGTGGGGTTGGCACGTGAGGGTGGCGGACAGAGGATATGTCAGGAGTAGGAGGCAGGAGCCTTTGACTATGACTTGGTTACAGGGGAAGGCTTCTAAGATAGGTGACACTTGTGTTGAGTTATGAAGAAGTAGCAGTTTGGTGAAGAGGGGGATAGTATGTAATGATTAGTGTCAAGGACTTTGTATTTCAGTGTGTCTGGTTTGAGCTCCAGTTCTGCCACATGCTTTTGTTGATGTCCCCAAAGCCCACCAGAACAACCTGTTGATCAAGCAAAGTCAGGTTTATCCTGTGGCAAAAAGAGAACATTACCTTACAGGAGTCTAGAAACCTGTGCTGACTAGTCCCAGTTTTTTTTGTGACCTTGGGCAGGTGACTCACCCTCTCTGGAACTCAGTTTCCTTCTCTGTAAAATAGAGACATTCCTTTTCCTCATTTCACAAAGGAATGTAGTTTTCTCTAGGTCTGTGAATAAATCTGGCCTGGAGCAACTTATCCTGTGAACTCACCAGGCAGGCACTAGTCTTTCCTGGGGCCTGCAAAGTTGTTGTTGTTGTTTTGATAAATGGTTATTGTTATTATTTTTTAATCCTCACCTGAGGGTATGTTTTTTGATTTTGGAGAGAGAAAGAGAGGAAGTGGGGTGGGGAGAGAGGAAGAGAGAAAGAGAAACATCTATATGAAGAGAAACATTGATAGGTTGCCTCCCATATGTGCCCCAACCAGGGGGATCAAAACCACAAAGCAACTGAGCCACTCAGCCAAGGTGGGACCTGAAGAGTTTAACTCGTGATTGCAGAAACATTTATGTCTTGGCTGCTTGGGCCATTTCTGTACTGCTAAAGAGAGTGTGCATACTGGGCTCTTAAGCTGCCAATGATGGACATTCTGCATTACTGGGGCCTAGCCCTTATGCGACCCAGTGAACAGATTGTTTTCAAAAAAGAGAAATTGTGGTGGTACTCATGCATACCCCGGTAGAAGGCAGCAGAGTAGTGCTCAGCAGAGTGGCTGGTAGTGGAGTATCCTAAGATATTTGATATCCATCTAAAACTTTATTTTAATAAGTTTTCAAATAATGGACATAGATTCCTGAATGTAAGAGTAGCTTGTAGCACCATCAAAATAAAAAATCATTGACTTGGGATCTGAAAACTGAGTATCATTCCCTCTCTGCCTTTCTTGAGCATATCACTGAGTTTTGGCTTCACATCTAACAACGGAGGTGATAATAATGAGACTGGTATGCTGCTTAAATGAAACAGTGAATGCTAATGTGCTTTTTAAACCAGACACTCTACCAAAATTAGCTGATGTTATTAGTGTTCACCTTCCACAAATATTTACTGAGTATTAAGGACTAGTCTAAGACCTGAGAACACAGCAGTGAAGGAGACGGAAAATTTCTCACCCCCAAGGAGCTGATACTCATGGGAATCTTTGTCCTAAAAAATTAGTTTGAAAGAAAGCAGAATGGGCTCTGGTATATATTGAACACCTAGTGCATGCCAGTTCCTGGATGTTTTCTCATTTACCCATTGCATAACCCAGTGTCAAAGGTATTCTGGTTCCTATTTCACAAGTGAGGAATTTGAGATGCAGAAAAGTAAAGTCTATAGTAGGGATACATTCCCAGGTCTGTCTGATAACAAAGCTTTTTTTTTTTTAAACACACTTATTATCATGTATAGATGGTCCCCAATTTACAGTGGTTTGACTTAAGATTTAAGATTTTTTGACTTTACAATGGTGCAAAAGTGATACACATTCAGTAGAAACTACACTTTGAATTTTGAAGTTTGATCTTCTCCCAGTCCAGGTCTAGTAGCGATGCATGATTAGATACCCTCCCAAGATTCTGGGCTGTGGCTGTGAGCCGCAGCCCCTCACAGCTCCCCACAGCTCCCCACAGCTCCCTACAGCTCCCCATAGCACACTGTCACGAGGGTCGGCAATGGGTGCTCTGCAGGGTCTTGTGTTGCCGGAGTGTTTTGGATTCTGTGTTTTGTGTGTTTGCATCCCATCATCTACAAAATACCCATCTGTCTCCTACTTCTGGTGAGAAGAAGAAGGCAATTACTCTTGAGATGAAGCTCAAGATAATTACCCAACTGTAGGCTAATGTGTTTTGAGCACTTTTTTTAAAGGTAGGCTAGACTATGATGTTTGGTAGGTGAGGTGTCTTAAATGCATTTTTGATCTGTGATGTTTTTAGCTTATGATGGGTGGGTTTATCAGGATATAACCCCATTGTAGGTCAAGGAGCACATGTACTCCTAAGCCTCTGAATCTGTGCTTTTGCTTGAACTTTTCCACTGTGTGAAGTTTAGCTGAATCTTTAATAGCGAAGCATTAAAATGTTTCCATGTCACCTTCTAATTTCTTCCAACTCTGCCTTAATTCATTTGTATAGACATTGTGACTGCTTTGAAATATTATGCTTTATTATTAGTTGCTGCCTTTGCACTGACTAATGAGGGATAAATAAGCACCCAGTGGGAAGAAAGCTCTTCTAGTTTATTACTAAATATTACATATTAAGTGTTCCAGAAATGCTAGCTATTGCTGTTATAGTTAATAATATTATTTTTACCTATCTTGAGTGAGGAACCTACCAGGTTGGCAGGAAGGTCAGAACTGAATGCTGAAAAATAGGTTTTGGGCTCTAGATTCGAAAGGCAATACAGTTACGTAGATTTAGGACTTGGAAATCAGCTGATAGAGCCCTCAAAATAAGGGCTATGTCCTCAGAATGGCTCTTGGGAGAGCCCCTTGGCATTCCTCTTTGTGAAAGGGTTGTATCATCATCATATAAAATGGCTAAAAAGGCTTCTTTGCTGAAACAGGAAAGTTGTTATTTCGTACTTGAGAAAACCAGAGAGTGGAGGGTTTTGGTCCTGTTGCATTTGTCTGGGCAGGCAAGTGAGCTGGCTTGTTGCCTGCCTATGGGCGGAGCTGGTTCCGAGAAAACAAAACATATTCACTTGAACATTGCAGCCAGGGAGAGGGAGAATAGCAAAACACAAAGGAAAAATGACCTCTTGAAAAAGAGAACTGTTGTAACAGACATAATTTGAACAAGCAAATAACAGAGCACTTATGTAGATTTCCACAGTAGCAGACAAACTCACACATACACTGTTCACTTTCATGGCTTCCAAACGAAAATATTAATCAAAAGGGAAGATGGTTACTATAGAGACTGAAATTAGTGCCTCTTGATGATTAAGTAAAAGAGATATTGAAAACATAGATTGAAATTACAAACACATGGAAATTATAAGAGAAAAGATAAGATTCTTGGAAGTCAGATCCAGGAGATCTAACAAGTGAGTAATATACCCCCTTTAGAGGGAGAGGAAGGAAATGATAGGGGAGGCATATTAAATACATAACAGGAGAACATTTCCTTGAGCTACAGACAGAATTGAATCAGAGATTGGAAAGGCTCTCAGATTTCTAGGCAGGATTAAGAAGAGAAGGAACATACTAAGTAAAATTCTTCAGCTTTGAGCATGAAGAAGAAAACAGAATTTTCCAGAGAAAAAGAATACATTATTTTCATAGAAAAAAGATTTAGACTGGTATCCAACTTCTCACTTGCTATGCTGGACATTAGAAGAAAGGATAATGACTAATTACTAATGAACATGACTCCTTCAGGTGGTCAAAAAATTATTTTCCTGTAAAGAAAGGTACTTTTAGATAAAGCATTTAGATTAATCTCATGTAACTAATATAAGTAATTTGCTCAAAAAACTGGTGTAACCAGCCCTGTCTGGGTGGCTCAGCTGGTTGGAGCATTGACTGTCACCAAACTATTGTGGGTTCTATCTCCTGTCAGGGCACCTACGTAGGTTGTGGGTTCGATCCCAGTTGAGGCTCCCCAGTTGAGGCACATAATGGGAGGCAACCAATCGATGTTTCTTTCGCACATCAATGTATCTCTCCTTCTCCCTCAGAAACCTTGAGATAGAGGAAAAGAGAGGTGAAAATAAACCTTGCAGTGTGTCTGTGTATGTATTTAAGCCTAATTGAATAGTAGTAACTGCCATAACAAGTATAATATAGATATGAAACAAAGTCCCAAAATTATAATTGCTAGCCTAAGCATAGTCTGGGAGTACAGGTACTAAACTCCATAGAATCAGGTTGGTGTAGTTTTGAGCTTCATTTAGCAGAGGAAATATTTGTTTCAAAAACAGTTTGTCTTTTAGCTGAATGCTTTTCTACACATTGTAATACATTTTGTCTTAAAGGAGAAAGGCAAAAATAGGGTTTGGTGGAGAAATATGATGTCCGAAATTTCAAGAAAAATTTCTAGGCAAGCAAGTTATTTCCTAAGCCAGTGATTTTCAACCATTTTCATGTCATGGCATACATAAACAAATTACTGAAATTCTGTAGCACACCAAAAAATTTATTTTTTGCCCCACTGACAAAAAATAGGTATAATTTTGATTCATTCACACCAGATAGCTGTTGTTGTGATGGCTGTTGTCATTTTTTGTTTGACAATCCAAGGGAAAGGAGGTCAGTGCCCCTGACTAAATAGTCAGGTTCTGCATGTTTTAAAAATTCTTGCAGCATATCAGTTGAAAATCGCTGTCCTAAGATATTTGATGTCCATCTAAAACTTTATTTTAATAAGTTTTCAAATAATGGACATAGATTTCTGAATGTAAAACCTCTCACGAGGAAATTGGAGCCCTCATACTCTGTGGGTGGGGATGTAAATTGGCCCAGCCATTTTGGAAAACAGCCTGGCACTTCCTCAAAATGACTAATACAGAGTTACCTCGTGCCTCTGCAATTCCACTCTGAGGTGGATACAATAGAAATGAAAGCATATGTCTATGTGCAGCTTGTATATGATTATTCACAGAAACGTTACTCATAATAGCCCCTAAGCGGAAGCAGCTCAAATGTCTATTGGTTGATGGTTGAAGAATAGACAGATGAAGTGTGTTATATCTATGCAATGGAATATTATTCAGCAACAACAAGGAATTAGGTCCTGAAACATGCTGTGATATGGATAACCCCTATAAACATTACACTAAGTGAAAGAAACCAATTGCAAAGGACCATGTGTTATATAATTCTATTTGTAGACTAGGCAAATCTACAGAAATGGAAAGAAGAGTGACTGCCAGGGGATGGGGGGAGAAGGAAGTGAGGGTTCAGGGGATGACATCCCCTAACATTGATTGTGGTGAGGACTGCATAACTTCATGAATATACTAAGAGCCATTGAATTTTATACTTTAAATAGGCAAAGTATATGGTATGTGAATTATATCCCAATGAAGCTATTAAAAAACCCCAAAACCTGTTATATTCTTCTCATGGACCATTTTCCTAGTAATCCTTAGATTTTTAATAACAAACACTTTATTTTATTAAGCAAGACATAGTCAGAGAATGGCAGAAAATTTCCCCCCTGATTGGTAAATGTTGTGAATGCATCAGTTAGCACTTCATGTGCAACTTTTTTGAAACCTAACCTTCAAAATAAAAGGCAATTAAGCCTGCCATTGTGATTGGCCTTCAGGTAACATATTGACAGATGGAAGACACCTAAGTCATCTGCTGCTGAAAGTACGTTAGACATTTTCATTAGAACATTTTTGAATACTACAGAGAAAAATAAATTATAGAAGCAATTTTGTATCTTACAAGGGTTTCTGCTAAGGGAAATTCCAAAATAAAGTGTTATACTGGGTTGGACATCACGCCTCACGATTCTTTCCAAACATAAAGGCTCTGGGCTCCTTGGTCTTCAGCACCTTGTTGGTTTGAGAGGTGTTTGAATTCGCAATGGCATCTCTTCAGCCCAACTGTGTTTTTTCCCTCCACTTTTATTTCCTTATAATCTCGCTGATCTTTCACTTTCTGCCTCATTTTTATGACTTCAGTATGTCTAAAAATCTATTCCTAAAGAATTTGTATCTGATAGGAAATAAGTTTGGTTCACTAATGGAGAGAAACATAGATAAAAATATTTACATTAAATAGAATGTTTACATTAACTGAAAATTTCAGTTACCATACTAAACCAGAAACACTTTTGTTTGCTCTTTGAATCTTGTTGGAAATCTTTCTGAAAAGTGTAAATTCTCCTCCTTGCCCATGAAAATAAAATATGCATTCAGAGTAGCAGGATAGCTGAAAGGCTTTGCAGCTCTCAGATTCCTCACTGTCAGCAAACATTTACTGGCTGCTGACTACATAAGACTCTCATTGAATAGGGAGGATTGTGCTGAAGATGATATAGGATATTGGATGAGTGTATCCTGATCCCAGATATTTCAGTTGAAGATTCCAATAAGTTAGAGTTTATATTGCATGTGTCCTGATATGAAAATTTATCCAAATGCCTTCGTTCCAGACCTATATTTTTTCATCAGAAACTGTAAACCATTTTTTTTAGTCTCGAAAGAGGAAGGTTTGACTTGGTTCTTTGGAAATACTATAACTCCCCTGTGTATTGTTACAGAATACAGTTCTTTATGACACTTGGTAAAGAACGGCAAGGCTGACTTCACTTAGAGGGCCTATCAGGACAGGTGTAGGGGCCACTGCAGTGGGGCTTTGCTGTAGGGAGAGGGAACTGGGCTCACTCCAAATACCACAAGGAAAGGTGGGAATTTGTAGCCAAGGAGCAGGGTCAGTGTATGGAAAAGTATAAGAAGAAACACCAGTCAAAGAGTGGATTCTGGCTAAACTGACCTCACAGGATTCGTGCTAAAGGCAGGTCAGCATGATCAGACATTATCACCTGTGGGGTAGTGGGGGGCGAGGAACCAGATCAGATATCCGGGGTGATCACATACCTAGGGTGGGGAATTCTGGCTAAACTATTTTAAGATTCTTGTTAAAATTGGGCTCTTAAGGGACATGGCTAATGGTGTGGGCTATTTGGGCTCATGAGAACCTGCCTGGAGTTTGGTCATGGGGAGAATCTTTATCAGTATGGACATGTGGCTAATGAGGTGAAGAGACCACAGGGAGGATTATCTTCAGGTAAGGTTCCCAGAGAGAGTTAAAGATCCAGTCATGGGTTCAACACTGACTTGTCGTCTCGACATGGAAAATCGTTTTATAGAGATGAATCTTTGGGATTATGCATGTATTTGATAGTGGGTCTTTTTCCATTATGAAAAAACAGTTTGGCCCTCTCTGCCCCCTTTTTGAGGATTTTGACAAGTAAACAACTCATCGATTAATCCAGTTATATTCAGTTAGGTGGTCACTAAGAAGGTCAAGAAAAAGTACTAAGATAAGCTGTTGCCTTCATATGTCTTCCCAGTCAAGGTTGGAAGACCCTCAAAAAGTATATTAACTATTTTTTGATCTGAGCTTTAAAAAGGAGGGATGACACCACATACATGAGGTCCTTTACTCTCTCTAATGCATTTATTCTTTCCACTCAATTAGAATCATCTTTCAAGTTGGCGAAGTGGATCACATTACTGCCCTGCTTTAAATCCTTTAATACTCTCACCAATTTAGGATGGAGAGCAAAATCCTTTACATGGTCTTCAAGGTTCTGAATGAGTTGTGCTCTGTCAATCTCTGCAGATAATGTTTTGTTTTCTAACTTACTTCTTTTCCACTTGAATATTTTCTGGGTTCTCATGTGGATTTGTACCAAGCTGTCTCTAAATGAGCTCGTTAATATCATGGTGGTTTACAGGGATGGCACAGGGGCCCTGCCTGAGGTTTAAATATGTGTTTGGCTCTGATGCATGTGGGGACTGTGATTAGAGCCGTCTTTAGTGACATTGCCAATTTCAGTGGAAAATACACAAATGTTCATGCATTTATAGATCATGCCGCTGTTAGGCCACCAGGAAGTGGTTAAAATTGGGTGGCAGGACCAGTCGGAGGCTGCTTGAGATGCTCGATGACATTTTCCTTCTTTCTCTGTCCTTGATGTTCCTTATCAACAACTTGTCCTCTGGTTGCTATGAATAAAAATACCCAGATAGAGATCTATTCCAATTGTGTCTGGTTTTTAAAGGAGATACTGTAGAGTGAAGAAGACCTTAAACCCTTTATTACACAGCCCATTTTTTATTAGATGGCCTACCTTGATGAATTTCTTTGATCATTGCTGTCCTAAACTATCCCACCATGTCTTTCAAATTACTCACTGAAACACATTGTCTTATACAACCATGTGTCAGTGACACTCTTCTGTGTCTTTCTCGTAAACATCATTGTGGACACGTATGGTTTTTGGTGTGAGACTGGCCCTGTTCCATCATTTGCAGTCCTTACATAAACCTTATAAACTATTGAAGCAGATAAACACTTAATATGGACACATCCTTGCTGCCCAAGGGATTCTCTCTGTGGAGAGTGCTTGCTTTTTTGAGAAACATTTTCTAGATAAGACTATTGTGTGCCTGTTAGGGATAAAAGCAGGCATTTATTGAGGAGGAGCAGACAGAGCACTCAGCCTGTATCTTGGAGAATCCCTGGGGTCCCCAAGGGAATGGTGGTTGGTTATGATAACACTGAACACAAATCTTAACTGGGTAATTTCTTAGGGAATTCAATTCTCAGCTGTCATTACAAGGCCTTCCTCTTTCTTTTTTGTTGATACCCTATATTCTATCTTTCTCTGTGAGATCTGTAATTTCAGTTAGTTTTTGCTGAAAGCTGTGATTGTTTTTCTTATGCACATGAGTTTTTACCCTTGGAGAGAAAGAGAAGAAAACAAATTCTTGCAGCAGAATCCAGATGGCTGTTGTTTATCTAGGTCAGTGGGCTACACAGTTACAAAATCTTAGAACTATGTGTATAAGCATCATCAACTTCACTGACGACTTTACGCTGTGTAATATCTTGGCATCTTTAAAATGACCGTATTTTGTAGTACATGGTAGACAAAAGGCTATTTTCCAATCCACAGGTTTGTTTTCCTAAAGAGTCTAACAAAGACTTACAACAAAATGACATTTAGTTTTGACTTAATGAATTAAGTTTATGGTAAAGAATAAGGTTACATCCTGTTGGTGCCAGTTTGGGAAATCAGAATGAATTAGTGCTTTAAAGAAAAAGAGCTGAGAAGCCACACATTGTTAATTATGGGGAAAAGACATTTGGAAGTAGTATAGATATTACTAAAGCATGTCTCAGAGAACTTTACTGATGGAACCTTAACAACTTTCATGAATTCTAATCTGTTACACATAGAAAAATGCATTTCTTTGGTGGCACACCCACTTGTTGTCACATTGTGTTCTTTATCCGAATGCTTGGTCTTGCAAGTTCTCTTAGCCTAGGCTTAGAGACATTGCAAAATGTTAACCCAAAATACAATACAGGCATACCTTGGAGATACTGCAGGGATTAATTCTAGACCACTACAGTAAAGCAAGCTGTAATCTTTTTGCAGGTAGAGTGACTTGCCTTCATGCTGTTAAAAACAGAACATGTACGAAGCATAATAAAGGGAAGTGCAATAAAACAAGGTGTGCCTGCAAAAAAATAATAAACACTAATTACCCAGATGACCTGTGGCAGTCAGTCTACCAGGCTTGCCAGATTCCCTGAGATGTGCCTGACCATTTGAAAAGTCTCCATATTGGCCTCAGGGGCACTGTTTCTGATCTTTTAAAGTCATTTACTAGCTTCTTGTCATTTTACTTGTGGCTAATCTAGTTCCCCTGAAATGTGAAAATCACATGCAGAACATGCATAGACTTCATTGAGGACTGACATCTGTTCTCTCTGTGGGCTGTCTGGAAACTAGTACTGTTTTGGTGGATTGGTAGCATGGAGTGGGATGGGGCAGGAGCAGTCAGTTTCAGCTTTTCTGGTAGACGTATATGCTCTGACCAGTCTGGATGAACATAGCTCCTTTTAGCCTAACTCTGACAAGCTACTTGTAAATTGTCCTCTTCCCCTGGAGAAGAAGCTTGTACATATTAGATGCACAATACATTCTTCTTCACTGAAAAAATGTGTTTCTATCTAATGAGGGATTTAAGTGACTAGCACAGAAACACTTATGTTAGTGTTGCTGGCTATGTACTAAAATGAGATACCAAATATTGCACAGATGAGGAAAGTTTATGATGGCGGTGCAGAGGGGTTATTTAAGGATGTGCTTATTCTTACAATACATTTATAGAAACAATGGTATAGGAGAGGACTTTTGAAAATGTCAGTTACTAATTAAAGTTTAAATCTAGACTGATACGAGATTATAGAATACCAATGTTATGTTTTGAAAATACCAAATACCATTTGATAATAGGCCTTGGGGAGCTATCTTGTTCCTATTGCTCTAAACCAAAAACATTATGTTTTCATCACTTGTGAAGTACCTGCCAACAGCTTCTAGAAAATACTCAGATGTCAACAGTGATATTCTTGAGAGAGAAAAAAATGCCAGAATTATTTCCCTATGGAATATGTCATTTCTTAGATCCAATGTGAAGTCAGATTCAATTCACTTTTATTGAGTCCCAAGCTTTTATACACATAATATTTTTAATTTGAATTAACACATTGAGATCGATGTTTTCCTATCTTTCCTGGTTTTTACAAGATGTCTGGGTGAGACAAAATTCAAACACAGATCCTCTGCTTCTAGGTCTGGTACTTACCACAGTAGCTCTTACACAGGAAGTAAAGCCAGTTATTCCAGGTCAGTGTGATGGCTTTGCACAGTTGTTCAGGACAAATCTTCATTGTCACTGTAATCTGTTGGAATCCCATTCAACTCTGATTCATTACTCCTTGACAATCTTCATTTTATATTTTAAAATAACAGACTAAACCCTGGCCAGTGTGGCTCAGTTGGTTAGAGCATTGTCCTGTACACCGAAAGGTTGATTCCCAGTCAGACAGGATACATGCCTTGATTGGGGGTTTGATTGCCAGTTGGGGAACCTACATGATCAGTGTTTCTCAGTTACATCAGTGTTTCTCTCCCTCTCTCTCTCTCTCTCTTTCTCAGCAATGAAAAAATGTTGTTGGGTAAGGATAAAAAAGTAATTCACAGACTAAAACCTCATATTAATAGGTATATAATTAAAAGCAGTATAAAGTACAATCCTTTGTAGGGTAATCCCCTTGAAGAAGAAGCTCATGCTTACACTCAAGAACTGGTGCACTGAGGAGCAAATTCAGTTAGTGAGCCAGTCAGGAGCCCGTAGACAACAGGAAGATATATCACAGTGGTGGAGAGCACAGGGTTTGGAGTAAAAAATATCTGGGTTTCAGCTAGTTTCTCTATCATCCCTGAGCTTAGTTTTCCCATTTGTAAAAGGAGGATAGCAACAGAATCTACCTCCTAGGGATGTGGCGAGGGATAATTGATATAGTGCATGCAGTGTCCTGTGCCTGGCACATAGGAAGTGGTCTCTTAAGTGATTGCTGTTCCTGTCATTACCACCACCCCTGTTGTTATGCAGTTCTTGCTTTACAAATCAATCATCCCGGCAGATCATTTTGAAAGGCCAGCCCTTGAAAGCTACAGCCATGTCTTTAAGGCCACACAGCACTGGTCAGCAGATACACTGTAGCTTATACTGATATAATAGCATGATTTTTGTGTCTTGGAACTTGGGAGTTTTCCTTCTGCTTTCACAGAATGTTTTATATGAATCTTTCTTCTTATCCCCCTAGATCACAGAGTGACAACTAAATGGGGTGGAAAAAACCGTTTTCTTAAGGTCTTAACTTTGGTGAAAGAGAATGGAAGTTAAAAGCAGCATCTTTATCACCATTTGCTTCAGGAAATAAGAAAACTTTGTGCAGGTCCCCATGACTCAGAGCTCACAGTAAGTGATGTAACGCAGCCAGGGCACAAGCCTGGAAGTCACTCTTTGGGATTATCATGAACAAAATAGCCCAAACAATGAAACACAAGCGGAACATTTTTCTTTTAGTTAACAGTTGAAAGCTCAAGGACCCATTTGTTATATAACTTAATATGTTTACTGTTGTAACAACTGAAAGCAGAGATTCTTGCTCCTGCCTAATTGCACAATAAATATTAAGTTTCTGTTATGGCTCTGTAGTATTCACTGAACAGTAGTAGACAAGGTCAAAGTGATTCCTGACCTCACCAAAGTTACATCTTGGGGACAGAGAAAGGGGGCCAGACACTGGCTATTAAGCAGTAATTCATCAAATGTGATACATACAAAGACTGGGGAAGGACAGAATACTAAGAAGCTGTATAACCAAAGCAGCTAACCTTTTCAGGATTTGTGCTTGGGAAAGACTTCTTCAAGCAATGCATATTTATGCACAAACCAGAAGGATGAATAGGAGAGTACCAGGCAAAAATGAGGGGGGAAGGGTATTCCCTGTGGAGGAGGCAGCAGATATAAGGACCAGGTAGTAGGAAGCCATGTGGGTTGAGAAGAATTTCATTGTTGCTGGAGAATAGAGGATGTGTATGTGTAGGAGGATTGAGGGGAGGCAGATGGCACAGTGGAAATACCTTTAATAGTGGAAGGGACTTGTAGTGAGGAATCCCTAACTATCTCAGAGGGAGAATGGTGGGCTTGGGGAAGGAAAGATCAGTCTGTTTTTGAACCGTGGCTTTGGACACAATCAATCTCCCTGACCCTAAGTTTATTCCTCTTAAAGGTGGAGAGAGTAATATTTGACCCACAGGGCTATGATGGGTATGAAGGGAAATAAATGGAAGAATAAACTTAAAGGATCAGGTGTAATCCAGGCGCAAAGCTGCTGATCTTGAAATGTTAACATATGTATACAGAAGCAAATACACACACACAGACACACAGCACAGTATTATTAGACGAATATGAATGTTCAACTTGTTATTTCTTTGTAAGAGAACCACAGTTTTTTTTGGAATGCATGCCCATGTGTATTTCTCTGTACACAAATCGTTGCTGACTCAGTCTGTGAAGCACAGTGTCTGTCTTTGTTACTGAACACAGGCATTTTCTCTCTTCCTGAAGTGAGAGGACATAGGTAATTACATTTCTGAGAAATGGTCCGTATTAGTTTTTTTAATTCATTTTTTATTGTTGTTCAATTACAGTTGTCCCCATTTTTTCCCTATTACTCTCCCCTGCCCTACCCACCCCCCACCTCCCACATTCAATCCCCTCCTTTCCCCCTTCACCCCCCTTCAACTTTGTCCATGGGTCCTTTATACATGTTCCTTGACTTGACCCTTCCCCTTCTTTCTCCCATTATCCCCCTCCCCCCTCCCCTCTGGGTACTGTCAGTTTGTTCGTTATTTTATTGTTCTCATAACAAGTTACCACAAATTTAAGGGCTTAATACAACACAAATTCCCTTCTGGAGGTCCTAGGGGAGAATCTGCCCGCACTCCTTTACGTATGGCCCCTTCCTCGTCTTTAAAGCCAGCAGTGTAGCATCTTCGAATTTCTTTCTAACCCTCCTACCTCCCTTTTATAAAGACCTGGTGAATACACTGCACCTACCCAGAAATCTCAAATCATCTCCCCATCTCAAAATCCTTAATTATATTTGCAAAGTTCCTTTGCCATATAAAGTAACCATATTCAGAGATTCCAGGGATTAGGATGCAGATATCTTAGGGTGGGGCCATTGTTCTGCCTACCACTGGGTCTTTCTTTTTCCTAGAGGAATGAAGAACCAGTATTCTTGTTGCTAGTAATTTGGGCTTTGGTTTTCATGGGAGTTAAGCCTCTTCCTCACTGGCCATCAAGGGCAGTTGTGGGAGAACAGACAAGAAGGTGGTTGCCCCTCACTCCTGTTATCCAGCCACTAAGGCCTTCCTCTGGGCTTCCTGACGCACAGGCCTGGGCCCTCGGGCTGAAATGCCCTACCATCTTCACCTAGCTAACCCCTCTTCAGCCTTCAGATTTGTTTGCCTGTCAGTTTTTTGGAGGTTCAACTGCCTCTGTTCTTGAGGATTGAACAGAGTACCCCATGCTGGAATAATGGAGGGGCCTTTCCTGACATGGAGACATGTTTACTCTGGGGCAAACATTGCCCATCAGGGTGACCTGTGTGGGGGTTGGAGGGAGCCTTGAGGTGGTTGACCTCAGGATGCATGTGGCTCTGGGAAAGACAGCTCTCTACACTGGAGGCAGATCCTGAAGCAGCTGATAGCTGGAGGCCTTCAGCTGATCAGACTCCCCACAGTTAGGTAGCAAATTCTCATTTACAGGGATGCTGGGAGGCACATCTCTTTGTGTCGACCACTAGCACCTGCTCCGTGCCAAGAACTTTTCTAGGTGTGAGGGACATAGCAGGGAACAAAGCAGATGTGGAAAGGGCAAAATCCCTACCCTTGTACATTTTACATTATAGTAGGGAGAGATAGATAATAAACACATGAATAAATAAAATATGTAATAGGTAAGTGGTGATGAGGTCTGTGGAGAAAAATAAAACAAATAATGGGGGGATTGAAAGTGTTGGGGGGAGGGTTGCAATGTTTAGAAGGGGTTAAGGGAATCGTCACTGAGAAGGTGACATTTGAGTAAAGACCCAAAGGTAGTGAAGGAGGGATCCAAGTGGACATCTGGGAAGAGTCTCCAAGCAAAGGGAAGTTGCAAGGTTCCAAGTCCAACAAATGGGAGTAGTGAAGGAGGCCATTGCGGTTGAGGGGGAGAGAGGGGGTGAGTTCAGAGGAGCAGTGGATGGTGCTGAGGCAAGATAACATAAAGCCTTGGGGGCTGTTGTAATGGTCTTAGGTAAGATGAGAAGTCACTGGATTGTTCCAAGCAGAAGAGTGACATGGTGTGATATGCAGCTGTCTTTAAAAACGTCTGTCAGTGGTGTTAAAGTGGTCCTGCTATGAAGAAAAGAAAAATTGACAAAATTGCAGAGTCATCCCGGGCAGCCTGAAGAGATTACTTGGAAACACCTGGGGAAGACCTCCAGGGAGCTAGAGGGGAGCCCAGAAGGATCACAGAGTTGCTGAAGGAGGGTGAGTAAAACGAAGGGGCTGACCAGGTAAACTAGGCTGAAACTCTTAGTGTATGAAATGACGTTTTTTCTGGTTTATTCTGGTAATTACCACACCTTTGACTCCTTTCCTGGGTAAAAGAACACGGTGGTGTGAAAAGTCCAGGTACTTCTGGATTTTTCTGTTTTGGTTCGTGTTTGATTTGCTCTTCTTCTGTGTGTCTATTCATATTTACAAGCGATGACCATAAACAGTGTGTTAATAGTTTACCATTCAGAAAGGGCTAATAGGTCTTTTTTACCCATGGAATCATTCCATTGGATGGCTATAATTTTTGAGGATATATTTGTGTTACTTCAGGTTCTTAGTGTTTGAAGTGATATATGTTAGTATTTCTCAGTTTTGTTGATCTAACCTTCATTTAGCAAGCACTCAGGAAGCTGCTAAGGTTTTTGGATACATGCTGCTGACACAAGAATGTGTACAGAATTAGGTGCTTGCAGGCAACAGGTTGGTGGTCGGAAGCCGTGGTTCTCAGAGTGCCGTCCTGGACCAGCCAGCTGCATCAGCATGACCTGGAACTTGTCAGAAATTCAGCCTTCTAGCCCCACCTGAGACGTACTCAATTAGACAGGAGTGGGGCCCAGCAATATGTATTGTAACAAGCCCTCCAGGTGATCCCGAGGAATGCTAAAATTTGAGAGCACTGCTCTGCAGGTGAGAAAACTGAAGATGATAACACAGTGGTTTGCCAGAGGAGAGCCCCAGGTACTGGGTGAGTCCAGAGGAGGTAGTCCTAACTTGACACAAAGGTGGACCACCTCCAAGAGGGGTGGCTGCCTGAGCTGCACCTCAAAAACGGTAGGAATTAACTAGGCAGAAGAGGTGGAAATGGGCCTCTGCACACAGGGGTCAGGCCAACTGTGGAGGGCAAAGCCCACACTGCATGCAGTCCCCCATGCGTGCAGGGCTCTCATGGTGAAGATGAAGAGGTAGGTATATATTAAGACCCTTAAGTACTACTTCTAAATAAGTTTTCTGGCTTTATGCCCTCAAATAATGCTACTGCTAAACTCTTGGTGGTAACAGCTGGAGGGGAAGGTCAGAATCACCATCTAGAGCTCTGTCCCCAAACCTCAACCCTGCCATCATGGTCATGGCTGTGTCAGAGTGGAAAAACGTTGGGTTCAGAATATTGCCCGAAAGGTCCCTCCTGAGATGCAGCAAGGAGGAAATGTTGTTTTTCTCCCTTCTTGAAGTGATGCTGACATTACACTTCTCCACATCTGATTCCTTAGGGATGGTAGCATTTGCAGGCCATCCGTGGAAGTGCCTATGAA
Source organism: Trachops cirrhosus (assembly GCA_028533065.1). NCBI lineage: Eukaryota > Metazoa > Chordata > Mammalia > Chiroptera > Phyllostomidae > Trachops > Trachops cirrhosus. Next base: position 41,094,636 of record CM052544.1, on the reverse strand, counting down.
TCAGACATTCATACTGTGCCAATTCTCTCTCAGCCTCTGGCTCCCCAGGACTGCGTTCTCAGCAGTAGCTCCTGAAGCATTTCCCTGGGTTTTGGTCGGCCATACCTTTACTCCTCTGATTCTTTGTCTGCACTGTGCTCCATGCTGTTCTTCTGCCATTTGTTAGGTATTCTGCAGCTAAATTACAGTACTTGGAGAGGAAAGCGTTCCCAGTATTTTGCTCTATGCTGTGATAGCTTCTCTAACTTGAGGTAAAGTATAAAATTGATTTTGAGACTTTGATTTTAAATAAATTGCAAGCATCCAAATGACCTAACCTTGCATTTTCTGCCTGACATTTAAGTTACTTCTTACCAGTTTTTCTTTCAAAAACATTTTTTTACTTTTTTCTCTGTGGACTTTTTATCATTGCCTTGAAGGGCTTCTGTTGAAAGGTATATTTTAACGTGTGATTTTTCAGTTGTGAAATTTTGAAGTGGATTTGTTAGATTTTTAGACTTTGGGGTTATAGTAAAGGACTCTTATTCCAAGATGTTTAAATGGAATTGTTTGTTTGCTTTATTCTATGTAGCCTCTAGCAGGTGGTTGTAATCAGAATGGCATAATCCTATGGTTTTAGGTATTGGGGGAAGTTCATTTCCAAGTCAGGAGAGAATTCTAGATTGACTCTTAACTGCATTTTGGTGACATTCCTTCTTTTTGCCTGTGCACCAAGTTTATGAGAGAGAGCAGTGGAGTATGCCACCAATATAAAAAGCTGTCAAGAGTGTGACTTTCCCATTAAGTACATTCCCCCTTCATCTGGACAGGCTGCAGTTATGCATTATGATTCTTTCAGGGTGCTCTTGGCTTTGCGGTAGCCATGACTTTTCTTTCCGTATAAAACTGAATCTGATGGACTTCTGGAATGGCAATATGAGGAGCACAGTGGACCCTCTCCCCAGTGAAACAAACATGTAACTGCTCAGAAATTATACACGATAAATAAACACATCTATGAATATATATAACAGGTATATAACTATAAATATATTTACATTTCATGTGATTATCCAGGAGAAATTTGTAATTATATGGGGGTGGGGCTAAAGTAGGTTTACAGTTGTTCATATGGAAAATAATACAATAATTAATAATAATGAGACTTAACTGTGTTTTGTGTACTCACAACTGTAAACCTACTTTTGCTTCACTCTGTATATAATTATAAACATAAATATTTAAATATATTTTATATAATTACATATAATTTTCAGCAGTGAAATGGCTGGCATTAAAAATCTCTGGAAATTTCCTAAGGGCCTGTAGAAAACAGAGACATATTAAAAAATCTAGTAAACCTTGATAAGAACAGTGACAACCTGTAGCATTTCAGCCGTGACCTTCTCTCTCTCTCCTCTCCCCAGCTCAGTGTGATAGAAACTTAACTATACTCCAGGCATGTGCATCTGAGAGATGAGCCCCAGGAGGAGCTTGCACTGACATCTCTCATCCCATCTCCCAGCTTCCTGTTACAGAAGTTTTACTCTGGGCAGGTGCTCCTGAGAGAACTGGTCTCCCTTCCTGTATCTAGTGCACACTTCAAGGATAGATACTGTACGGCAGGCCAAGAACACTGGGCACTGAAACACCCACCCTGTTACTCAGGGAGAAGCAGGCCATTGTCCATGCTTCTTGCTACACTGCATTTACACAGAGATACTGCCTAGAGGGATAGTCAGGGTATAAGAACAGAGGGCTCCACAGATCTCCATAAGGGGACTGAATTTATCTGGATCAAAGAATGGGCAGATTTATGCCCTGCTATTGTTCAGAACAATGAAGATCTTGGTGGTGACCACTTAGTGGTGGTTTTCTTAGGCTGATAGCTCCATGATACTTAGAGTAACAAGCAAAATGGCAGAGCAGCCAGAAGTTTAACAATCAGTGAAACAAGTACAAAAGCCCTCCTGAGATCTGAGCAGCCTTGAAGACTGGCAAAACTCTACTCCTGAAAATAGGCTCTAACTTAATTGGATAAGACTAGAGGCATATGCCCCAGAGCTTTTTCAAAAATGATAGAGGAATCAGATAGCAATTAATGAAACTAAAAGCTAGGTGTGATACCTGTTCAGGGCAGAGCAGCTCAGATGCCTAGGAAAACTGTGTGCATGCCCAAGACTGTACCCTCTGAGGAGCAATCTCAGAGGTTAAACACTGGGGAAAAGGGGGAGCAGACTTCAATAAAGTCGTCCATCCAGGTCAGGAACAAATAAAAAGCAAGGAAACAATAACAAGCCCTGGAAGGGGTAGTGGTGGTTCAATATCCAGAGTAGCTTAAATATATTATTTAAAATGTCCAGTTTTGCATGAGATACACAAAGAAATGGGGAAGTATGACTTATACACAGAAAAAAAAAAAGACAGACAGTGAAATTGCCTGGGAGGGAGCCTAGATTTTAAAGCAGAGATTATAAACATGTTCAAAGAAATAAAAGAAGGTATGTCTTGAGACTAAAGCAATACCTGATGGTTATGACTTTTCAAAGAGCAAATATCAATAAAAAAGATAAAAATTACAAAAAAAATGGAAATTGTGGGACTGCAAAATATAACTATTGAAATGAAAAAAAAAATTACTAGAGGGCCTCAAGTATTTACCACTGTGCATCGGATAGGCTGGCTATTCATTGCTTAGTTGTATTTTTTTTTTGGAGCTTTGAGTAGTTCTTTCATTTGGGCCATTTTTTTTTGTCTTGGCACAGCTGTAATGTTGTAAGGAGTGGAGCCTTAGGCATTCACCAGGGTGGGGCAACCTAAGCTTGTTGGGGAGGGGTCTGAGAGGGAACCGTGTGGTTGTTCAGCTCTCTGCTAGCTTTCAGTCATTTCTCCCTCTACCCACAAGCAAATTGGTCCCTTCTGGTGCTCAAGTATGTGGGCTTGTGTACATCCTAGGACCCTGTGGGTTTCTCCAGCAAACTCTCCTGGGAAGCTGGGAGTTTCTCCCTTCGCCTCAGCCCCTACTGGTTTTTTCAGTCAGAGATTTTGAGGCTTTATTTCCCCACACTGGAACCCTGGGTTGCGCAGTCTGTCTTGCTCCCCAGTTGTTCCTTCAGGTTTATCTGCATGCAAATGTGGGACAGCTGCCATCTTGCCCACCTCAGTCCTCCAGCCGCCACCTTGCCTCGAGTCCTCTCTACCCCAGCTGCCCACATCCCCCGCTCCTACTGGTCTGGATGAATGTTTCTTCGTTAACTCCTTGGTTGTCGGACTTCCATACCATTTGATTCTCTAAGTTCTGATTGTTTTTTGTTTTTAAATTTGTTGTTGTCCTTCTTTTGGTTGTGCAAGGAGGCACAGTGTGTCTACCTATGCCTCCATCTTGGGTGAATGTCTCAAGTGTTGATCTGAGCTGCCAGAAGAAAGAATTAGCAACTTGTGGATAAATTGATAGTGATTGTGCAATCTGAAGAATGGAGAATAAAAAGAATGAAGGAAAATGAACAGAGCCTCAGGAAACTGTGGGACATCATTAAGCACAACAGCACATGTGCAATGGGAGTCTCAGAGAAAAAGAAAGGAAAAACAAAAAAAGTAGTCAAATAATGGCTGAAAACTTTTCAGCTGTGATGAAAAACATGAATATACACACCTAAGAAAACCAGAGACCTTCAGATAGGGTAAATGCAAAGAAGTCCACAGCCAGACACATCATAGTAAAATTTGAAAGCCAAGGTCAACAATGAAAATTTAGAAAGTAGAAAAAAGAAGACTCATTACTGACCAGATAACTTCAGGAAGATTAACAAGTGACTTACCAGAAGGGACACAGCTGGGAAAGCACTGGGAAGGCACTATTAAGGGGCTGAAAGAAAACAGCTGTCAGCCAATAATCCTATATCTAGTGAAGCGAATTTTCAAAAGTGAAGGTTAAACAAAAACATCCCCAGAAAAATAAAACAGGGATTTATTGCTAGCAGACCCATAGTAGAAGAAATACTAAAGGAAGTTCTTTAGGCTGAAAGCAGCTGATACCAGATTCAGATTCAAATTTATACAAATAAGCAAAGAACACAAGTGAACGTTGTTATAAAAGATGATATATAGTTGAGTATTTCTTCTTTTTTCTCTTAACTGATTTAAAAGGCAATTTCATAAACTATATGTACATATGTATTGGTTAGCCCATAATGTATAGAAATATAATATATTGATATTTGAAAATAACAGCTCAGAGACAGTGGGTGGGAACTAAGCTGTTGTGGACTAAAGAGAATGACATCAGATGGTAATGAAATACACAGGAAGAAATGAAGATAACAAGAAATGGCAAATAATAAGGTTATATAACAAACTCTAAATACATATTTCCCTTTTCTCTCAGCTTCTTTAAAAGACATAAAATTTCATAAAAACTTATAAAAACGTGTTGTTGGAATTGACATGCATAGGGGTGACATGTGTAACAACAGCAGCACTAGAGGGAGGTGAGGGACAGAGCTATATAAGAGTAAACTTCCTCTGTCTCACACAAGTTTTGTTAGTGCAGAAGTAATGATGCATTTTGTAAGCTTTAGATGAACCGCTAAAAATATAACTCAAAAACTGTATAGTTGAATAGTCATTAGAGGGAATTGGAATTATCATAAATGGCTGGTAGTATTGTAAAATGTATCATGTATTTCTCTCGTGAAAGCCTATGGTTCTCATTGCAATCTTTCTTGAACCCCAAACAACAAAAAATGACCCCAAAATGTTAGTTTTTATAAAGTTCTTGGAAAATATGTAAAATTATAAAGAAGACAATGAGTGAATGTTACCATCCAGAGATTTTTTATATAATCACCACCAGTTTTTCCTTTGATATCTATGAATACACATTAATTTTTAATGTAATTCAGATAATAGCATATATATAGTGATTTAGCTTGTTTTAAAAAATTAATATTATTCCCTGAGTAGTTCCCTGTGGCACTTCTCTTCAGAAACATAGTTTAATAAATGCCTGATATTTACTGTTATGCATGTATCTTAATTTACTGAATGCTTTCCCCGTTGGACGTTCAAATTGATTTAAGGTTTTTTTACTCTAAGAAGAGTGCTGTGTACATAAACCTTTGTCTGAATGTGACTGTTTACTTAGAAGCATCCCCTATAATGTGTGAACTTTTAAATGGCCCTTAATGTATATAGGCAAATTGCTTTATTAAAAGGTTTCATGAATTTTTTGTGTCAATAAAGCATTTGTAGGGAAGCTGGAAAGGCTAATGGTGAAGCATGAAAGTAAAAAAAACTTGCGTTTGAAACTGGCTCCAGCATTGCTAAGTGTAGTACTCAGGGTTCTCCAAAGAAACAGAATCAGCAGGGTGTGTGTGTAGAAAGAGTGAGAAAGTAGGAAAGAAGATTTAAGAAATTTGCTCACGCAACAGTGGAGGCTTGGTGAGACCAAAGTTTGTTAGGAAAGGCTGGCAGCTGGAGGCTGAGGGAAGAGCTGCAGTTCAAGTCTAAAGGCCATCTGATGGCAGAATTTCTTTTTGTTTGGGAGAGGTCAGTCTTTGTTCTATTAAGACCTTCTACTGATTAGATGAGGCCCACCCCCATTATGGAGTATAATCTGCTCTACTCCAGGACCACCAATTTAAATGTTAATATCATACCCTTACAGAAACACCCAAAGTAATGTTTGAACACATATCTAGGAATTCTGGTCCAGCCAAGTTTACAAATAAAATTCACCATCACACTAAATGTGTGTCTTGTGTGTGCTCTGTACCTCTGTTTCCTCATCTGTGAAATGAAGTAGTGGTGTATTTAAAGAGTTTAGGGAAAAATAAAGGAGTAAAGTATATGAAACATCCTGGCACAGAGTAATCACACAGTAAATATTAGTCACTATATTATTATATCACCTTGCCATCACCAACAATACTTCTCACTTGGAAAATTTTGCTAATTTAAAAAATAAAATATCTCACTGTTTATTAGCCACTTGGGTTTTCTCCTCAAATTAACTGTTCATATATGTTCTTTGCTAATTTTTGGTTAAATATTTTTTATTTTTTGTTGCCATGTATTATACAATTATGAAATTTTAAACCTATTAAATACACATGATTATTTTATTTAATTTTATTTAAACTATTAAATATATAATTTATATTAAATTAGTTTACATAAATTAACATTACATATAAATATATGTACACACATATGTATACATGTAAATATATACACACACACACACATACATACATACATGCTCTGGATCAATTTACTCAAGTTTCTTGTGGGCAGGGACTAAGTCTTATGCTGTTTTATGCCCTCCTAAGCAACTTGCAAATAGAAACTTAGGAAAGTGTTTGCTTAGGAGAATTGAGTTCAATGTAGAAGTATACCAAGGGTGTTGAAGAGGCCTCCTTCCTAAAACCCTTTCCCCAGGTGAAATAACATAGTCTTCATCCTCAGTTATTTCTCACTGCTGTGTTTTTTTCCTTCTTCATGGGCTGCTGATGTTCTGTCACCATTCTTCTGCACTGAGTCCCAGGGGAGGGCTAGCTACACAGTATTGATCATGGGATTCCTGCAGAGACTTTTGATTAAATGATCATGATAATTGATGATGAATATCTTCTATTGAACACGTATGCCAGGCAGTGTCCTAAGCACTTTACATACATTAGCCCATCTAATTCTCACAATAACTTTATGAGGTAGAGGCTTATTATAACCACTCTTTAAATGAAACAAAAGCACAGAGAGATGTCAGAGCCAGCAAGCCATTCCTGAGTACCCATCCCTTCATGCTGACTCCAGGGTTTATGCTGTTAATGACCACGCAATACAGCCTCCCTCGAAATTATGGTGAAATCCTACAAGGTATGGTGAAATAAATGCCAAATGAAAGCAAAACATTCTTTGACCAGGCCTTAATGGGGGGGGACAAAGCGGCAGAGCCTCCAGGGAAGGGGCAGAGAGGGAGGGAAATGTATTTTTGTTTTACACAAGCCAGATTCTCAACTAGTGAGCACTATAACACAGGCCTTGATCTGAGAGCAAGAGCTATCAAGTAGGAATAAAGACAAAGCAATTACTGCTAGGTGGTCTCCAACATGTCACCAGCAGAGCGGCTGGCCATCTGTGGGAAGCCATTGATCCTAGCCATATTTGTTGGTACTGGAAACTGGAGAGCTTTTAACAATATGCTGCTGAATTCCAGATTGCAGGCTAGGATGGTTCATGTTTGTACCCCTAGAGTCCAAAGTTTAACTAGGAAATGGGGATGCCAACCAAAAATCTCAGTGCATTATGAAAATTATCCCCTATGATGGTTACAAAATTTTATGGAGACATCAAGCATTAACAGTCTTCACTTGGGAGCAAAGAATCACAGTGAAGATTCCATAGAGGGGATGATGTGTGAACTAAATTATTGAGGATGAATCAAAGTCTATCTGACAGTCAAGGACAGATAATCTATGTAGTTGGAATGGTCAATGCAAAAGAAAGATGAGACACATTTGGGGAATCATGGTTCTTCATGACCTAGAACAGTGGAAGGAAGGTATGCCAATGACTTTATTTTTAAAAATTTTTCCTTATGATTTATTTTTAAAAGTATATTTTATTGATTATACTATTAGTTTCCCCAATTTTCCCCCTTTATTCTCCCTCTGCCCTGCACCCCCCAACCCTCCAGCATTCCCCCTCTTAGTTCATGTCCATGGGTTGTACATATAAGTTCTTTGAATTCTCTCTTTCCTGTACCATTCTTGACCTCTCCCCATCTATTTTATGACTACCAATTATGCTTCTTATTCCCTGTACCTTCCCCCGCATTCCTCCCTTCCCCCTTCCCACTGAAAACCCTCCCTGTGATCTCCATTTCTGTAATTCTGTTCCTGTTCTAGTTTGCTTAGTTTTTGTTTTCTTTTTTTGTAGGTTCAGTTGTTGATAGTTGTGAGTTTGTTGTCATTTTACTGTTTATAGTTTTTGATCATCTTTAATTTCTTAGATAAGTTCCTTTAACATTTCATATAATAAGGGCTTGGTGATGATGAACTCCTTCAACTTGACCTTATCTGGGAAGCACTTAATCTGCCCTTCCTTTCTAAATGATAGCTTTGCTGGATAGGATAATCTTGGATGTAGGTTCTTGCCTTTCATGACTTCGAATACTTCTTTCCAGCCCCTTCTTGCCTATAAGGTTTCTTTTGAGAAATCAGCTGATAGTCTTATGGGAACTCCTTTGTAGGTAACTCTCTCCTTTTCTCTTGCTGCTTTTAAGATTCTCTCTTTATCTTTAATCTTGGGTAACTTAATGATGATATACCTTGGTGTGTTCCTCTTTGGGTACAACTTCTTTGGGATTCTCTGAGCTTCCTGGACTTCCTGGAAGTGTATTTCCTTCACCAGATTGGGGAAGTTCTCCTTCATTATTTGTTCAAATAAGTTTTCAATTTCTTGCTATTGTTCTTCTCCTTCTGGCACGGCTATAATTTGGATATTGGAATGTTTAAAGTGGTTTTGGAAGTTCCTCAGCCTCTCTTCATTTTTTTGAGTTCTTGTTTCTTCATTCTGTTCTGGTTGGATGTTTATTTCTTCCTTTTGTTCCAAATCCTTGCTTTGAGTCCTGGTTTCCTTCCTGTCACTGTTGGTTCCCTGAATATTTTGCTTTATTTCCCTTGGGGTATCCTTCATCTGTTCTTTCCTTTTGCAACCAAGCTCAATCAGTTCTGCAAGCATTTTGATGACCAGGGCTTTAAACTCTCCATCAGATAGGTTGGCTATCTCCTCATTGCTTAGATCTCTTTCTGGAGTTTTGCTCTGTTCTTTCATTTGGGCCATATGTTTTTGTCTAGGCGCACTGGTTAAGTTGTAAGGGGGTGGGGCCTTAGGTATTAACAGGGCAACCCTCTTTGCTGCCTGTGGTGCTATTTGTCAGGGAGGGGTCAGAGAGAGAACAATGCAGCTTGCTTGCTTGGCTCTAGCCCCACTTTCCAATGAACTCTCCTGTGAGACTGGGAGTTTCTCTCACCATGGCAACCGCTGCTGTAGTCCACAATCAGTTCTGAGTCTCAGTTCCCCGTTCAGTCAGCCCCACCTGTGTGGTACACCGCCTTGCTGCAGGTTCTCTCAGCCATCACCTCCACCTCTTATGCCAACTACTGTAAATGGCAGGAGTTTTCTAGGACACCATGGTAGGCGGAATCTAAAGTTAATATACACTAAGTTGGAAAGAGGGATGATTGATTGGTGATGTCTGCCATCAGTATAGGAGAGGAAAGGGTAGGACTGGTGCTAAGTTTTTGTCATTGCTTTAGTTTGACACATATACATAAAATAGATTGTGAAGGAAATTTCTTACCTGTTATTAAGTTTTAATATTATATGCAAGGTGAAAAAGCATCACTGACTTTTTAAGCAGATATGATATGGTTGGAGTTACCCTTTGGAAAATAATTCTCAAAGTACTGTGGAACATGCCTATCTTTCTCTTCCAAGCATACAACAACTTCTTCCCTCACTCACACCTTGCACACACATATCCCTGCTCACTTGTTAGAGAAGTAATGCATTACAAGGCAATGAACATACCCTTCATAGCTCATGGTAAAATCACCTGAGTCATTACTTCAAACAACTTATAAGTAAGGTTGTTGTTCGGCTACAATGCACTAGTTCAGCCTTGCTGTTGTTTAATATTAATATCCTTTTACATTAGGTGGTGGTCATCCAGTCTCCCAAGCTGCCCTGGATGAACACCACTAACCTGGCCACTCCAGCTTCTCCCTCTGGGATCTTTCCAAAGTCAAATCATGGAGGGCATAAAGCCTGGGATGACATGGGACCTCCAGAACACTGCTCCTGTGAGATTGGGTCTGAATCCTTGCTGATTCATTAGTACCTTTTTTATACTGGCAATAAAGTATATTGAATGTAACTACTGTTTAAGAATAAATCCAAAGCACTGTGGTTGTCCCACTTCAGAAAAGTTGTACAATTCTTCAAAAGACAACCAAATCAACCAAAACTAAACAGAAGTAAATGCCTTCATTTTGGTGGCTTTGGGATGGAGTTTGGGGCTTCACTTGTAATCCCATTTTCTTAGAAAGAGTTGAATGTTTATGACTCCAAAGAGTTAACACTTTGATGGAGATGGAACACTAGCAATAATTCTAAGCTCTATTATGTTTATAAATGTCATTTGTGTGTGTGTGCAGTGGGGAGAGTAAAAGGCATGGACTCTGAACCCCACTATTGGAATCTGAATATGTTAACCTTAGATAGTGTGTAAGAAGGTGATGCTATGGTTGTGAATATTTTTTTTAAAATAAAGGTCCCAAGTGATCCTGTGGCAGGTGGCTGGTCTCTGAGTCACATTTTAAGGGCACTGTACTGGAGTATGCAAAGAGTCCAGCTCAGTAAAAATATTACTGTACCTAAATTGTGAGCATACCACAAATGTGAAATATATAACTACCTCAGAGAGCAGAGGTAGGAGTGGGTTAGTTAGAAAACAGGGTCTTTGAATTTACAAAGGTATTATTTACTTTATCAAGGATTTGTTTTCTGTTTAAATCTCTTTTTTCAATGATCAAAATAATATGCACACAATTAACACATTAAGTAGTATTAAGTGCTCATATTGGAATGGAACAGTATCCTGCACCCCCCCACCCTCACTTCCTCCCAACTCTCCTACCCACCTTCTTCCTCCCAGTTTGTGTTAGCTGTACTAGTAATTTTTACATTCTGAAGGCTGATACCGTTTTCATTCTATAGTGTAGCCTAATTGTCTTCTGCATGTATTCTATAGATAGATTCTAAATATTGTTCTCTGCAGAGCCAGGGAGAGTGTTTTGATGACATTTTCTTCCCCACATCCTCAAAGACAATTCCTATGCTACCCAACGTAGAATGTCCAGATGGGAGCTTCTTTCTCAATAGGATCAGTTACCCTGAAGTTGTAAATCACTGTGAAACTGCCTATAAAAGAGGTTGGCAAATTAAAACCTTATGCTGCAGGGATGATCCTGACCAAGACCCACTCGAATCTTGAAACCTTCAAGCTTTACTGCATTGAAATGGCCAACTTCACTCTGATCCTCAAGAAATACAGAGTTTTTATTGTCTTGCATTTACACTAGGATTATATTGAGAACTAACCTATTGCTATATTGAGACTTATGTATATGAACATATATATAAAACTATATTTTTTCTCTGTATTTCATAAGTAGCTATATGTAGTCTCTTTCTCTGTGTATAATATATATACGCACACACATGCACACACACACATAATATGTATGGAGCCTTAGTGGGCTACAGGTTCCTTCCACAGTGACCTCTGATGCACTGGATGAAAATTAAGAAAAATTGTCACTTTTCTTACATTTCAAACAGGACACAATTACTTGTTTCACTTGACACAGACCCATTTGCAAAGATTAATATATGGAGTTTTGTAAATAGGGTGATGCTGTGGGGGAAACTTACGGGTTGACAGGTGATGCAGTAGACTCTTTGATATCTGTGGGGAGGAGAGCACCACTTTCTCATCTCCATAATGTTCTCCAGAACTGGAACATCCTGCCTTCACCTACACTCTCAGTTGTTCCAATTTTACCGGTTCCTCAAGGCTTAATTCAAATCCCACCTCTTCTGGGAACTCTGATTCCTTCTGTCCATGGCAGATGCCAGTCTTAATCTGGCAAAACCACTTTCCATTGTACATTAACTTCTTTTTTTTTTTTTGCCAGTAAAATATATTTCTTTATTTAGAAACTGAGAAATATTTGAGGCTATTTAAAATTCTTTACACCTACATAGGATTTTTAAGGCTCACTTGGAAGAGAAAACGTATCTCCGTCATATAGGACCAAAGTCCCATCAGAGAACAGTTGATACTATCAGTACGATGATCCATTCATTACGATCCATTGATCATTCTTGTTTTTTTTTTCTTTTTAAAAAAGATTTTATATATTTTTAGATGGGAGAAAGAAAGGGAGAGAGGGAAACATCAATGCAAGAGAGAAACATCAATCAGTTGCCTCTCACATGCACCCCAACTGGGGACCGAACCTGCAACCCAGACATGTGCCCTGACTGGGAATTGAACAAGCAAAATTTTGTTTTGTGAGATAATACCCAAAAACTGAGCCACATGAGTCAGGACCATGCCCATTTTCAAGCCATAAAAATTAAAACTCAGGAAATCTGAATTTATTCTAATTCCAAATTAAGTAGGCACTGGAGCCATCATTTAGCCTGGAATCTTCTGGGTTCCTTGGCTTTCACTTAACCCATTGAATCACGCAACATGCAGGCAAACAGTCTCTCATTTGATCCCCCACTCCCTGTCAAGACCAGTTTTATTTTATTTTATTTTTTTTAAATTTTTTATTTTAGTTTATTCAGTACAGTTTCTATCCTTTATTCCCATTCCAGTCCACCCGCCCATTCCTCCCTTCCTCCCCTTTCCAACACCCCTAGTTTTGTCCATGTGTCCTCTATATTTGTTCCTGTAAACCCTTCCCTTCTCCCCTGAAATTCCCTCCCCTCTCCCCTCTGGTCACTGACAACTTGTCCTCTATTTCAGTGTCTTTTGTTATATTTTACTTGGTTCTTTGTTTTGTTGTTCAGGTTCCTGTTAAAGGTGAGATCATATGGTATTTGTCTTTCACTGCCTGGCTTATTTCGCTTAGCATAATGCTTTCCAACTCCATCCATGCTGTTGCAAAGGGTATGAGTTCCTTCTTTCTTTCAG
>CM052544.1:41060134-41081385 GCA_028533065.1 Trachops cirrhosus | reverse complement strand
ATAGGAATTAAAAGATGAAAGGTTACTTTAAGATAATTAAAAGAAAACAAAACAAACACACAAAAAACAAACAAAAGAAAACAAAACAAAAAACACCATTGTTGGTTTCAGACTGGCCAAAGCGGTCTTCTAGCTGGCTTCAGCACACTGAGGGGTGACTGGAGACAGTTTTTCTCTGTTCCCGTTCAGGACCCAGTCAGCCTCCGGTGCACTGTTCGCAGTGTAGGCATGCGCTCTCCCCCAAGCCCGTCTGGTGCCTCCCAGAAGGGATCCGTGTGTTGGGGGGTCTGGGTACAGCTATGTGCGTCCTTGGGAATTCACTGCCATGTGTTCTGATGTCCCGTGGAGCGCCTGGCCTTTTTCGGGTTCACGGGTGCGCACTCTCTGGGTCCCAAGGGGCACCCACTTCTCCTACCTCCAGGGCCTGGGCCGCACCGTTCCCGCGGAGCGCCTGCGCCTTTTCCTTTTTCAATGCTGTGGTTTCCGAGACTTTCACCAAACCACGCTCTCTGTTCGGGTTTTTCAATGTCCGCTACAATTTGCGATCTCCTATTTTCATTTATGACGTGATAATGTTGGCTCTTTGCTCTGTTCCTACGTAAAATGACTCGGATTTTTTTTCCTGGTTGTGGGAGAGTAGAATCTGCTGCATCCTACCACGCCACCATCTTGGACTCTCCTCTACATTAACTTCTTGAATTAAGTGGTAGTGTGTCCATTTTAGGATGAGGAGATAAAGGCTTAGGGAGCTTAAAAGAATTGCTCAGGCTTATACAGCCAGTAAGGGGCTAAGAATGAAACTTGGGTCTACTGAACTTCTTGCATGCTATTCTTTGTGCTGTGAACTGTTGTCCCCTAGCCATCCTCCCCTTAGGTTTTTTTTCTATGTAATCCTTTTAGCACTCAATATATTATACATATTTTTTCATATGTGCATGCTCTCTGGGAACAGTTAATACAGTTGACCCTTGAACAGATGTAGTTGTCCCTTGGTCTCTATGTGGGGTTGCTTCAGGAGCCCCAACATTCATGATGCTCAAGCCCCCTATGTAAAATGGCATAGACCAATGCATACAGTCAGCCCTCTGCATCCCTGGGCTTCTAACTGCAGATTGCAAACAGTACAGGTATTTGCTGAAAAAAAAAATCTGCACGTGAGTGGATCTGCACTGTTCAAATCCATGTAGTACTAGGGTCATCTGTATATCCTTGGCTTCTCAGCATTTCTGTTCTTTACAATATTTGGCACACAGTAGGTATTTAACAAATGTGACCACAGTAGGTTGTTTTTGCATAAGATATAATGGAGATTCCCATAGACCTTTGTCATTGTATAGAAGGAAGCTCTCAGTCTTAATCACTTCTGATCCCTCAGGCTCACCTATTGAAGTATAATTTTCTTAGTTCTGCAGGAACATCTCTTAGGCGTCTCTAAATTAGCATGTCCCAAACTGATTTCATTATCTTCTCCCTCAATCCAGCATTTCTCCTTATTTTCCAGTTGTTCAAGCCACAGACCCTTGATTCCTTATTTCCTTTCATTCCCTGTATACTGTCAATCTGCAAATCCTCTTGCTTCTACTTTCAGAATGTAGCCTAAATCCTTCACTTTACTCCATCTCCACTGCAATGCTCAAACCCAAATCTCCAGCCCCTCACACCTGAAATGCTTTAGTAACCTCCAAATTGTGCCACCTGCTGCTTCTTCCCCTTGTACCCTTACTCAGCTTCTTCTCCACAGTGTAACTAGGGGCATCTCTTTAGAAGTACCACCCCAACCTGTCATTCCCCACTTTAAAATCTTGCATTGGCTTCCCATAACTCTTAGAAGAATATCCATATTCTTTGCCAAGTCTGTAGTTCCATAGGATCTGCTTCCTGCTAAACTCTCCCACCTTACTATGCACCACTCTGTCTTGCTATGTTCCAAGGATGTGATTTTCTTCTCAAACATCCTTTATTCAGTTCTCTATTTGATGGTCTGTGTTCTTACTTTTGGTCTCAGCTAAAATATTACTTCCTTAGAGAGGCCTTCCTCTCTAAGGCCATCAAACCTTATGGCCTTACATCAAACCTTCCTCTCTAAGGCCTTGAGCACCCCTTCAAGAGTGGTCACCCCTCGTCTCATTTTCTTTTCCATCATACTCCCTTGTTCATATCCTTAAACTCTCTAGTTACCCCTTCTGCCTTTAGAACATAAATTCCATGAGGGCAGCAGCCTTGTTGAGTTTGTTGAGCTCTGCCCCCAAGAACTAGCAGGCTGCTCACACCATCCTAGGTTTCTTGGATGGCTGGATGGAAGAAGCAAAGAGTGAAGGAGAAAAAGGAAATAGTAGGTACTTAGATCCTGCTTACTAGTACATGTGGGAGGGATTCTTGGACAGAGGAAAAGACTTCACACTTCTATCCCTACATGAAGGGCATGGGCTTTCCTAGAAGTGGCCCAGAGCACTGCCCCTTTAAGTCAGCTGGTTATCCTGGAAAGATCCTGGAATGAAATTGATCAATTATATGGTAACATTAAATTCACATGGAATTGCTGCTGCTTTCCAAGGGGATTTTTTGCCTCTTGGAGCCTCCGACAAGTCTTCTCTCACAAGTGGGGTTGGCATTCATTCATGGGGTGGGTTTTGAAATGCCAGTGAATGCTCCACAAACACCCCCAGCAACTAATAGGGTGAGAATTTGGAATGGGTTTTAGAATGCACATACAACCCTGGCTAGGTAACAGCACCAGACCCAATCAAGTCCTTCTCTATGTTCACAGTTGCTCACTTGTTAGGGGGGCGAGGTACAAAGCATATACATTTTGAGGGAGAAGGTAGTCTAGAGAGAGTTCCCGGGCACTGTAAGGCCAGGCCAGGCCAGAAGCAGAGTATGGTCCTTGCCATTCAGGGAGCTTCTGGTTGGGGAGGAGTGATTTCTCCAAGGAGGGGCACAACTTGTCAACAGAAGTACAGGGACAGGCTTGGATACCCAGTCAGGGAGATAGCGGCTTTGCAGGTTCCCCACCTGGATCACCTGTCTGGAATGGCTTCTAATGTTTATCATCTCCTTGATCATGAAGCAGCGTTAATGCCAACAGTGTGGCTATAATCTGATGAGCACATGCCTCGATTCTGTTCCCTAAACTATGCCAGGTCACACAAAGAAAGCTCAGCAAAGACACTGGTTCTCCAAGAAGGCCAAGAATTAGGAATTGAACAGAAAAAGACCCTACAGTTCACCCTGGAGCTAAAGTTTCTCCTAAACATTAGTGCTTCTCCTGTGATCCTGGGTACTGGGTTTATGGACAGGAGTACAGTGCTCTCTCCTGAGGATAATCAGGATTTAATAATACCTATTTGGCTATTTATAATTCACTTTCAACTTTGCGTCTGAAAACCTTACCTCCTGTTCCTATTTTTGTCAGGACTATAACGATCACTCTTTTTACCAAGTGACTGACCTTTTATCTCCTTCCTGGCTCTTTCTATCTCATTTGTAGACTGTAGTTTTTTCTCTCCTGTCCTCATTTCTGTCTTTTTCATTTCTCTATTCCTGTCATTTCTTATACTTCTGAGCACACAGTGTATAAAATGTGCCTGGCTGAGGGATTGGACTTTAACTGTAGGAGGTCAATATGAAAGGGAAATGGTTTAAAATTAAGAAAAATCACAGATATTTAAAAGAATGAACTGTTTCTGCCTTAAAATATTAGCAGCCTAACTTGTGTCAACGTTAGTATTTACATATATCTAATTATATCAAAATCGTTGTACTCATTAATTGTATAAGTGTTTTTGCATTTTCCCAGCTCCTTCTGGCTCTCAAGCTGGCTTTTTCTTGCCAAACTACAGAATGCCATGTGTTAAAAAATAGATTAATGTACCAGTAAATATTGACAGCACCTTCCAAAATATTACATTAGTTCATTCATTTATCTATCCTTACCCAAGGATACCTTTATTAATTTCAGAGAGAGAGAGAGAGAAACATCAGCATGAGAGGAACATTGATTGGTTGCCTCTCATATGCGCCCTGACCAAGGATTGAACCTGCAACCCAGATATGTATTCTGATGGGGAATTGAACCTGCAGCCTTTTGGTGTATGGGACAACACTCCAACCAACCAAGCCACCTGGGCAGGACTACATTATTTTTAAAATCTGTATGTGATCTGATTTTGAAAAAAGAATTGACCTTAATTTCAAAAGAACTTCTACTTTTCTTCCATTAAATTATACTGAACTTGGTCATCTGGAGTGCTTGGGTATCAAAATGAGGAGGTGTGACACATTGCTTTTGTTCTCCTTTTACCTGATCTCTTTATTCTGCTATTGATTTATGGTTAATTCGCTGGTGCAGGAAAGCTGTAAACTATATGAGAAGTGTCTTCATACCAAAGTCTGTGTAGCTTCCTCAGTACTCAGCAAGCAATTCCACTGCCTTCTCTCCTTTAGCTTCATTTCTTTTTTTTCTATTAATTTTATTCTTTAATTTTTAGGTGCATGGCATAGTGGTTAGACAATTATATAATGCTTGCAAAGCATCCCTCCTAATATTTCAAGTGCCCACCCAGCACCCTGTTTAGTAATTAAAATATTACTGATCGTATTCCCTATGCTATACTTAATACCCTGATGACTATTTTGTACTAGAAGTACCAGTTGTACTTCTTAGTCCCTTCACCTTTTTTTACCCATCCTCTGTAGCCACCAACCCTCTGGCAACCTTCAGTCTGTTCTCTGCCTCTCTGTGTCTGTTTCTGTTCCCTTTGTTCATTTATTTTTTTCTTTAGATTCTGCATAGAACTGAAATCATATGGTATTTGCTTTTTCTCTGTCTAACTTATTTCACTTAGCATAGAGCTAGCTGCTTGCTATAAAATTCTAGTCTAAAGAGGGGGTTTCCCCAAAAATGCCTTTGCCATTTTATGTAATTTTTATTAATATTGGTAAGTTAGAACTGAATGCTGATGCTAGGGTACATATGTAAATCATAAACAGATAAAATAATGGTGGGTAGTTGTGAGGTAAAAAGGAATAAGAAGAGCCAATTATTAGTGATGCATTTTAAAAACATTTGTCTATGCCAGCTTAATTAGGTCGATTAGTGAACTTGAAACCCAAGAGGGACAAAGGGAGGTGAAATCCCTTTGTCCTAAATCTGGCCTGCTTGATGATATGGGGATGGAGGAGAGAAAATAGAGGAACTTGGAAAGAGCAGGGTTGTTCAAGTAACATATTCTTTTGTTTATCATTGGTATTTTATCCTAAGTGAGTTTTAAAAAGGATTACTTTTTTTTCTCCTGGAGTGGAATGTGTTTCTCCTTTTAATGGGGTCTTGCACATATGATAAACCTGCAGACTTTAGGAGACATGCAAGGGCATGTGTGGTTTGTAGGGCAGGGAAGAATAGGGACCTGTTTTCAACCCTGTGTTCAGCTTTCTGCCAGTCCATGGTGTGCATCTGTGTATAACCCCAATGTGTAAGTAGAGTCCTAATGGTCCTGTCTACTTGGTGTCACTTTCAAAGAAACATCCTTGACTAAACTTAGTTAAGAACCCTATAGTCTTTACTGCTGTCTATCACAAACCTACTGATGGAAAATACATCTCTATATTCACCTGAACATCTTAATATTCTTCTCTCCCTGTGGCTTCCACTTTCAATATCATTCATTTGGGAAATAGCTTCTCCACCAAAATGTAGGTCTCTACCTCACCCACTCAAAATTGCAAAAGAAAGAATTTTAAAAGCAAGTCATTGGCACTCTTTTCTTTGCTACCCCTACCCCCTTTCCTCCCTCTTCTATTCTTTCTCTTCTCCTCCAAGGAAAATCTCAGCACTTTCTGATCTCACTTATAGCCAAATCCCTAATTCTCCAAGATGTGTCTTTCCTAAAACATCTCTTCAACTAAATATCATTAAAGTGAAGAAAGTGAAATGGATATTTAGAATTATTGTCTGAGGGTGGAAGAGGGTTGTGAAGATGGCAAATACTCATATCCACATGTTCATAAGTTTTTCTCTCAACTCATTTTCAGAAACACTTATTCTTTGCACCAGGTTTCCTTCTACCTTTTCAAACTTCTGTGTCAACCCTGCCTAAGCCACTCAGCACACAACGTAGTTTATCGTGGTGGGCAAAGTAAAGTTTGTCTTTTATGGGGGATTTCCAGATTTAGCAAAAAGAAAACAAAATGTAATAAAAAAAGTCAAAAATAAATAATAAACTCGACTGTTTCTTGCAGTATTTGGGACACACATTAAAAAATTAGTTGTTTATCCGAAATTCAAATTTAACTGGCAACTTGCATTTTATTTTGTTTTTTTAAATATATTTTATTGATTATGCTATTACAATTGTCCCATTCCCCCCCCTTTATTCTCCTACGCTCTGCACCCCCTCCCACCCACAGTTCTCCCGCCTTAGTTCATGTCCATGGGTTGTACTTCTAAGTTCTTTGGCTTCTCCATTTCCTATACTTTTCTTAACCTCCCTCTGTCTCTTTTGTACCTATCATTTATGCTTCTTATTCTCTGTACCTTTCCCCTCATTCTTCCTTCTCCCCCTCCCTGCTAATAACCCTCCCTATGATCTCTATTTTTGTGAATCTGTTCCTGTTCTAGTTTGCTTATTTGTTTGTTTGTTTTTGTTATTTTTAGGTTAAGTTGTTGATAGTTGTAAGTTTGTTGTCATTTTACTATTCATATTTTTGATCTTCTTTTTCTTAGGTAAATCCCTTTAATGTTTCATATAATAAGAGCTTGGTGATGATGAACTCCTTTAACTTGACCTTATCTGGGAAGCACTTTATCTGCCCTTCCTTTCTAAATGATAACTTTGCTGGATAGAGTAATCTTGGGTGTAGGTCCTTGCCTTTCATGATTTTGAATACTACTCTCCAGCCCCTTCTTTACTGCAAGATTTCTTTTGAGAAATCAGCTGATAGTCTTTTGGGAACTCCTTTGTAGGTAACTGTCTCCTTTACTCTTGCTGCTTTTAAGATTCTCTCCTTATCTTTAATCTTGGCTAATGTGATTATGATGTGCCTTGGTGTGTGCTTTCTTGGGTCCAACTTCTTTCAGACTCTCTGAGCTTATTGAACTTCCTGGAAGTGTATTTCCTTTGCCAGATTGGGGAAGTTCTCCATTATTTTTTCAAGTAAATTTTTAATTCCTTGCTCTTGCTCTTCACCTATGATTCAGAAGTTGGAATCTGAATAGTTGGAATGTTTAAAGTGGTCCTGGAGGTTCTAAGCCTCAGCTCATTTGTTTGAATTCTTTTTTTTTAAAGATTTTATTTATTTTTAGAGAGAGGGGAAGGGAGGGAGAAAGAGAGGGAGAGAAACAACAATGTGTTGTTTCCTCTCATGTGGTCCCCACTGGGGACCTGGCCCGCAACACAGGCATGTGCCCTGACTGGGAATCGAACCTGCGATGCTTTGGTTCGCAGCCCGCACTCAATCCACTGAGCTACACCAGCCAGGGCTGAATTCTTGTTTCTTCATTCTGTTCTGGTTAAATGTTTATTTCTTCCTTTTACGCCAAACCGTTGATTTGAGTCCCCATTTCCTTCCCATCACTGTTGGTTCCCTGTGCATTTTCCTTTAATTCACTTTTCATAGCCTTCACTCTTTCCTCTATTTTGGGACTATCCACAACCATTTCTGTGAGCATCCTGATTACCAGTGTTCTGAACTCTGCATCTGATAGGTTGGCTATCTCTTCATTGCTTAGTTGTATTTTTTCTGGAGCTTTGACCTGCTCTTTCATTTGGACCATTTTTTTTTTGTCTGGGTGTGCCTGTTACATAGTAAGGGGCAGAGCCTTAGGTATTTTCCAGTGCAGGACAATCCAGGTCACTGCATTGTGGTACTGCTTGTGAGGGAGGGGTCTGAGAGGGAACAATGCCAGTTGCTGGGCTCTCGGCTGGCTTTCAGTAACTTCCTCCACTATCCACAAGCAAATTGGTATCTTCTGGTGTTGATTCCCAGATGGGTGGGTTTTTGTACATTCTAGGACCTTGTGGGTCTCTCCAATGAACTCTCCTGCAAGGCTGGGAGTTTCTCCTGCCACAACCCCCACAGGTATTTTCAGTCAGAGGTTTTGAGGCTTTCTTGTTCCATGCTGGAACCCTGGGTTGTGCTCCCCAATTGTTCCTCCTGGTTTATCTGCACACAAATGCAAGACCACCAGCTCCACCAGCCACTGCCTCACCCGCTCTGTGAGCTGCTGCCTTGCCTGCCCTGTTCCAGCTGCTGCCTTGCCGCAAGTCCTCTCCACCCAGGCTTCCTGTCTCCACCCCTCCTACTGATCTGGATGAATGTTTCTTCTTTAACTCCTTGGTTGTCCAACTTCTATCTGGTTCAATTTTCTGTCAGTTCTGGTTGTTTTTTGTTTTAAAATTTGTTGTTGTCCTTCTTTTGGTTGTGCAAGGAGGCACAGTGTATCTACCTATGCCTCCATCTTGGCTGGAAGTCTGGCAACTTGCGTTTTAATTAGCTATGCTATTTCTAAGGGAATGGTAATGTTGAAGGAACTGTGTTAATTTTTAAAACCTTTTTGAGGATTAATTGACAAATATGATTGTATATGTTTAAAGTATACACTATGATGCCTTGACATACATTCTGGAATGGTTACTGAGGTCAAGATAATTAACACATGCATCACCTTGTGTGTGGGCGTGGTGAGATGCTTAAGAACTTCTCAGCAACTTTCAAGTATTCAATACCATGTTACTAACTATAATCACCATGTTGTACGTTAGAACTTCAGAACTTATTCTTCTTATAACTGAAAATTTGTACCCTTTGACCTATATGACCCCATTTCCCCCTCCTCCCAGCCCTTAGCAACCACCATTCTATTCTCTGTTTCTGTGAAATGCTTTTTTTAAATTTTAAGACTCCATATATAAGTGATACTATGAAATATTTATCTTTGTCTGGCTTCTGTCACTTAGTATAATGCCTTCAAAGTCTGTCCATGTTGACACAAATGGCAGGACTTCCCTTTTATGGCAAAATAATATTCCATTATATATATCCCATTCTTCCATAAACATATATATATGTTTATCTCATATATTATATATGTTTATCATATATATAATGATATGATAAATATAAATAAATAAATATATATGATATATATATCATATGTCTAGGATCCTTTCTTGCATCAAAGGATATTTAGGTTATTTCCATGTCTTGGCTTTTGTGAAAAATACTGCAACAAACATGGGTGTACAGATATCTTTTCAAGATACTAATTTCAATTCCTTTGGCATACATCCAAGAGTGAGATTGTTGGATTAGAAGGTTTTGCAGAGTATATTTAGTTGGTAAATTAAAAGTACCAAATAAAGAGACATTTTTGAAATACTACCTAAGGCATTCTGAACCAGTACGAAATCCTGAAACTCAGGATATATACAGCTTCAAGGATGGTGAGAGGCTCCAGCACAGGCTCTTCAAGCCAAATAGTAAACAGGGTTATCCTGTGATTCATTCAGATTGCATTTCAGTTACTGTGATTTGTTACTTTTTACATGATGTAGGGAATATAAGTATTTTTTTAAACAAAAAGATTCAGCAAAAATATATGGAATAGCACAAACAGAATTTGGAACATAAAACTATGTAAGAAGAGAACCAAGTAACTACTTATAGGGGCAAGCTCATATTCATTGCTTCCTGTTTGCCATCTCTGTCATTACCTCCTTCCTTTTTCTCGACTTCTAGGAGTCCTGTTTTGTTTTTTTTTTCCCCTGTAACTCATCCTCCCTTATTTCAGAAACATCTTTTCTGTCTTCATAGGATGCACAGGAAAGTAGCCTCAAATCCACTCGAACCATCAACATCTACTTTTAAGTATTATGTGTTCATGTGTTTGTTAATATGTCCCACATGCATTTAATGGGCACAAACACTGTTTGTCTTATATATTAGACAGTAAGTAGGCTAAGGGCACAGACCAAGTCTTTGCATCATAACAGTGGCACGAAGGAGTTTAATACAGGTGCTTAAGACAATGTATTGCTGTCTCCCACATGCAGTAGTTCCCTCTGTCCTTAATTGCCACAATTAGTTCAATGCATGGCTAATCACATTTCTCTGAAACAGAGCTTCCAGCAGTGAGAGTGGTGGTGGGCCCCTTGAGAAACACTTCTCACTGTTGTTTGCTAACCTAAATTTCCTTTCCCTGGTCCCCAGAGCTTAGGGAAACACTGTGTAAATCCAAGAAGTAATAGGAATTTTTCAGCTTCAGCATGATATTTGCTTAAAGATTAACACCTGCCCTGTCTCTTTGGGGAAATCATGGAGATCTGCTCCTGTGATTTGTAGTAGATGGCATTTTCTTGAGAAACCTGTACATCAAAAGTGAACAGAAAGGGTGTCTTTAATATACAGGCTTGATAGTTGAAATTGCAGCCAGTCTTTCAGAACATTACTACTGCTTCTTTGAAGCGATTGCTGGTTGACGGGGACCAGTCACTGGTATTTTACTAGATTTAATCCTTTTCTGGAAAAGACTAGACTGTGGCTGTAAATTAATATAGCTTTTGTTTGTTTGTTTGTTTGTTTGTTTTTCTCTTCTAGTGGAACCTGATTTTATATTGGAGGAGTCAGGATTTCTTCTCATTTTTCAAGCACTTTTCTGGTCCCTGAGCCAGATGATGTGAGTGATATTGGTGAGATGGAGGCCTTGAGTTCATTCTGTCCTGAGTCCATTCATTTCATAAAGTGGGGTGACCATAGCCTTGGCTATGTGACTCAGTACAGGGGATATTCTAGTGGTGGCTTGAGGTCCAGTGGAGGTAGCAAGGGAGAGCGGGGGAGTGGGAGGTTAGGTAGTGGTGGGGTCATTGATGGTGCGATGGGAGTGCAGGTTGGGTTGGGGTCTGATGAGGGGGGATGTGAGTGGGGGTGGAGGGGAGGGCAGATGGTGGTGGTGGCCTCTGGATAGAGAGCTTGACTTTTAGTCTGAAGCACTGGGACTTCAGCACAAGTCTGCCTTAGAGCTGGCAGGAGCCAGTCTGGGTGTACCAGTCACAGCATGCTGAGACTCAGTGTTGCAGACACCGTCAAGACCTTCTCATTGAAATTTAAGCTCAGATCAGTAAGCTTCTAAGGCTGAAATATACAGAAGTATATCCTGGTTTATACGAACTGTTAATGTAGATTGACTGTAGTATAATTTCAGAAATACAAATTTATTCTTTTGAATCAGTGTTTCAGATTTCTTGAGATATATTTTCAGCAGTGGAATTGCTGGGTCATAAGACAATTGCATTTTTAATTTTTTGAGGAAAGTCCATACTGTTTTCCACAGTGGCTGCACCAGTCTGCATTCCCACCAACAGTGCATAAGAGTTCCCTTTTCTCCACATGTTCTCCAGCACTATTTGTTTGTTGATTTATTGATGATAGTCATTTTGACATGACAGGTGTGAGGTGATAGCTCATTGTGATTTTAATGTACGTTTTTCTGATGATTAGTGACATTGAGCATCTTTTCATATGTCTGTTGGTCATCTGTATGTCCTCCTTGGAGAAGTGTCTATTCAGGTCCTTTGCTCATATTGTATTGTTTGTTCTTTTGGTGTTGAGTTTTATATGTTCTTTATCAATTTTGGATATTAACCCCTTATCAGATGTATCTTTGGCAAATATATTCCTCCATTCAGTGAGTTGTCTTTTCATTTTGTTGGTAGTTTACTTTGCTGTGCAAAAACTTTTTAGTTTGATGTAGTCCCACTTGTTTTTCTTTTGTTTCCCTTGCATGAGGAGATATATTAGAAAAAATATTGCTGTAAGAAATGTCCAAGATTTTATTGCCTATATTTTATTCCGGGAATTTTTATGGTTTGGAGTTCTGCTTTTGAATCCCCTATGTTCATTGCAATGCTATTTACAATAGTCAAGATTTGGAAGCAACCCAAGTGCCCATCAGTAGATAAGTGTATAAAAAAAAGCTGTGGTACATTTACACAGCCATAAAAAAGAAGAAAATCTTGCCTTTCACAACAGCATGGATGGACCTAGAGGGTATTATGCTAAATGAAATTAACCAGTCAGAGAAAGATAAATGCCATATAATTTCACTTATATGTGGAATCTAATGAAAAATCAAACAAACAAACAAAATAGAAAATAACTCATAGATACAGAGAAGAGACTGACAGCTGTTAGAATGGGTGGGGTTGGGGGTTGGGTGAAAAAGGTGAAGGGCTTAAGCTAAACAAAGCAAAACAAAACCAAAACCCTCATAGACCAGACATCAGTGTGGTGATTATCAGAGGGAAGTGGGGGGATGGAGGAGGCAGGTAGAAGAGGGTAAAGGTGAAGATAAATGGTGGTGGAATGAGACTAGACTATGGGTGGTCCACATACAATACAGTATACAGATGATGTATTATAGAATTGTATACTTGAAGCCTATGTAATTAACCAATATAACTCCAATAAATTCAATAAAAATATATTTTAAAAAAGAAATGCAAATTAATATTTCCAGGAAAACTTCTATTTTTCTTTCCTGTGCAAAGACTTTAAATGTTTATCTGAAATTTTAAAAATCATTCAGATTTGTCTTCCTTGCTTAGAGGATCATGTTTGCTATCAAGAAAAATAGAATGTCTTACAGTTCTGGTGCTTTCAGTCAAACTGTAAACTGGATGAAAGTCACCTGGACTCACCTCACTCCCATCTTTTATATCCGCTTCCCACTTTTTTTTCTATCTGGGACTTTGGTCTTATTTTATTTTCTCTGTCTTCCTCCATTTCCCAGTTGGGCCCTAAATTTTTTCAGGTTTTCAGCTTTCCACCTTCAAAATAATCTGGCTTTTGTTGGAATTTCCCAGTACTCAACTAGAATAAAACTGATAGACTCCTTTTCACTAAGATGAAATTGATGATACGGGGCAAGTGCCACCAACAGACAGGATTTGCATTTCTCAGGGATCTGGAAGCACAGAATATCAAAGCTTTATTTTAATGAAGAGAAAACTGAAACTCAGACAAATTACATGAGTGACTTTCTCAGTAACACGGCTTTCTATGTTTGCCATAGAATAAGAACCTAGGTTTTCTGTTCATAATGCTGTTGTAAGACTCACTAAATCAGTGTTTCTCAGTCTTTAGTCATCTCCATTCCCCCTTTACAAGTTATTCAATACATTTTAATTAACCTTCTGTTATATAAGTTTGTCTTAATATTTCTGAAATTATAAATTTGAAAGTTATGTATTTTAACTTTAGGTGAATGTGACTTATATACACATACACCTGACTGTTCTAATATGCACTAAAATAAGTAAGACTTTACTCAAATGAAAAGAATAGTTACCTATAGGCTTCCTAAAATTATCTTGGGGATTACCAGCTGGGTGTGGCTTCATCTTAGGGAACTAGGAAACATGGAATTATAGCTGTGATCTCTTTTAATGCCTTAACCTACTTCTCTGGGAATTTTCAGTAATTTGGTTGGTATCCTGAAAAAGGGGAGAGAGGTCTCCTTGTTCAAATTGCTCCACAGAGCTTGTGGTCCACCCTTTTGGGGCAGCCATTCTTGCGTTTTGAGTAAGATTGAGGCCAGGACAACAGACATAGATTAAAGGGTAAACTGTGTGCCTTTCAAAATAAGACCTTACTTTCAGGAAATTTCTTCAACTAGAAGCTTTTATAGGAGAGAAAATCATTTCTCTCCTAGAAAATGCTAGATACATGATGGAATAGAACAGCGATTTTCAACCTTTTTCATTTCATGACACACATAAACTAATTACTAAAATTCTGTGGCACACCAAAAATGTTATATTTTTTGCTGATCTGACAAAAATAAAGGTATAATTTTTAAAATTTTATTGTTGTTCAAGTACAGTTGTCTGCATTTTCCCCTTACCACTTCCCCTCACTCCATTCATCCCCACCTCCCTCCTCTGATTCCACCCCTACCTTGGTTTTGTCCATTTGTCCTTTATAGTTGTTCCTGAAGACCATTCCCCCTTCCCCCCTATTATCCTGTTCCATCTCCCCTCTGGTCACTGTTACATTTTTCTTAATTTCAATGTCTCTGGTTATATTTTGCTTGTTAGTTTGTTTTGTTGATTAGGTTCCACTTAAAGGTGAGATCATATGATATTTGTCTTTCATTGCCAGCTTATTTCACTTAGCATAATGCTCTCTGATT
Organism: Trachops cirrhosus; assembly: GCA_028533065.1. Taxonomy (NCBI): domain Eukaryota; kingdom Metazoa; phylum Chordata; class Mammalia; order Chiroptera; family Phyllostomidae; genus Trachops; species Trachops cirrhosus. Next base: position 41,067,200 of record CM052544.1, on the reverse strand, counting down.
CTATCCATGCTGTTGCAAAGGATAGGAGCTCCTTTCTTCTTTTGCTGCATAGTATTCCATTGTGTAAATGTACCATAGTTTTTTGATCCACTCATTTGCTGATGGGCACTTAGGTTGCTTCCAGCTCTTGGCTATTGTAAATTGTGCTGCTATGAACATTGGGGTGCATACGTTCTTATGGATTGGTGTTTCAGGGTTCTAGAGGTATAATTTTTTAATCCTCATCTGAGGATATGTTTTATTTGATTTTTTTTGAGAGACAGACAGGAAGAGACAGAGCAAAAGAAATAAATATCAATATGAAAAACATCAATCCATACACTTGTGTCCTGTATGCTCCCTGACTGGGGAACGAACCTGCAATGTAGGTATATGCCCTGACTAGGAATTGAACCCACAACCTTTTGGTACATAGGATGATGCTCCAACCTAGTCACCCAGACAGGGCAAAAATAGGTGTAATGTTGATTCATTCATACTGGATGACTGTTGTGTTGGCTGTTGTTGTTTTTTTTATTTGACCATGTAAAGGAAAAGATGTTGGTGCCCCTGACTAAATAGTCAGATATTGTGTGTTTTAAAAATTCTTTGGGCACACTGGTTGAAAACTTCTGGTGTAGAAGGATGAATAAGACATAGCCCTTGTCTTTAAGAAGAACTGTGTACAAGGAATGATAATTGCAGGTAGGTGGAGACAAGTTCCACTATAACTTCAGGGAAATGGGACACATTTAATATTTTTTTCCCCAAATACCAAGACCACTTCAAGGAGTGAAAGATGGTGTTTCAGAACTGGGCGTGGAGGGAGTAGGGATGAGTTGCTGCGAGTGTAGCATTAGAACTGGGCTTTAGGACAAAGTAGGAGGGCAGGGAAAGGCTGTACTGGGGAAACAGGTGGAGGTCAGGCTCCCTGGGCAACTTTTGTTGCCTTGGACTTCACTGTGTGGTCCAGTGTGGGAAGACTGTTCTTTCAGCTTCTATGTAGCCACTCATGGTCTTTTCCTCAGCTTTGGTAGAGATCTTCATATTGTTTTGAGAGCTTGGAACCCTTGTGTTTACTTCCTTAGCTTAACTCAATAAATTATGTTCAAGCAGAGCCAGTAAGTGAGCAATTGGTTCTCTAAGAGCTTCATGATACTGTGTCCAGAATCCTTATTGTTCCTTCTATTTAGTACTGGAAGTGTTGAGTCCTTCCTAGTCTGCTGAGAACTTCAAAAACTTGGCCCCCAAAGAAGAAAAGACTAGGTTTTGAATCTAGGGTTTCCTTCAAAGCTTCTTGCTATTTTGAGGACTCCCAGCATCAAAACCATTGTAGATTCTTTTATTTGTTTGATGTAGCATACAGTTAATAATTTTTATTATAGGCCAGGCACTCTTATAAGCTCATAATAACACCATGAGAAAGAACTATTATTACTCTTGTGGCAGATGAAATCAAGGGCCTATGCAGATTGGTCGTGCTCCCTTGAGCTTCTTCATGTTGACCAGCCCCTGGTGCACTGTCAGTCCCAGTAATTGGTATTTGCTTCTATGACATAGAACTGCCCTGAGGCTGCGGAGCCTGCTTTGCCCATGTTTATGTAGTGTCAGAGTATTTGGAAGTTTGTGTCTGCTTTGCTCATCCCTGAACCAATGACTGAGGGTTGTCTAGATACTTCAGCTCCCTGGACCCTGATTAAGATGACTTCGAGGTAAGACTGGCACAATCTCCAGAGCTCCCCTATGGGTCTGATCCAAGGTTTCCCTCTGTGGATCCTGCTTGATACCACACATTCTCTTTTCATCCCTGCTTCACTTCTCCTCTCTGCTAATAGTATTCTTAAGAATGCTTCCTAATAAATCTAAATTTTCACCTAGATTATTATTTCAGAGTTTACTTCTGGAGTGCTCTACCTGAGCTGATCCTAACTTTGCAGTTAAGGAAACTGAAGCTCAGAGAGCTTAAGTAAATTGCCTAAAGCCACTCAGCTGGTAACTGGTAGACCTGGGATTCTAACTCCAGCACTTTTGCTTCCTTTTAACCTTGAGGAGTAGGAGGAAAGGACCATGAAACCAGATGGGGCAGCAGAAGAAGCCTTCTTTAAGGAAGATGTTGCAAGGATGAAGATATCCTAGGAGTGCTGTAGCAAGGGTTAGATGAATTGGAAAGAATGTTCTAGAATCAAGTTGAAAGCTATCATTAGACAACAAAGAGGAGAATTTGAGAAGAGAGTAGTGGTTGCTAGAGGTTGGGGAAGGGGAAAATTGAGAATTGTGTTCAGTGGACATAAAGACTCAGTTAAGCGAGATGAATACTTTCTAGAGACCTGCTGTTCAACATTGAGCTTATAATTAACAGTAGTGTATTGTGCTCTTTAAAAATTTTGTTAAGAGCACTCCTACCACAATAAAAAATAAAAAAAAATTGAGAAGCATGATATCATGGTCAAGAGAACAGGCAGAAGCGCCAGGTTACACAGAGCTGGTATGGATTCTGTCTCAGCACTGTCTAGCTGTGTGACCTTGGTAAATCACAATGTCTTTCTGAGTTTCTGATTTTTCATCTGGAAAATAGTGTTAATGATTTCCACTTCACAGGGTTGGATGAAATAGTTCACACTATGCCTGGCATGTATATAGCCAGTACTAAATACATTATAGCCATTACAAATCCCATATCCTTGCAAAAGTTAATGTGTTTATTTTAGGACAGGAAGGTAGAGAGAAATGGAAAAACCTAACACAGGGCTGGGAACAGAACAGATTCTTTATGACACCCAATTACCTCTTCCTAACACTATGAGTACAGATTTTCAGCTACATTTGTCTTAGAGAGTACCTGTGGAATTTTGGGGATACCCTGGCAATCCAACCAGCATGCATTGCCTTATTTTTAATTGGCCAAGATACTCAAAGACCCAAGTAATGCAACTATAAATGAGATGTAAAGTGAAGAAGGCCTGTTTATATGTTAGATAGTCAAGATCTGCAATTATTTATCAATCCATTTGAACATCTAGCCATCAGCTTTATTGGACATAAAAGAAAAAATTGTTGCAAAACATATGCTAAGAAGTATGACAATATGGCATTTCCTATGTGACCTGAAATTGTTTTATTCTCTCTGGCCTTAATGATGCAATGTGAGGGTACATTTATAAAGCTCTGGGAACAGTGCCTGCTAGAAGCTGCTCACTGGGTGTTAATTGGCTTCCTTTTCTCCTGCTCCATATACCTGGGATTCTTGGAGGGAGGTGTGCCCCTGGATTTTAGGGACCCAGGTGTTCCTAGTGGTGATATTTACTGTAAGACCTGTAGGTGGATTCTGTAGAGGCTTCAGTGGGTGTCTCATATTGGATCTGTTTCAAAAGACTGCCACAGGAATACTTTAAAAAAGACAGGATGACAATCCTTTCAAAATGCCAAAAAAGTATTTGAAAATAAAACAGGTTATCGCTGTGTCGATCTAAAACCTCTCTAAGCAGCTAACACCATCTCTGCAGTGACTGAAAAGAGACCATGAGGTTACTCTTTCTGTAGATAAGCTAAATTATATCCTTTGATTATTTCCTCAGCCTCTTAAAGTTTTTAAAAAGAATAAAATCTTATGGAAATTATGCATAATTAAAATGACCTCTCAGTTTCATTATCTATAGAATTAAATTTCTATAGAATAGTAAATCATAAGACTTAGAATATTAATTTATCATTTGTAGATTCAGGGTTTGATTCAACAAAATTGATAGTAATTCCCTTCATTTCTTTTTGCATTAATGTACTTAGCAAGGAAGGAAATTCAACAATGATCATTCTATATTTTATTTAAAGTAATGGAGAAAATTCTGAATTAGTGTTTTCAGAAAACAACACATACATTATTTCATTTGACAGACAAAGAGTAAGCCATAGAAATGATTACATTTTTATGCAGATGCTGTTTCATTATCTGCATCTTCTCAGCCTCTTTTACCAGTGCTTTTTCTGAGATTTTCCAAAGAGATAGAATGGGACAGGTTGCAAATTTAAGCAAGGTGATAGAAATCTAACCAAATGGAATGGAAATTTAATCAGGATGATTTATGTATGTATGGAGTTATTTATTTAAATTTTCTTTTTCAAATACAGTTTACGTTTGGTATTATATTAGTTTCAGGTGGATAGCATAATGGTTAGATAATTATATACTTTACAAAGCTTTGCCCTGATATTTCCAGTACTCACCTGGCACTGTACATAATTATTACATTATTATTGAGTATATTCCCTATGCTGTACTTGACATCCCCACGACTATTTTGTTACTACCAATTTGTATTTCTAATCCCTTCAGCAAGTCCCTAATCACCTTCCCCTCAGGCAACCATCAGTCTGTTCTCTGTGTCTATGAGCCTTTTTCAGTTTTGTTTGTTCACTTATTTTGTTCTAAGATTCCACATATAAGTGAAATCATATGCTATTTGTCTTTCTCTGACTGACTTATTTCACTGAGCATAATAGCCTATAGTCCTATCCCTGCTATTACAAATGGTAAGATTTCATTCTTTCTTATGGCTGAGTAACATTCCATTGTCTAACATGTACCACCACTTTTTTCATCCACTTGTCTGTTGATGGGCACTTGGGTCGCTTCCATAACTTGGCTATTGTAAAGAATGCTGAAATGAACATAGGGGTGCATATATTCTTTCAAATTAGTGTTTTGGATTTCATCAGATATATACCTCAAATTGGAATCACTGAGTTTCAAGGCAGTTTCATTTTTAAAAATTTTGGGACCCTCTGTACTGTTTTCCATAGTGGCTGCACCAATCTGCATTCGCAACAACAATGTATGAGGGTTCCTTTTTCTCCAAAAACTTGTCAACACTTGTTGTTTGTGGATTAGGGCAATTGTTAAATAAGGTCCATGCCTAGGGATCAACAACTGACCAGAGAGGCCCTTTTTATACATAAAGTTTTATCGGAACACAGCCATACCCACTTGTGTCCATATTATCTGTTTCTGCTTTTATGCTACTATAGCAGAATTGATTGGTGACAGACACAGTGTGGCCTATAAGCCTAAAGTATAAATCTCATGTTTTGAAGAAAAAGTTTGCTGGTCCCTGGCCTCTGCCTTAGGTCTGAGAATCGCCTTTGCTGATGGCCTCTAAGGAATCCCTGGATGGGTAAGATGGAAGCGTGGTCAATGTCAGTCTCCATCTCCAGGTTTAGGTTAGAGCTGTTACTGCTACAGAGAATGGGATGTGGGGAAATGGGCTGCTTAATCCAAGTTTTTGTGCTGTTTGGAATTTGTCATTGCAGTCTAAAGAATTGGTAGATTTACTACTTTTCACCCAAATGCCATCTTATTGGTATAAAAGCATCTGAAGGTGCCCATGGAGAGTTCTGGTAGGGATTAATGGGGCCTTTTGTGGTCCTGATTGTTCTGGGGGATAAATATTTTAAGACCACATTGCAACCTTTTTCCTGTGCAGCAGGTCCAGCAAGGATCTCTATTGAGTATCCCATGGGCTGGGCGTGGCTGGTCTTTTATAGGCAGGAGCACCAAATTCATAGACTTTTGTGACCCCTAATTTTACAGTTCAATATATCTACACTAGCAAAGAAAATTTGTGTTCTATGAGTTAAATCAAAGTGTTCCACCATTGAAAGTGAATAATGAACAGTTTTAATTTAATTTAATAAGAAAAAATAATAGATACATTAATCAATTTCACATTTTTTCCTTTAAAGTCTCAAAAACTTTTGGTGCCTGCTACATTTCCTTTTATTATTAATTCATGTATGTATTCACTTATTCAACAAATGTTTTTAGCAGGCCTTTTATATTCATGTACCAGGTACTATGTTAGAGGTGTAGAATATAGAAATGAAGAAATAAGATGTATTCTCTCTTCTTGTGTAACCTAGTCTAGTGGGGTAGCCATTAGATAAGTCATTAATATTTTTTAAGTTGGGATGCCTGGGTTCAAATCCTAATACCTCTACTAGCTAGCTGAGCAGCCTTCATCAAATTTTAAAACCTCATGCATCTGCTTTCTTATATATAAAATGTGAAAAATAGCTTATAGGATTGTAATGGTTCTGACTCCAATTCTGATGTGTGGTTTTATTCTCCACACCAAGCAATTCTCTGACACCATCTAGGTGTTCCACAATTCAACTCAGTTCTGAGATTATTTCCCTGGAGATAACATCAGATCCCACAGGTTAAGGATTCAGTCCCATAAGGCTTCTCCTTCCCCCCATTTCAGATGCCAGTTGCAAAGCCAGGTTGTCACCTGTTTCTCTGACCAGCTCTAGATTGGAGGTTCCAGTGACCTCCCCCCTTGGGTTCCACTAATTTGGCTTACAGAACTCAGATATATGTTTTATTTACTAGATAACTGGTTTATTTTAAAAGGATATAACTCAGGAAGAGCCAGATAGAAAAGATGCATAGGGCATGGGTAGGGGAAAGGGATGTGGAGCTTCCATGCTGAGTGCACCCTTGTCTCCTCATCTCTGTGTGTTCACCAGCCTAGAAGCTCTCCAAGCATTGTTGGTGTGAGGTTTTATGCAGGCTTCAATAGATGGGCATTTTTGCTTAAAGCATTGGCCACTGATAATTAAACTCAGTCTCCAGCTATTCTTCCCTTTCCAAAGTTGGGGTGGGACTGAAAGTTCCCACCTTGTAATCACATGGTTGGTTCACTTGGCAACCAGTTCCTATCCTTAGCTGCTGTCCCAAAGTCACTTCATTAATATAAACTCAGTTGTATTTGAAAGGAGTTTGCTATGATGATCAAGATACTTTCTATCGCTCTTATCACTTAGGAAATCCCAAGGGTTTTAGGAGTTCTACGCCTGGAATGGGGATGAAGGCCAAATATATATATTTCTTTTTTTTTTAAATTTTTTTATTTTAGTTTATTCAGTATAGTTTCTATCCTTTATTCCCATTCCAGCCCACCCACCCATTCCTCCCCTCCTCCCTCCCCTTTCCAACACCCCTAGTTTTGTCCATGTGTCCTCTATATTTGTTCCTGTAAACCCTTCCCTTCTCCCCTGAAATTCCCTCCCCTCTCCCCTCTGGTCACTGACA
>CM052544.1:41038746-41059634 GCA_028533065.1 Trachops cirrhosus | reverse complement strand
AAGTCTATACAAAAAGAAGAGGAATGCCAAAATACTATAAAAATAAGAGGTGTACGAATAATGAAATAATGATAATACAATTATGCAATTACTTGCAGGTCCAAAAAAAAAAAAAGGAAGGAACCAAGCAGACAATGGAAGGAAGAAGAGATAAATTTGGAAAGCAAGGGAGCAGGGTCACGACCAGGGTGACAGAAAGAGAAGCATAAAGAATTGATAGATCAAAAAATAATAGGAATTAAAAGATGAAAGGTTACTTTAAAATAATTAAAAGAAAACAAAAACAAAACAAACACACAAAAAACAAACAAAGCAAAACAAAACAATACAAAACAAAAAACACCTATTGTTCATTTCAGACTGGCCAAACTGGTTTTCTAGCTGGCTTCAGCACACTGAGGGGTGACTGGAGACAGTTTTTCTCTGTTCCCGTTCAGGACTCAGTCAGCCTCTGGCGTACTGTTCATAGTGTAGGCGCGCGTTCTCCCCCAAGCCCGTCTGGTGTTTCCGAGAAGGGATCTGTATGGGGGTGCTGGGTGCAGCTATGTGCATCCTTGGGGATTCACTGCAGTGTGTTGTGATGTCCCACGGAGCGCCCGCACCTTTTCCAGGTTCACGGGTGCACACTCTCTGGGTCCTGAAGGGCGTCCACTTCTCCTACCTTCAGGGCCTGGGTCTCACAGGTCCCGCGGAGCACCCGCGCCTTTTCCTTTTTCAATGCTGTGGTTTCCGAGACTTTCACAAAACCATGCTTTCTCTGCGTTGGGGGCACGGGCGTAGAGGCAGGTGTCTTTGGATGCACCAGGTGGGTTGCACACTTTCACCAGGGCTTTGCGTGGGTGCTTACAGCCCCTGTGTGGTTGCCTCTTCATCCTCACTCCTCTCTCACTCCTCTCTCTGTGCCCTCCGGTAAACTGGCCTCCCCTGGTGCTGCTCAGTCCTTGTTTGGCCAGGGAGGGAACAGATGACTCAGCTCTCTCCTGGGAGCCCAGCAGCAGACCCTGGCGCCCCGGGCCTGGAGCTGCAAACTCCCAGGTCCCCGCGCTGATCCACGTAGTCTCCTTACTGTCGGGTTTTTCAATGTCCGCTACAATTTGCGATCTCCTATTTTCATTTATGACGTGATAATGTTGGCTCTTTGCTCTGTTCCTACCTAGAACGACTAGGATTTTTTTCCTGGTTGTGGGAGAGTAGAATCTGCTGCATCCTACCACACCGCCATCTTGGACTCCCAGTCCAAATATATATATTTCTTATTATAAATCACAGTATCACGGGTTATTGTGAGACTAAAATGAGATATCAGACTCAAAGCATTTGGAAGATTGTTTGCATATAGTAAGTGTAGGTTAAGTGCTAGTGCTTGTTGTTTTAGGTAAATGTACAAATAAATGTATAATTTTGGGTTGATACATGCTGTGAAGGAAAAGAACAGGTTTCCATGTGAAAGCAAAATATAGAGACCTACTTTAGATGGTATGGAAATGGTGCTCTGAGAAGGACTGTGATTTGAGAAATGAGAAGCATGCAGGCAGAGTTGGGGGAGAACATTCTAGCCAAAGGGAACATCGTGCACAGTGACCCCAAGGCAGAAAGTGAGCGGGCAGAGTTTCAAGATCTGAAAGAAAGCCATTGTTGTCTAAAACGTACTGAGCCTTCCTGTGGCTTCCATTTAGGGATATAATTTTTACCCTTAGCCTGAACATATTAAAAGAAGAAATACATGTAGAAGCCTACAGAATAAGATCAGGCATATAATAACCATGGAATAAATATCAGCCATTATTATTATTGTGGATATTATTTTTTGTTTTCATTCTTATTACTGAATATTTCTAGTTCCTCCTCTTGGACAACAATGGACTTCAGTTTTAATCATCTGGTTTTCCTAGGATTTAAATGGTCATGTATTCAGAAAAAAGTATTTTTTGACTGTTTATAGGCAGTGACATAAACTTTTGAGGAGCACAAAAAAATTGTCTGTTGATAATTGGTCTGATGAATGCCAAGAATTCACATTTAACCAAAAAGCATAGGTTTGTATTCAATCTTAGGCATTTCATTGACCCCTGATTAGATAGTCCTGTTTAATTATAGAATCAGAGGCATGCAAACATGGAACAGTCTGACAGTGACTAGAGTGGGGGGTGCATAATGGTGGAAAGAAGGGGAAGGTACTAGTCAAAGAACATGTAGGAATGACCCATGAACATGGACAACAGTGTGGGGACTGACTGTGGGAGTGGGGGTTGGACTGGGTGGAGGGAAGGCAAAGGGGGAAAAATTGGGACAACTGTAATAGAACAACAGTAAAATATTTTTAAAAAGAAATTTCTGAAAGACCAGAAACTTTATTTTCATTGAGTTAGTTTTTTACATTGTTTTAAAACCATATTTAGTCAATGCTAAAATGCATATTTTTTTCTACTTTAACATTTCTGATATTGGGTTGCCCCTTATAATCTGTACTATGCCACAGTCTAATTGGAAGCTTTTTCTTTCTTTCTTACTGACACATAAGACAATCTTAGGATCAGTGGAGTCTTGGATTTGACAAAATATGGTGCATGCCTTCATAAAATGGCCTAGCAGACTTCAAGATGCCCAATTATTAGGTCTCAGTGCAATGCTTTTCAGTCTTCAACAACTTCCTTTTTTCAAGGTATGAAAAATCAAGTTTCCTTCCCATTCAATGATAATTTAGCTTCCTCTAGAGAGGGATTCCTGGCAGGGCCACCCATTCTGATTGCAGATTTGTGCACTGCACCACGTATCTTGCCAGACCAATGCTGAAATCTGACCATCGCTCTCTTCACCAGCCATGGTCCTGGCCAGCTGTACCTGCCCACAGAAAGGGGTGTGTTTGTGTGTAATTTATCCACACAGAATGGCTGCTACTCAGAGCAGTCATCTTTTTATAATTCACACAAGGCATAGTTTATGCAAGTAACAGATCTGATTCCTAAACCATGGTTTTAATTTGTTCTCTTTTCTACCCAATCATCCCCCTGTCTTCATTATATCTAGGTGTTGTTTTATCTTTCAATGAGTCTACATTCAGATAAACACTATCTCTGGTGGACATGATTTTTTTTTTTTTTTTTTTGCCCCTTGGCATCCATTTCTCCTTTTGATCACTGTTCTCTGATTTTCCTGTGGATGGTCACTCCTGTCCACATGTTCAACCCAGGAGATTTGGGAGGGGCTTAGGCACAGGTAGGAGCATCAGACTAGATTTAAGCTGGTCAGCAACTTGTGCTCCCTGAGGGGGTTCAGATCTAACCAGGATTGAAAAGGTACTGTGGGGTTTGTTTCCTGGGAATCCTGGCCAAGAGATTCTTGTTGTTTAGTGGGATTTCAACAAAAGAGGATGTGAGGTCTCCAGCTGCTGTAGTGGCTTGAGACCACAGTGGTGGAGCCTCTCTGAGAATGAAGCTAATAGCTTGGAAGGCTGAATGGAGTGGGTGAGAGAAACTGAATTTGGATTACGTCCTTTAGGGTTTGAAAACAGTTGTAACTGAAGCCAACCATATTCCTGAACTTTTTATGATCTGAATGGGTAAATTCCCATTTTTGCTAGAGCCTGTTTGGGTAGGTTTCTTTGTGATTTGCATTTGAAGAGTCCTGATATACCCTTTTTGCAGCTCATTAGTCTGCAACTAGAACCAGTTCCCCCTACCTATAAATAGAATGACCTTGGTTTGTTCTGCCTCTGTCTTTCTGGGTCTCTTTATCACTTTGTCTCTCTCTTTTCCTGTTTCTGCCATTCTATTGTTCCATTTATCTATCTCCGATTTTTCTCCCTTCCTTTGGGAAGCTTTAGCAAGCTAAAGCTGAGACTTTTTATTGTGATGAGGTAGGAAGAAGGGTATCATCTATTAGCCCAAAAGATAGAGCTCTCTGGGCAGACTTGAGAGATTTTATTGTTACATCTGTTCTATTTTTACTGAGTATTCTCCGGTTCAAGTTTTTATAAATAAAAGATATCTGGGTCTGAGAAGAAAATGTTTTTATTAGCTAATTTTGTAAAATATGAATGAGTTCAGAATGCAGTAGAAGGACTAGTGATCACTTGCTGTTTCTGAAGGAGTATTCTCAGAATTGGGGATATTGTAATCTTCAGCAATTAGCTATCAATTATTGTTAGCAAATAACGTTCTGAAAATAAGGAACATTTCTTGAATCAAGTCCAAATTCAGTAAGTTTGGCTTATCTAGAATGAGTATGATGATAGAATGTAAACTCCATGAGGGTAAGGATTTTTACCTTATTCATTGCTAACCAACTGCTGAATACATAGAAGGCACTCAGTAAATATTGGTTGAATGAATGAATGAATGATTAGAATTCATGTGTTGTGGTTGAATATACTCTGTTCTTGAGTTACCATATCCTATTCTAGTTATTTTGTGAATTAAATGTGGGAATTTCTCACTTGAAACGGTGTTTTCATAATAAAATCTGAGCAGAAATTTCTGGTTTCTCTCTTTTTTCCCAGGCCTTGTTGTCTCAGAGTTGCCTGCCACTGGACTTAGTCTGGCAGCTCCTGTGGTGAGATGACTTCTCACTGTTACAGAACAACCTCTCCCTTCCCCATGCAAATGTGCTAGCTGGAGGAATCAGATAGCTTACCAGGGATTCTGGATTTTTGTCTGTCTAAATTATGCTTCAGGTCAATTTCATTTATAGTTAAAGGAATAACTAACAACTTGTACATAAAGATATGACATTTTCCCTGTTGCCCTAAGGGTTCCCTAATATGATTGTTTAGATCCACTCTCTTCAAACCCTATTATATCATGCTACTCTCTGTCACAGATGGCCCCAGCATCCTTCATTTTCTTCAGCATTAATTAGCCAGGGGGTACCTCTTCAAAGTCATGCTAAATCACTAAGCCACTGTGTCCCCAATTGGATTCTAAAATCATCTAACACATTAGGTGAATATACATGAAACCTCACAAATTTTATACTAGTAGTAACACTTCTTCAGGTGATTTTTCCTGTATTTCCATTTGCAATGAGGGAAGTCTATGATTAGCTGATAATTTGCTTACATAGTCAATGCTTCCCAGGGCCAAAAAAAGGTGGGGCGCAAATATTTGTATGGTTTTCTTTCACTGAAAACTCTTCTTTAGAAAGAAGATGCAGGTAGCACACTTTCAGGGCACAGTTTTCACTTGCTTGAATCACATGATTGATATATAAAGTCTTCAGAGACAGTCTTCAAACTACAGATAAACAATGAGTTATTTCCCACAGGGGATTTAAAATCACAGTCTATTACAGTTATTGACAAAGGCCAGATTATTCTTTTCATTGTATCTGATACAGGGAGCCAAGTGATCCAGACTCCTAAATTATATGCTTTATCCCCTCCCCTCTCCAAAGTTACTTACTAGAAATATAAGGTATAATGACTATATTAATTGTGTGATTATATAATTTATATAGAAATATAAGGTATAATGTAATATACCTTATTACATAGGTATACCTTATTATATATAATTATAATATAATCACATATAATTATAATGTAATACCTTATATTACATTATTACATAATGTAATATTATGTAATAATGTAATGTAATATAAAGTATAATTGTGTGATTATATAATTATATAGAAATAGAAGGTATAATGACTGTATTAATTGGATGATTACATAATTTTTCAATCTTACTAAACTCCTTTTTCATTTAAGGCCGAATTCTTAATAATTAAGGAACTTTTCACATTTTCAGAAAGTACTGATATTTGATCTTGCTTGGAGTGATTTAGACCTTAAATGTTTAATATGGTGTTTATTGCTTTTGCATTGATAATTGAATCAGTACCACATTCCATTCACTCAATCTTTACATTTTTTACTTTTTGAAACCCACCTTTCCCACCAGAATTGAAGAGCTACATTTAGTAATAAAGGCTCATAAGTTTGAAGCATTAACTTCTGTTGTGCTATATACATTATCCATGGTGATCCATTTACAGAAGCTTCATCCAAACTCTTTCCTTGGGTGTCTGAATAGGCAAAAGAGTAGGGAGTAAACAGAATTGTCTTGACAATTTCAGCCAAAAACAATCAGGTTTTCACGAAGGCCTATCAATCTCTGACCACCCCATGTGTTTCCTGCATAGCACCAATGTGCTGATTAATGGACCAGACTTTCAGAATTCCTGATTGTCTTGATGGTAAGCAGTGTTATTCCCAATCAAGATAAATATATCTTTTGATGGAATTCTATGGACTATGGTATATTTCTCTTTGAAAGGCAGCTGAAGGTTGTAAAACAGCTAGGGGGTTCATAGATTTCAGATTGACATCGTTTATTTCTAACCAGACAGAACATTACAGGTGTTGTGATTGATTTTCACCAAATTTACAAAATTTGAAGGTAGCATCACCTGGGGAAAGAGAGTCCTGGGCTGAAAATCAAGGAACTTAACTCTCATCAATTACTATTTGGCAAGTCATTTAACTCTCCTTGTATTAGTTTATGATCTTTTGTGAATGTTCTGTTGTTCAGTGAATAACATGCACATAAGCTCAGTTGCCTCAGGTGAGCAGGAGAGGAACCTCCCATTGATAAACTAATAAGATGGGGCATAAGATTTAACAAAATTTAGCATGAGATAGGGGGGTATAACCCCTAACCCATCTTGTTGTGTGACTTAACATTGGCAAGTTGTTTAACCTCTTTGGGCTTTGTTTTCTCATTTATAAATGGAAATAATTTGGGGGCAAAAAAGTATTTGAAAAACTGGATGTCTTTTTTTAATTTTAAAATTGTTCAATTTTTATACATGTGTGGAGATTTCTAAATATACCTATAAACACGTATTTGTCCTGTCTTAGAATTTACAACAAAGGAAACATTTAAAATGGAAATTTTTGTGCCCTTCCTTTCCTATGGTCCCTTCTATAATCATCCTATACACAGATAGGCATATAAGAAGCATAAAAACTTCATGGCAAAACAGCTCTTGCTATAGTTTGAAAAAATTCCCTTAATGGGGAAACCCAGTAAGAGCCATACTGTCCTTGAAACTGGATTCAGTTGCAGATAGAGAAAGTGGTAAAAGAAGATGAAAATAGAAGTAGAGGAAAATCATGGAGAACTTGAAAGTTAAGTCTTAGCTTTGAGGCTTTGATCATTAGAAAGTAAGAAGCATAGAACAGGTCTGAACAGGAAGGTGAAATAGACAACACCTAGAGCAGCCCAGAAGCCCAAAAACCTGTTAGGAAGGGTTTAGGAAAGTGAATGCTAGTGAAGCATTACATGGTTTATGAGACCAAGAATAGACTGTTGATGTGAAAGAAGAATGATCAGGATTGGACAACTAATTAGAAAAAATGGGCAAATAGAAGATGTCTATGTAGTGTTCAGCCTCAAAAATCGGAATATGTCATTGCCATTAAGAGATACAGGGACTACAGTAAAATGTTTTTGGTAAAGATACAAAGAATACAGAATTCAGAATTGATTGTAATGGTTTCAAAATCAGATTGGATCCCAACACATAACCAAGTAGTTTCTTCCAACTACTGATAACTGCTATTATAATTTCACATGTATGCTAGAGGTTCTGAAAATTTTTAGATTAGTCAAGAAATCAACATATTAGAAGAGTAGGATTTTTAGAATAATTACTACAGTGAATTTTTTACAGAAAAAAGTTTTTATGATGTATGTTTACCTCCAACTTCCTTATTTTGTAGCTTGGAATTTTTACTTTATTGGGTTAAAAAAAACAGCAACAACAAAACATGTCAATTTCTACATTTGATTTCTGCCTGCCAGGTTCTTATCCAGTTGATGCAACAAATATTGAGTAATGAGTGGTGCTCCTTTTAAACAGGATAATCTAATGCTTGTGAAAGATCTAACAACCCATTTTTACAACTTATCAAAATATCTGTTGAGGCCCAGCACATTCTGTACCTTCTGATTTCTCGAGAAGTATTGGGCTACCCTCTATCCCATAGGGAGTGGGAGGAATTCTGAAAGTCTGGTCCATTAATCAGCACATTCGTGCTATGCAGGAAACACAAGGGGTGGACAGAGATCAATAGGCCTTTGTGAAAACCTGATTAATGCGTTTGTTCCACCAAATTGCTTCTAAACTCTTTTATGGGTCAAGAAACTTTTATATCTTGCTGTCACCTTATAAAATGCATCGATACCTCCCTATTTCCTGAGATTTTCTGAGCAATTCCCATTTTACCTCTGTAAGCACTGTTCATATTCCAAGATCAGAGATTGGACTTCAGATTGTCTGTTAACTGAGAGTTTTGCCTAGGGAATGGTGAATAGAGGTGATTGCTTTGGTATGTCCAGGAGAATGATCAGTGTGAGGGAGACAACAATTTTCTTTTCTTGGGGGTGGGGAGAATGGTGTGGGCAGAGGCTGAAAAAGGATAATATTATTATTAAGAGTTGAGGACTGTATTCTGTCAACCAGCTTATAATTTTCTTATGATTACAAAGTAAGAATGGTCCCTCTTTCTTATCTTACACTCTTGATGTTGAGCTTAAATCTTTGGCACCCATTCTGTGTAAATAAAGATATTCTGGACTAGAGGAGGGTAAAGGGCACTTTGTTGGACCTGTTCTGTTTCAAAATGGAGTTTCTCTCTCATGGTTTTAGTTTCTTTCCTAGATATTTAAAGTTTTTCTAAAACAAAATTCAGATTATTTTCAAGTTTAAAAGTAACCCGAAATGACTTTAACATTACAAAGATGTTTAGAAAGAGTGAAAAAAGAAGATACTTGCTATGAAAATGGTTGCCTAACTTTGCATCCACCGTTCTCATTCTGGCAACCATCCCAAAATATCAAAAAATAAAAACTTCATTTTTGGATCAATCTGGAAAGAGATCCAAAATGTTTGTAAAGCTTATAACAAAGAAAGAAAGAAAGAAAGAAAGAAAGAAAGAAAGAAAGAAAGAAAGAAAGAAACAGTTTATGCAGAGACCACATGAGAAGAACCAGAGGAAAGCAGAGGAGAAAGACCCCAGTCTTAGTAGAGACCAGAAACTGTTACCAGTTCTTGAAGGAGAAGAGTACAATGGGAAAGGCAAAAAGTGTCATTCCTGTTGGGGTGTTCAGTATAGAAAAGGTGAACTGGGTGACAGGAAAGCCATTTGGACACAGTGTGGTTCTGAAAATTAATAGGAATGAGCTTCCATAAAAAAGTCATACAAGTGTTTTTTTTTTTCTAGAAGTTGTTTTTTTTCTGTGTGTTTGTGTGGGGGCCGGGCAATTGAGCACAATTAAATGGACATCTTGATAGAAAAAAATGATTTGCAGAAAGTGTCTACAGGAAAAAACCATATATAATAAAAGCAGAATGATTTCCATAGAAGAAATAAAAATATGTCAAGGTGATACCCATTAAAAAGTGCCAGGATAGTTTTACAAGGGGGTTCTAGCTACCAAACTATTAAAGAATAGAACATTATAATGGTATTTAAACTAGTTTAGACCATAGTAAAAATGATTTTTATCAATTTTTTATTTTTCTTAAAGAGAGAGTACAAAACTGTTTTTCAAAATCTGACACAGATTGTTGGAAGGCAAAAATACTACAGATCACTAACCCCAATGCCAGCACCTATATCTAAATAATGAATATTCATAAATAAATAGTCATCACTGAAAGGGTTCCTTGTACTGAATTGGATTGGTCATGATCTATCTAAAGAGGTAAATCATGATTTTCTTTATGTATACTGAAAATGCATTTGATAAAACTCAACTTCTACTCAGAATAAATTTAATAAACTTGTATGAATTCTTTTTTAAGTTGATAAAATATCATCATAAGGAACAATCCATTTCCTAAGCCAACATGATACCTCATGGGAAAAACACAAGAAACTTTTCCACTGAAATCAGGAGCAGCTGGTGTTAGATGCTACCACTGCTGTATTTCATGCTGCCTCTCATATTACATGAGAGGCACTAGCTAACAAAATTAGATCAAGAACAAAATTAGAGATATAAAAAATGTATAAGGAGGAGATAAAAGCTTCTTTATTTCCAGATGATATGACTGTATACTTGGAAAATACAAGAGAATCAACTACTAGAAATAAAAATCAGTAAGTTACTAGGATTAAGAGTATATACACTATCAATAATTCAAACATACTTAAACAAGTCAGTTAAAAATGTATTTAAAAAAGAGTATACTTTTAATTGTGATACAAACAATATAATACCAAGTAATTCACAATAAATATACAAGAACTTTATGAAGAAAAGATGAAGAAACTGAAAGGCAAGAAAGAAGAATAATTAATAAATCAAAGTATCAAGTGGAAAAAATATAACTATAAAATTACTAGAAAAATATAAGAGAACATTTTAAACCTCAGGATGAGATGGCCTTTTTCACATGATCTCAAAATCCAGGAGCTGTAAAATAAAAGAATGGTAAAATAAGGTACATAAAATATAAAAATAAAATAAACTTCTGCTTGTCCCTTTCCCTTCCAAAAGGCAATGAGCAAAATAAAAAAAATATTTAAACTCTATTGTAGAAAAAGAAATAATATTACTAATGTAAAGGAGGCTTATAAATTTATAATGAAAAGGCCAAAGTTTACAAATATGCATGTCAGAGACAAGGAAATAGAAATGGCTCTTAAACATTTGAAAAGATGTGAAACCCCACTCATACTATGGAAAATGTAAATGAATCCACAGTGAGATATAATTCTGCACCTATAAAATTGGCAAAAGTCCAAGAAGTTCATCTGTTTTGGTGTGAATTATTGAGAAAGGATACTGACACCCTGATGTGCATTATTGCTTAGAGCGTAAACTAGTACAGCCCTATGGAAGGCTGTGGTATACATAACAATTTGTAATGTGCATGTATGCCCTTTGGCCCAGCAAGCCTACCTCAAAAAATTTTTCCTGTGATCATACTCAAATGTACATGAAATGACCTATGTTAACTCATTTGCATCATTGTAATAGCTAAAGATAGATAAGCCACTTTATATTTAGAAAGCCTCTCATAAAGGAGTTTTATATGATATGAAATGCAGTATTGTGCATGTTATATAGAAAAAATCAATAAATTAAAGAAACTAGTCACAAAATAAAGATGGTATGAGCCCTTTGTGGAAAGGGTGTATGATCAGGAGAATTAGTGCATGAATAGATACTTAAATAGCCTTGTTGCATGGTCTAAGGCAGGGGTGTCAGACTCATTTTCACTGGGGGCCACATCAGCCTTGAAGTTGCCTTCAAAGGGCTGAATGTAATTTTAGGACTGTATAAATGTAACTACTCCTTAACTGTTAGGAGTTGAAATAACATTCAGCCCTTTGAAGGCAACTGCGAGGGTAATGTGGCCTCCGGTGAAAATGAGTTTGACACCCGTGGTCTAAGGGTTAATGGTGCCAATAGATTGGTCAGCAATTCTCATATGAAGTGGACCAGTTTTGTGTCCAAGATTAGTTTTGGGCTTCTCAGAAAGAAGCAGCAGCCTGCCCACAAATGGGCCCCAGGCTATAGAAGTGAAGGTGATTTGCCCCAGGGAGTGGAGATGTGCTTGCTAATGGTGATGATGCTTGCCCAAAGCCTCCATCTACAGACTCACTCTAGGAATTAGGATGCAACTAAAAGGAAAAATACAGAAAGACAATTCAAGATGAAAATAGTAATTTGATTTTAATGAACAGTATCTATTTCAGCTACTGGTGTTTTTAATGACCACTTGCTTCCTAATTGACCCAGTCCAGTCACTTATGTGATACTGCATGCCATGAAAAATGCAATAAAGACTTTAGAGAGAAAGCAATTTACTTTTTATTCTGCTACTGGGGGTGAAATGTAATTTACATAGTTACAGTCTCTTTTTATTAATGAAGTTTAATAATAGTTACCATTTAGTCTGTGTTTATAATTTTGCAGATATTGTGCTAGACAAACATTTCCTCATATAGTCTTCCCAATGACTTAATAATATAGGTATACTATGATCAGAAAGTTTGTAGAACTACCTAAAGGTAAGAGGGAGCAAATCAGGCTGTAGAACTCATGCTATCTGAATTCAGCTAACTTTGCTAAGAACTATCACTCCAACATGTGAGTTTCTCTCTTTCCCTTCCTGAAATGCTACTAAATATATATGTGGGATGAATCCATATGGTATCTTATTTTTACCTTTGGACGGGGCATTCCAGTGAGAAGTTCTGGTGGCAGAACTGGGGTTAAGTCAATGAACAGGCACTCAAGAATGCATTGTGTGCAGTTATGGAAGAAAGAAAGGTCTCAGAGATACAGAGACAGAGTCACACAGAGATCTAGACTCTGAGACCAAAACACATGGAAAGATTTGACCAAAAGTATTACAGCAACTTATCAGGCCCATGGGCCAATCAGAGGTTCAGCAACCAGATTTACTGATGTTAAAATACATTTGAGTTTACGAACTTCTTAAATCTAGCTCAAGGAATTAATCTCAGTGCCTAAACTGAGACAGAACCTAGTAGTGGGAGCTAAGTCAGGAAGGAAGCTATAGGAAAGTAACAAGCAAATATGGGATCAAACAAATTACATAGATCGTTACTGAGTCATTGCATCTTTATAAACTTTTATGGGACGCTTACCTTCTGCAAACTGCATAATTATGGGGAAAATCTGGAGAGTTTAATAGTTTTTTTCTCTCCCAAATGAGAGAAGTATTCTGGTCACATCAGATGCATGTTTGTTAGTGGAACCCATTTATTCATTCATCAAATATTTACTGACACCTAGTAAGTGCCAGGCATGGTGCTAGAGAAACGGGGATGAGCAAAAAAGCACAGTCTAATCTCATGGAATTTATTATCTTGTAGAGAAAGAGACATTATTAAAATAATTACACAAAAGTACAAGATGATAACTAAGGTTGGAGCTGAGAAGGAGCAGTGGTTGGTATAGAGGGAATTGACCTCGTTAGTAAAGGCTGCTCTTAGAATGAATTAAACTGGCTTCTGAAGCAAGAGTGGGAGTTTAATGGCAAAGAGGCATGGAGAAGAGGCTTCCAGGCAGAGGAGACAGCATGTGTTAGTTTGAACCAAATGAAATTGCTATATTTAAAGGTCAAAATAGTTGAATATAAAATATGTCATATGGTTCAACTTACAGGCATGTTATACACACAGCAACATTCAAAGCTCTATAGCTAATAGTAAGTGTTTTTATATGCTTTTTGCACTAACATTTTTTTTAATCCTCACCTGAGGGCATGCTTAGAAAGGGAAAGGGAGGGAAAGAGAGAGGAGAGAAACATTGACTCAAGAGATGAACATTGATTGGTTGTTTTCCCATGTACCCCAACTGGGGGCCAAACCTGCAACCTAGGCATGTGCCCTGTTAGGGAATTGAACCCATGACCCTTTGGTCTATGGGATGATACTCCAGCCAACTGAGCCATACCAGCCAAGGCTGTAGTCACTTATTTTTATATTTTTATAGTTCAGATGGGAGAATCAAAAACAGAAAAACAAAAAATCAAATAACAATGCGTAAGAGGTCATCAGGGAATGAAGGATCCTTCCAAGAGGACGAGTTCTAGAGAAATCAAGCATTGCTATGTCATAAGCAGTTTCATGCATGTGCTTTCATCAGGGGGAAAGGCTCAGTGCTTCCCCGGCCCAAGGTTGCTCTCCTCCACACCGAAGCTGCTGATGGCTTCACATCAAGGGGGTGGGCACACACTTAGGTTGAATACATAATAGCAAGTCCTCAGCCTTGTCCACTCCCTGTTAAAGGAAGCAACAGTATCGAAATAAGCCTTATAAACCAGTCTGTTTGGCTATGTCTGCCTGATGTCCACTGACAGTGAGAGCATTGTAAGACCCTCAAATGACATGATGATGCAAGAGATTGAATAGTTCATTCTTTTCTTCTAAAGGAAATTTGTTCGGCCTGATTATTTGGGAAATTGCCCCAGATATTTATATGGGGTCAGAGACACAGGGGACTCCAAGTAATGAGCTGACACAGGCAGGGAAGATTTCTCTTCTTGAAAATGAGGAAATGAAGAGTCAAAGATTGACAATTACCTGTGCTAGCAACAGGTTTCTATGGCACTACTTGCCTTAGTCAGTAAAGTGCAGGATATACATTGTGACTGTCCATTTAATAATCCTGAAATGCTATGGAAAATATTTTAGAGGCTGTTTTCTGATGAAGGAACAAGGAAGAGAAAAAGAACTGCGTTGAGTAGAGGGAGTGGTTAGTGTGGTGGTAGATGAACACTTCTGTTTACTGGGTGAAATCAGAATGATTTTCTAGTCTAATAATGTTGCAGGAAATGAGTTAAAATTATTAAGGATCTAAAAAAATTCCATCCATCCATATTTTTCTTCTCAAAGCCATCCCTTATGAAATAAAATTTCTTTTATATTCTTTAATACAGTTCTTGGGAATGAGTAGGTAATTGACTGATGTGACACATTATCCAAAATGTCAAAACCTTTCGCTTTCCAGAGCTTCTTTCAAATGCAGAGTTCGAGAGTAATGGCTTACATTTGCTCTGTACTTCACACATCGATAAAGCTTGTTCTCTGCCATTATCACTTCACAGCTCCAAGGACACCCTATGGGATCCCACTCTGCCACCGCCATTGATCCTGCCTCACCCTGCCCTGGCAGTGAGCTGACACTTGGATGATTGGCTGCTTTTCTCTGCTGTACCCAATAACCCATTTCATTGTGTCCTTCACCATGTGATGCGGGGAGGGAGCTACCTTTTAAGATTCACTTTCATTTTCTAAGAAATATAATACAAAGAGACTACTAGGTTAGAATTCAGACACATCAGAAGGATATTAGAAGAGGAAGGCACAGATAAGTCTTGTTTTTTCTTTTCTGATCAATGTAATTTAGACAATGATGGTAATCATTGTTATCAGCATGGAAATAATAACATGCAGCTGACATTTAGTATTTAATGAGTAACTACTATGTGCTGGACACCGCTGAGCATTTGGTATGGATTATCTTCTTTAGGCTTTACCAACAAGTATAAGATATAGGTACTTTAAATTATCCCAAGATTATAAAGTGAGAATCAGAGGTACAAAGAGGTACCTTATTCAAGGGAACAGATGTCGTAGAGGTGGGGCTGGAATGCAGACCCAGGTTTGCCCAACTCCTGGGCCTGCATCTTTGACCACTCGGTGTTATTCAGGGTGGTCTCTGGCATAGACAGTCAGGAATCACCCAGGGAGCTTGTTAAATATGCAGAAACCTGGACCCTACCCCTAGCACACAAAATCAATCTTGGAGGAGAAACCTGGGGCTGCATTTTATTGCAGATAAAGCTCCTGAGGTGGTTCTGGTGAATCCTGAAGTCTAAGAAGCACTTCACTTCCTGGAGAGCAGTAGAAAGAGCATGGTTCTGAAGTAATTATTTAGCCCACAGGAGTCTGTCAGTGGCATTACCAGGGACCTAAAAATGGAAGCTCCACTCAGGACAATCATATTTGTGTGCAAAGTGGCATGTCCTGGTTTATCCTCAGGGAACAGGGAAGTTTCTCTAGAATATGACAAAATACACTGAAGAGGAGTAGAGCTGCTCATGGCTTGCTGCCTTCTTCCCTGTTCAGCAATGGTGACAAATTCTCTCATGAATTAGGTCACTTCAGGTTACCTGAAAAGTAGGGCAACAGCCAGTGCCACAGTAGTCTGGGACACCTGCTTGCCTGGATTTGAACATTTGTGTCTTCCTACTTGCAGATGGGTGTAGCACACTATGTGTGTTAAGCTGTACTTAATGATGCGTGTGAGGAGTCCTCCTGGAACCAGCTGCTAGGGCTGACCAGTTTGGGAGCAGTGATGCTCAAGGTGTTCAGACTATTTGTTTATGGGAAAGAAACAACATCTGTTGCAGTGGGTCTCAAAGTTGGGCATGCATCAGAATCTTATGGAGGGACTGTTAAGAATGCTGGGCCTCACCCCAGAGTTTATGAGTTAGTAGGTTTGGAGCTGGGAATGAGGATGTACACACCTAACACAACATCAGTGTGCCATGCAGATGCTTCTCATCTGGGGAGCAGACTTTGAGAATCAGGTCTGGAGTGGTAGGATGTTGGGGCAATTTCCCTATGCAGAGTTCAATCCTGGAATAAACTATACAACTAGACCATCCATAAATCCTGTCCTGCTCATCAGAGATTAGGGATTGAAATTCCATTGTTATTACTTTGTTTGGCAATTAAAGTGTGTATTGAGTAGTGGTATACAGTTTGAGTGATGGGGCTCTGGAATCAGAATTGGTTTCAGATTTTGTATCCAGGTGAGATAGCTAACATCTTTGAGCCTCTGCTTCTGCATCTGTAAGCCAGGAACAACAAAAATGCCTCCGGGTAGGGTTTGTGCTGGAGATCTTTTGTTTGTCTCTCCAGGTCCATTTCTCTCCCTCCTCCACTTTGCAATGTGCGCCAGGAAGCTGACCCATCCTCTTGTCACTTTGTTTTCCAGTGGGGTTCAGTAGGGAGGTCTAAAAATGAAAGAGAGTGAAATGAATAGATTATATTTCCATGCCTCTCCCTGGGGATTCAGGACAGGACGGCTGTGGCCCTCCCAGAAAGAACAGGGCTTGGCTTGCTGTGGCACTCTCTTACAGCCAGACCTACTCTTTCTGGGGTCATAGAACGTCACCCAACCACAGCCCCTTCTGCCTCAGGGTGGTGAAAGTTTGCACTATTCCTGGTTCATTTCCTTTAACCGTGCTGTCTCATGTGTAAATACTGCCTTTATGGAAGCCCATTTAACTGGTATGTCTATATCAGGCAGGGACCTGGATGACAAATTGTGGCAGGACGAATGAAAGAGTGGAGGCAGCACTTGGCAGGGTGCTACCAACTAGGGGGAACCCAGTAACTTTAATGATTGTTCCTGCTTTGTAATATTTGGCCTCAATTGTCCTGAATGGTTATCTGTATCTATGGCGCCTGCCAGTTCATAAACAACTCATTAATACATTTTTATCCTCTTCAGGTACCACTTAAATCACCCAGATTATTTTCTTCATTTTCTTCAATTCTGGATAAAGAATTACTTTTCCAGTTTTGGGTATCTACATTACTAAAGTTATCCTTTCAGATATTTCTTTCCTGTTTAATACAAGTTGATGTTAACTAGTACATGACTCCTATTTTTACTTTTGTTGTTAAGAAATATTGCCACCTTCTCTTACAAGTTCATGGAAAGACAGAAAGGTAGAAGGATCCTGGGTCTCTGATAGCATCAAGGAGTTGTTGTACCAGTTCTGAACTAATTTCCTCTTGATTTTGTGTGTGTGTGTGTGAGAAAAATAAACCCCAAATGGGTAAACCACAGTATTTGGGCTTTTTGCACACTCAGGCAAATGGAATTCTACCTAATATATTGCTCACTCAAGGATCAAACTGTTTTAATTTAGTCAGGGTCATCAGGGAACAAATATTCAACAGAGTCACAAGTGTTGCTTCCAGAAATGGATGCAACCTTGAAAAAATGCTACAGGCTTCTACATTTAGTATGTAGATGTGCAGGTAGTTTCCCCATAAGCAAGGGCTGTCTCCGTTCTGGTCACTGGTATGTTTAAAGTGCCTAGAACAGTGCTTGGCACAGAGATAGTATTCCGTAAAGAAATGCTTACCGAAGATGTATGCACAGTGTCTGTTTCATAGAGATTGGGGCTGATTTAATTTGTGAGCAGTGGCTTGAGGACAAAATCACAAGGCTTGTTCCCATCACTGTCTTCAGTGTCCAGATCTCCTTCCCTGGAAGAAATAGAGCAGGAAACTGGTGACATCTTTGATTCACAGGACTTAGGATAGTGTCCTAAAAGTGGTAGATTCTCAGAAACCATATATGAAACAAGCAAATGAAATGAAAGGGCATAGAAAGCAGTTTCTGTCTGTCTGGAAAAGTATTGACTTAGAAATGTATTTCTTATACTTAAATTGCTTCTCTGTTGTTTTTCTATGTTTTTTTCCAAAATTTAGAAAAATAAGAATGCAGAAAAACACCCAAAAGAAGATAAAATTATCTATAATCCTGCCACCTAGACTTAAAGAAAAAAGCAAAACAACTTTCTGAGTGCTTTTGATGGATATTTTTTCCCATCAGCAACAATTTCTTCTTGGCTCCTGATTCTGCTGTTTTTCTGCAACTTAGCTTGGTTATTGTGACTGACATCCAAATCTCCTCTGTTAAACCAGGATAATGAACAATATAAATTCTCATTTTTGCTTTAATTTACAAACCTTTAGAACATCCAGTTCCTTTTACTGCATTTTTGATATTGTAGTTTATAACAACACACCCTTATTCTGAAAGTAGTTTACTTAAAGATGCCTCATTTACTGTTTTTCTGGGTATGTTATTATTGCACAGTCCTTTTGAGCTTTTTATCCTTGTCATCTTTTGACATACATGTGCAATAGCTGATATTTTTAGTATGCTATTAACATTATCAAGTTATATTATGTTTTTAATCTGGTTGATGTGTTGTTATAGTTACCTTTCAAGTTTATATCTTTAAAAAATTAACAAGCATTCATATTTTTAAAAACATGCTAACAAAATGCTAACAAGGTAATTAAAAATATAAATAAACCAAAGCCATGTGATTTTGAAGGACTTTGTGACCATTTGCTTGTTTAGGAAATGGAAAAGCAGTGGGAATAAATTGACTGTAGGAGGCTTATTCTACCACAGCATAGGAACACAGCTAGTTTGTCTTTAGAACTCATAGGTCCCTTCCTTTGGTGAGAGAATATTACTGATAGATGAGAATGTAACCCTACTTATAGTTTTGATATTTATTTATTTATATTGAGATATAACAGATATAACATTGTGTTGATTGATACATTTATACATTGCATATGATTACCGCCTCTATCAAGTGACATAATTATCATTTCTGTGGTAGCAGCATTTAAGATTTAGTCCCTTAGCAACGTTGAAGTATATAATACAGTATTGTTGACTGTAATCACTATGCTGTGCATTAGATCTGCAGGATGTATTTATTTTTCTAGTT
This sequence comes from Trachops cirrhosus, assembly GCA_028533065.1. Classification (NCBI taxonomy): domain Eukaryota; kingdom Metazoa; phylum Chordata; class Mammalia; order Chiroptera; family Phyllostomidae; genus Trachops; species Trachops cirrhosus. Next base: position 41,040,584 of record CM052544.1, on the reverse strand, counting down.
GCAAGTTTGTACCCTCTGACCAACATCTTCCCAATTCTCCTATCCCCCAGTGCCTAGTAACCATCATTCAACACTCTGTTTTTATGAGTTTGGCTTTTTTAGGTCTACATGTAAGTGGTATCGCATAATATTTGTTTTTCTTTGACCCATCTAGGCATAATGCCTTCAAGGTCCCTTTATATTGTTGCAAGTGGCAGGATTTTCTTTCTTCTCAAGGCTGAGTAACATCCCCCCCACCACACACACACACCATCTTTATTCATTATTCATTCATTTTTTGATGGACACTTAGGTTGTTTCTATATCTTGGCTATTGAGAACAATGCTGCAATGAAAGTGAGAGCACAGACATCTTTCTGATGTCCTGCTTTCATTCCATTTGAGTAAATATTCAGAAATGGGATTGCTGAATTATATGGCAGTTCTAGTTTTAATTTTTTGAGGAATCTCATTCCATTTTTTTCTAACAACTCTTCTGGCTTTCTCCTTTCCTTTCATCCTGAGTAGCTATATAGACCTATAAAATGTTCTCCATTTTGTTTCTGGTGTTTATTCATTAATTTATTCAATGAACACATATTTATTGGGTGCCCACTTTTCTGGGAACAGAGTGGTGAGCTAGGCACTAGTGCAGCAATGGTGGGCAGGACCTGGAGTCCTTGTTCTCATCAAGCTTGCAGTCTAGTGTAGGGAGATGGGCAGTCATCAGCTAATCACAGGGAGTCTATAACTACAAATTGGTATTAGTACAACAAAGAAGTGTATCACAGTTTAATGAGAAAGTAAACTAATGTATACTGACCTTGACTGGGGCCTTGGCTCAAGGTCAGAGAGGATTCTCTGAGAAAGTGCAGTTTGAGCTGAGAGTGCAGGATGAGTAAAGGGTGAATGGTAAAAGGCTGTGGGGTGTGGGGAGAGAGGGGAAAATGTGCCAGGTAGAGAGGACAGGATTTAAGCCCCATGACTGGAGAGGACACAAAATGACAGGGGCATTGAAAGAAAGGCAGTGGCTAGAGCTCAGAAAGCAAGGGATGGGGTGATGCTAGACATGGCTAGACAGGGCACTGAGCTGTAGATGATGCAAAACCTTGAAGTAATAATATTAAGAATTTGGCCTTATCCTAAAAGCAATGTGAGGAAGCTGTAGACTTTGTTCTGTTCTTTGGCCCTTAACTCATTCCTCCTTGCATTATTGTCTTTTGTGCATGTGATTTATGGCTTCAGTTAGAATATTGTGATGATTGTGCTGGTTAATTTTATGTGTCAACTTGTGTGGGCCACAGTGCTCTGATATTTGATCAAACAACATTCTCAAAGTTTCTTTAAGGGTGTCTTCAGATGAGATTAACATTTAAATCAGTAGACGTGGAGTAAAGCATGTTGCCTTCCATAATCTGTGTGGGTTTTGTCCAATCAGAGGAAAGCCTGAGTAGAACAAAAGACTGATCTTTCCTGATCAAGAGGGACTTCTGCAGCAGATGGCTTTCAGACTTGAATGTAACCTCGGCTCTGGCTTGGGTCTCTAGCCTGACAGCCATCCTGCAGGTGACTTTTTGATGCCAGACTCCATAAGCATATGAGCAAATTCCTTAAATTGCTCTCTATATTTGTAATCATCCTTTATTTATTTATTTATTTATTTTTAATTTTTATTTTAGTTTATTCAGTACAGTTTCTATCCTTTATTCCCATTCCAGCCCACCCACCCATTCCTCCCCTCCTCCCTCCCCTTTCCAACACCCCTAGTTTTGTCCATGTGTCCTCTATATTTGTTCCTGTAAACCCTTCCCTTCTCCCCTGAAATTCCCTCCCCTCTCCCCTCTGGTCACTGACAACTC
>CM052544.1:41021551-41038646 GCA_028533065.1 Trachops cirrhosus | reverse complement strand
CCTATTGGTTCTGTTTCTCTGGAGAGCCTTGACTAATACCTCCTTGAACACAGCAGATTGTTTCATGATCGTTGCATGTTCAGCAGCTAGTCCTTTGTGAATGATGACTGTTCAGAAATATGACCTTTCCGTTAGGATGTGTCCTATGCCTAGGCATAGCATCCTGTGGGACTTGTGTTTTTGGAACTTGTTTTGGGTAGCATTAGAGAAAATGTGTATTGAATCAGAGGGTAAATCATTCCTTTTTACCTTTACCTGGATCAACCTATTTTTGAGCCTGGTTAGTTCATTGGGGAGGAAAATGTTTTATTCTGTTTGTATCGCTAAAGTTGAGGGGACCTAATAATGAGTCTTTGACCAAAACTTCAGTGACATGGTGTTTGTTTTCAAGAGGTCTTATAGTCAGATTTAAAAGACATATTCAGGAGATATAATAACTGTGTGGAGAGTTGTCAAAATGTGTCTTGTAGGTTATAGAGAAGAAAATGCCTATGTTATCTAGAACAGAGCTACACAGAGGTAAGTACCGATACTGAGAGTAAGCATGAAGAATTTATAAAACAAGTTTATGTCTGTTGATGTAATTTTATAAATTAAACATGCTTTTCACATGCCTTTTAAAAATGTAATTTTTCTAGTGGTTAATTTTAATTGGACATACAAAAGTATTGGTGGGTGATGGGTTGGAGATTAAAATAATAAAACAAACAAAAGTCTGGTCAATCATCACAGATAGTTAGAAAAGCACAGGTATAGGCTGGTTGAGAAAAGCTTTTTAAAAAAGGATAACTGATCAGAAAAGTTCAGGGCTAGGGGGAGGAAATGTTATTTTTAGGGGAAGAAACAGCTTGAACAATGGTGCTCACCCTTGTCAATGAAAGTTTCTTGTTAGATGGCACAGCGCTGTGGAGGAGCTCCACTGGGGGACTTGGCCAACTTCTATTTTTCCTGAGAGATCTTTCCAGCAGTGTGCCAGTTTCTCTATCAGTTGTACTGGTTCATTCCTAAACAAGAGTGTCAGTCTGAACATTGATTATTCCTCAAATGATTATGTGGCTATATCACTTGCTTTCACTTGGCAGAGAAAACTCTATTATGTGTTTACGGCAAGCCCTAAAGTGAATTCATTGTTGCTTGTTACCACTTCTTTGAAAGATAATATACATACTGCTCTCTTTCCTCACCTCTCCCTTCAAATCTTAGATGAACTTAAAAATACTATTTGATTTGATCTAAGCTAGGAAGTTGAGGACATTAGTCACGTTCAAAGTACTCCTGCCAGATTTGTATTCTTTACAGTATGTCCACCATGATGAGTTATAAATATGATGATTTTTCTGAAAAGTATATTACCCAGTCTCCCAAGAGATTTTGAAGACAATGTTATATTTTCAAAAGCAAAAATTTCCATCCCAATGAAGAGGATGCTTATAAAACTAATACTTTAGGAACTCGGAACAAGCAGCTGGAATACCAAGTGGGGCAAATGTATTCATGGAAATGGCAGGTATATATTAGCAGTGTGATAATGTTTTCTTTAAGTTATTGAAGTGATTATTTACCAAAGCACAGATGATAATGCAAAGTGAAGATGAATTCTAGTTGGTCTCTTTTGGTTGTTGTTGCTGTGGTTGATATATTAAAGTTTTCTTTTCTTTTGTTTATGATGTGATGTTCTTGTCAGTATTTTTGTTTTTCTATTTCACTTAATATGCCTATAAATAGTGTAATTCTACTGGAAGACTGTTGGACTGTTGACTATTCTAGTAAAGATTAGTCAGTGATCTAGACTGTAAACATGTAAGAATAGTTCTCCACTCTGGTTGCTTTTTAGAATGACCTGAGGATGCAAGGTAGATGTATTCACGTATGTACAAGGTCTGTCCAGAAAGTATCCATCCATGCCCTATGAAAAGTAAGAGACATTTATTGAAGAAGATACAAGATAAAAGAAAGATTGTACACAGGACAATGATACCTCAGACCCCTTCAAAACAGGCACCTTGGGACCTCACACAGCTTTTCCAGCATATGTTCCACTGTTCAAAACACTCTCCAAAATCCTTTGTTGGAATCTCCATCATCTGCCCTGTTGTATTTTCCTGAAGCTCATTGACAGTGTGAAATCTCTTCCCTTTCAAAGGTGATTTTATTTTTAGGAGAATCCAGAAGTCAAATCTGGGCTATAGTGGGGTAAATCACCTGGGTGATTTGAAGTTTTTCCAAAAAGCTTTGCAAGAGACATGATACATGAGGGGGTGCATTGTTGTGACAAAGCTTCCAGTCACTAGTTGCCCATAGCTGTGGCCATTTTCATTGCATTGCATCTCTCAACCAGCAAAGAACATTGAGGTAGGACTCCTTATTAATTGTTTGGCCAGGAGTGTTGTACTCATGATGGACAACACCTTCCCAATCAAAAAACACAGTTAACATGGTCTTGATCTTGCTGCAACTTTGCCCCACCTTTTTCCAGAGTGGAGGACTAGGTGACTACCATTGGGATGACTGGGCCTTCATTTCTGGATCATAGCTGTACAAGTAGAGACACATATCATCTCTGGTTGTGATCTTCTTGAGGATATCTGGTTCATTGGTAGTGGTTTGAATCAAGTCATTAGCAACTGCAGCATTATGGTCCTTCTGCTCTGGTAGCAGAAGCCACAGAACAAATTTTGCCACGACACATTTCGTGCCAAGATCCTGCATCAAAGTCTGAGACACAGCAGTTTTCGGAATTCCCAGATCAGCTTCTAGTTCTCACACCATTGGCTGCCAGTCTTTGTTGATTGCAGCCTGTACACGTTCAACTTTCTGAGGTGTTCTGCTTGTTGCAGGCCTTTCAGAACATGGATCACTTTCAATAGATTCTCGACCACCTTTGAAGTATTTGTGACACACTTTTATTTTTGCTGCACTTATTGCATCATCCCCAAAAGTCTTCTGAATCATCTGAATAGTTTCCACAGAGGAATGTTCAAGCTTAGTGCAAAATTTGATGCAAATTCATTGCTCCACTTGCTCAGTCATTTTGAGTGTGACAGCCACACAGTACACATCTCACTCAACGACATCTACCATCCCCACTGACTAGTACAGTGAAGTTGTCATTCACACAGGCGCATTCCAGTCCACTCTCCTTGGCTGCCAGGTTACATTGATGTGGTGCCAACTGTTCTCATTATGTTAACAATGGTTGGACTTTTTTTGGACAGACCTCATATGTATGTACAAATGAGTGTTTGCTTATTTAAAAGCAGTTATACCTAAGGCCTACCCAATCCTTTTAAATAAAATATTTTGTGGGTTGGGACCTGGGCATAGATACTATAAAAGGTGTTCAAGATGGTTATAGAATGCATCTTGGGTTGAGAGCCACTGCCCGAGAGCAGAGTCACCTGGAAGGCTGGTTAACATCACAGAACACTGTCCTACCCTGCTGCTTCCCCTCCTCCAGAGTTTTTTTAAGTTTCTGTAATTTATTAAATTTGTTTGGGTGACATTGGTTAGTGAAATTATGTAGACTTGAAGTGTACAATTCTATGATATGTCATCTGTGTATTGCATCGTGTACCTGCCAAAGTCACATCATTTTCTGTCACCACATATTTGACCCCCTTTTCACTGCCCCTCACACCCCTTCCCTCTGGTAACCTGTGAATTTTTGTTTTTTTTTTGTTTGTTTGTTTGTTTTTCTTTTTTGTTCACTTGTTGCTTTCAGTTTTATATTCCACATATGAGTGAAGTTACAGTTTTTAACTTCTTTCTGTTTGACTTATTTAGCTTAGTACAATATTCTCAAGATCCATCCATGTTGTCACAAATAGCAGCATTTCATCTTTTTATGGCTGAATAGGATTCTATCACATATCTGTACCTCATCTTCACTCAGTCAGGCTGGGACTGGAGCCCTAGATAAACTTCTGACAATGCCCCAGGTCATGATGGTGGTGGCCCTGGGACTGCTCTTTGACAACCGCAGGGCTGAAGGCTTTGACCAGGCCCAGTATGACCGTATTTGTCTAAGTTTCCATTTGAAGTCTTGGGGGAGGATGAGAGCTGAGGCTGGCTTTGAAGACTAGGTGGAACTTGAACATAGGAATGGACAAACATTTTCAGCAGGAAGCAAAGATTTAAAATTCAGATGAGCGGAGGCATAGGGCTAATTTCCCCCCAAATTCACAGATTTATATTTACTATCAGCTAGGTGTGTTCCTTTAGAGATGGTACCAGTCATGAGTGATGCTTTGGCTTCAAATTCTGTTCTATGTTTATACAATCAACATTCTTTCAACAAACGGTGCCCTACTCACAGAATGTGCTAAAAATGAGAGCTTTTGTATATTTAAATAATTTTATTAGTTGTCTGCCTGTGTATCTTACCTATTTTTACTCTGTGGCAGGCATTGTGCCAGGGGCCAGATATATGGGAATTTTGAAAAGAGGGGTACAGTTTAGCATGGGGTCTATGAACATTCTCTGCAAAGGACCAGAAAGTAAATACATTAGACTTTGTGAGCCAAGAGGAAAATGGAGGATATTAGGTAGATATTTACATAATCACTCAAAATGTAACCAGTTTAACTCTCTTGCTATACAAAAACAGGCTTTAGGCCAGATTTGGCTATAGGCCAAAGTTTGTCAATCCTTGTCTGGTGAGAGACAAGCATTAATTAAATACATGTATAAATACATGACAAAAAGTACAATTTGTTAAGTACAATAAAGAAAAATTATTGGTTCTATGAGGGACAGTCAAAGGTGCAATTAGTTTAGCACAGGAGGTCAGAGAAGGCTGCTTTGAGAAGGGTCCTGTGCATTGAGACTTGAAGGGTTGAGTTTAGGAATCAAGTAAGTGAATACTGAGGAGCAGAAGGCACAGAGCAGAGGGCAAAGTGTGAGTTGTGGGAACTGAGGGAAGGCTGACGCAGTGGAGTAAAGTGTGGTTGGAAAGAGGGCAGGTGCTGGAGTTTGTGTTAAAACCTTTCTGGTGTTTTCAGAGAACAGAGACACTACCACCACTAAGAACTGGAGTGGGTGGTGGCACAGGCTCTAAACTGGCAAAGCTTAGTGGAGAAAGAATTCTTGTTTTAGTGAAGGGATGAGGAGAAATCTCTTCAGTTAATAACCCGATTACTTAGGTAACTTTCTGATGGACAGGGAAAAAAAATCCCTCTTCTGCTAGACTTTGTGCTGTTGATAGAGAGAAAGGGATAGAGTACAGTGGGGGTGAAGCCCCATTTGTTTCATGCTTGTGTAAAGCCTGGCATTGCAACTTCAATGCTTAACACTCAAAGAATATGCTATGATTATCCCCATTTAGAGAGGAGAAAGTTGAGACGCTGAGAAATTTATTAAATTGACCAAGATTACACCATAGTACATAGTAGAGGTGGGATTTAAACCTGTGTATTCAGATTCCAGAACTCATGCTATTGTTTTATGGGTGGGGAGAAAAAATAATCAAGAAGCAAGAAGAATGAGTAGGGGAAACTATGACTTGGTTCTTCCCTGAGATCAGCAAAAGCTTTTAGCCTTCTAGAAGATGTACGACCAAAATGACAAGTATCTAGCAGATACTTCTAAGTATTTTGTTTATCTCTGGTAGATAATTTAGCATTTCTCTCTGAATTCCTATGAATTTCTGAATCTTTCTCCACACAGAGCTATGTTATTCTATAGATAATAAATGTTCATTACCCCAGCATAAGTGAAATGTCTGAATATTTTCATGAAGAAGTAAAAACTTGAAGAGTTCTGGGTTGACATAGTTAACAAGCTCCAGAAATGCCATTTGAGCAGGAGTGTCACCTTTGCACATGCCTTTCCTTCTTTCCCTCCCTCTCTTTTTCATGGCAAACTGTTTCTTTTAGATTGGTGGTTGGCAGACTATCTTCTTTAATGAGCTGCAGACAGTGAATATTTTCAGCTTTGCAAGCAGATCTCTGTTGCAACTACTCACCTCTGCTGTTACAGTGGAAAAGCAGCCATAGACAATACAGAAATGAATGAGCCAATAAAATTTTATTTTAAAAAAAAACAGGCAGCAGGCCAGATTTGGTCTATGGGTTGTAGTTTGCTGACCCATGTTCTAGACCCAGTGTAAATGTTACAATGTAAGACTATGTTGACACTATTTTATTGTAGTTTCCTCATGTTTTGTTTTTTATATCTTGGCAGTATTACCATATTTTTAGGACTATAAGATGCACCAGACCATAAGATGCACCAAGGTTTTAGAGGAGGAAAATAGGAAAAAAATTTTGAAGCAAAAAATGTGCTAAAATATTTAATAACCTGTGATCCTACTCCACTGCCCACCCCCTCCCCCCCACACACAGCGAGCCAGGTAAGCTACATTCTGACTATAAGATGCATCCCCCTTTCCTCCCAAGTTTGTGGGGGAAGTATATGTTATAATCCAAAAAAATATGGTATATATTGTATTATCTTTGCAAATCTGTCTCTTTGCAAAGCTGTTTTTTCACTCTGCTGAGGTGTTATTGAAGGCAGATACTGCCTTTTATATATGACCAGTAGAGGTCTCATAATGATTTGTTGCTGTGTTTAATGAGACCATAGAAAATTGTATTTCCCTCAAATGGTCAGAACAATATTCTCAGTCCCACATGTCCTTTTCAAAACTTGCCCCACCCCCTCATCAAAACAGGCTCTATTCCCCTTTCTTTAAACCTGGGTTGAACCTTGTAACTGCCTCAACAAATGGAATGAGGCAGAAGCCATGCCACATGATATCTAAGACTAGATTATAAGATGTGATAGATATAGTCTCTCTCCCCACCTCTGTCTCTCTTTCCCTCCCTCCATCCTTCATTCCCTATTTCCCTCCCTTCCTTCCTACCAGCTCTCTTATCCTTGAATCCCAGCCTCCAGCCTCCATCCTGAGAGGTAGCCTAAACTATCTCAAAAGGAGTACAACTATGTGGAATAGTCCACATGCAAAAGAACTGAGACCCCTTGTTCGACAGCTCTGATCAACCTTCTGGGATACAAGTCAATGAGCCTTTAGGGGCCACAGGGAGCCAAATCCAGCCAGCTGCCTGTTTTTGTATATAAAGTTTTATTGAGACACAGCCATACACATGATTCACTTAAGGTTTTTATTGGTTGCTGCTTCTACTCTACAACAGCAGAATGGAGTAGTCGTGACAGTGATGGTATTTATGACCCACAAAGCTGAAAATACTAATTGGCGCTTCACAGTAAAAATCGCTGACTCCTGCCTCCCAGCCTTAAAGTCTTCCATTTGAGGCTCCAGACATGTGGGGTACAGACAACTGTTGCTACTGCACCCTGATCTGCAGAACTCACGAGCATAATAAATGGTTGCTTTAGATAACATTGTGCTTGAGAGTAATTTGTTGTACAATCCAAGTACCAGGAACAGATAAATATAGCTCTTGGGAATGTCCAAGCTTACGTTTTTTCATAAAATATCAGAAGACCTAAGCCTACCCCCTTGTTTCCTGTTCCTCCATTCACCAACACACACATTCCTTCACACCAAGGAACATGACCATGGATATTCCTCCCTAGTGCATTGGATAGCAGGTTTTATTTTCCTTCCAGAAAGCAAGTATTAGGTAGCAGTCCCGATTCATCTTAAGAAATTGGAAGGTTTTGCTCATGTAAAAAAAGTTTAGTTTCAATAACTATTTCCAGATCTTGCAAACCATGAAGTATTTTTTAGTTGCTCTTTGCTCCTTGATCACCATCACACCCTCCAGTGGGTGAGGAGCAACCTCCAGCCACACAGCACTGATAACTGTGGCTTGAAGTTCCTGTAGATAGAGGGTCATTAAAGTATCCAGAATCGTGTTCTATATTTTCTCCTATTGCCATTCATCACCATGAAATTTTTTCATGAAAAGGATTAAAGGCCATAAAATAAGATATATTACAGTGCTCCCTTTGAAATGTTTTAAACATTATTAAAAATAGTGCAGTTTGAGGTAAAAGGTCAGCCAGTAATAATCAATTTCTTTAACACTGATGTGATTTTTATTAAACATTTATCATTGAGGTGTCATTTCAGAAGGCTCTGGAAATTATTTTTCACTTCCTGTGTATCATTTTGAAGCTGTCAGCTGCCCAGCAGCAACAAATATTGCATCTCAATTCTTTTGTGCTTTATATTATTTTATGGACTCATTTTTCTGAAATTCTGTGATCTGAAAATTTATGCAGTGGATACTTATAACATGCAACTGCTCACACATTTATCTGTAAGTTGTAGAGATACAGTAAGTTCTTTGATTCAGATTTTAACAATATGAAGAAGTTGGATATTGCTTTCTCATTTTCTTCAGTTTCTCTTAGCTTAGAGGACTAGCGGATTAAATGTTCTTAGGAAGCTTATTTTGAATATACCTTTCCTACATGATTTTATCTTGTATTCCTATGAGATGAGGGTGAAGAGTAGAGGTGTGTGTGTGTGTGTGTGTGTGTGAGAGAGAGAGAGAGAGAGAGAGAGAGAGAGAACCAGCACAATGTACAACAATTACAACATAAGCACACCTTTAAATTTAATTAAAAAAATCAGATTTGTGTTGTCCATTAGGGTTTTCATGAGTACATTACAGTGCCAATCTTCTGCTTCTTTCATTACTCCTGATATCTGATTACTGATTTTTCTGTGGTTTTGAGAGTAATATAAGTTATTTGGGGGGCAAGATAGCATTGTGACAAACAGGACTCTGGTTTCACACTTGTTGAGGTTTGAATACTAAGTCTGCTACTTTTTAGCTTCTCCTCTTTGGTAAGTTCTTTCAACTTTCTAAGTCACAGATTTCCTCACTCTTTATAAGATCGAGATAGCAATACTTACCTAATAGGGTCATTGGGAAGATTAAATGAGATCCAGTTATCTAAGCTTCATGCTATACATGCTTGAGATATCATGAGCAATGATAAATGGCTACTACTAATTTTTCTATTGCTACCAAGGTATTAGTTGTTGTGGAAAGGAGTTGCTCATTTCAAAGAAACCACTAAAAGAAGTCCACCCACTCAAACTGTTTTTTTTTGCACTATTTTGTCTATAATTTGACACCATTTTCATGAGTCATTTCCTTAGAACACAATTTCTGGGCTAGGCGTTAATCAAAGTATGAATGTTACCTGGGGAGTATCACATGTTAACATTCAGGTACATAGACTTGAAGAACAGATGAGCTAGCTGTAGCACAGGACACATGAAGATATTCAGGTAACCTGACGTGGGATGCACAAATTTTTCTGGAGGAGGAAGTGGTGAGGGGGCTACAAAACAGAGAGGACAGGTCTGGATATGTGATACCTGGCTAAGTGTCCAGTAGTGAATTGAAAACATGGAGGAAAGTGATGTCAAGATATTCTAACTGCTTAAAAATTTCTTAAGAAGTAGGGTGTCCTGGGAAATATTGGTGCTTTATCTAGATCCTGTTGGGCTGATATTTAATATTTTTGTGCATTCTTTCTTTGTATGATTTTGATTCTAACAACCAGCATGGACAGCTTGTCTTTGGAGGTCTCCCCTCAGGTTACTTGAGCCACTCTGCACTCACAAGTGTCCAGGAAGTGGCTGGGTGGCCCTTTGCTAAGGACTCTGGTACTCCCTGGTGAGGACAGCTCTGTGGCATAGCTAATGCTCCAGAGCTCCCTGTGGGAATAGGCCTCCGAAGGATTTTGCATGAGATCTCACCTTTGCTTGGCTTCTTTCCCATCCCTGTCATGCTTTCTGATCTCCCCTGGAAACTCTTCCTGAATAAATTGCTTGCACACAAACCCTCATTTCAGGATCTGCCTCTGGGGAACCTGATCAAAGACAAGGTAAAAAATAAATATGTTTACACATTTGGTACCAGTAGGGAACTTCAACTGTTTAGAGAGAAAGAGATGATAGAGTGATCAGCTTTCCACCCCCACCCTAGTGGGACATTGAAGGACAAGCACATGGTCTGTAAGGAGATCTTGACACAAACAAGTAGTTCAACTGTCCAGTCTAACAAATGTATGGGAGCTTGCATAATGAGGCATACAGCAAGAGAGAGGAATTCAGGAAGATAGAGAAATGGGACCAAACAACACAGAGGATCAAACAAAATTCCTGCTGGAGTGTTGTCCCTTGTCCCCCAAAGAGGGATGTGTCTCATTCAGTTCTGTTATTTGATGTAATAGAAACCTACCCTTCTTTCAGATGTCTATCCCCCTTTGTCTGCTATACATGTAGCCCAGTGCCAGTGGAATTGAGGGGAGTTAAGTAGGGGTGGCATCCATTATGGAGGGTCCTGAAGCAAATATACTACAATAAAGAGATCTATGAACTGAACTAATTCATTAGAATCAGGAATTTGCAGCCAGAGTTAAGAGAAATCTATACATCACTACCCAAATTCCCAGAGCATTCTGGGCAGTTGACAGGTATCCCAGTATTCTTTAGATGGAGCTCTTACCAATTATATTTCAATTACAGAGAACTGGGTGAACCCAGCTGATATCTGGGCTCTGTTTGCTTCTCTGTTTTATTGAATGGTCTATAGTTAGCTCAGCAGGAAGCAAATATTTCTAGTCCTTTAACCTCTAAGTGTTTCCTTCCACCTATGTTTTTCATTGGTACAATCTTACAAAAGGGCTAAAAATAGGGTAAGAGAGAAAACTCATTTATTGATAGTCTGTGTGGGGCAGAGGAGGAGGGGCTCTGGAAATACCTCCTTTCACACGAAGAGGAAAATTTGTGGATTTAATTACCATGATTAGAACCAATTACTACCTAATTCTGTTCTTGAGAACAAAAGGCCATTTGTAGGGTTTCTAATTCCAAACACTTCAAACCAGGGTAGAATGGATAACTTCCCAGAGGCAGTCAGAGACTGCAATAGAAATGTTGGTGGAATCTACAGAAAGTGGAAAGAGTGTCCCCAGAAGTCATGAATACTCTTACAATTGAGAGTACCAATTACTTTCTGTTCCACAGGGTCTTTGGCCATTTGGCAATTTCTCCTCTCCAATATACTTTATAAAGTTGTCATGAGGATTAAAGAATGGGTGTGTGGATGAGGCCCACATCATAATTTTCCCAAGGAGGTAGTCAGAGGAGTGTTTCCAGTGGTGTTGCTGACCCTTGTTAGCACACAATCTTGGCCATATTACTTTCTTTAGCTTCTTTTTCTTTTGTCAAAATTTCATTCTTATCATCTGTGTCATCAATCAGTTTACCTTCCTTCTGGAGGAGATATTTCTATATCTATCTAAATATATCTATCTATACCTATATATCTAATCTATCATCTATCTATCTCTATATCCATATTGATATATTTTAATATGTTGCATAGTCCACAAATTTCTTAAAACACAGACCATACAAATCAAAGCACAGATAAATAATTGCTTAGTGCACATGCCTGGAATTTCTTCACTGAAGACTACTTTCTTTGGGTTATTTAAGAAACACCTCATAAACTGTGATTACCTTTATCAGGGTGTGTGTAGCTCACAGCCTGTCCACCGAACTGTGTACCAATGGACAACATGACTAATTAGTCATAACAGTCCTTCCCACTAAGTCCAAAATGCAGCCTCAGAGCCTTTCTCAACACTGGGAATGACAAGATAATGGTCATAGTTGATATTTGAATAGAAGATTGGTTGCAGTTCTTACTCTAAGACTTGTCAATTGTTAGCACTAAAGCATGAATGGGTTTTTTAATTCTTGTCAATAGGAAAGCTAGGTAGGAATGTTTCACAGCAGGAAGGTGAAAGACAGTAAGATCACTCTTGAGATGGGGTAGAAGTTGCAAAGTAATCCCTGGTGAGATGATGCTCTTAGGGCAGAAGGACATTGTGAAGGGAGAAGAGGAAGGTCAGAATAACAGACTGGCACTAGTTTTTGCTTTATAGCTGCACTGTCCAATATAGTAGCTACTGGACATATGTGGTTACTGAGGACTTGAAGTGAGGGTAGTATGAATTAGGATGTAATGTAAGTGTCAAATACACCTTGGGATTTGAAGACTTAGAATAAAAAACTGTGAAAATAGCTTATTGATAATTTTTATATTGATTACATACTGAAATCATAGTTTGGCTATATTAGGGTAAATGAAATACAGTATTATGCTTAATTCATCTATCTTTTACTTCTTTAAAATGTGACTGTTAGAAGAGATTACATAAGGTTTCATATGTGTCATGCATCTTATTTCCACTGGACAGTCCTGGTCTGGAGCATGGGTTTCCATCTGAGCCCAGAGACCTCTAAAAGGATTCACACATAGAGTTTTAGAAGACTGGGAGATCTCTGAAATCATATGCGCCATGTTATGTGCAGATACATATGTATATTTTTCTGAAAGGATGTTAGATTTTTATCAGATTTGTGTTACTAAACATGGTTGCTACTGGTTTGGAGTCTTTCATGGAAAGATATGATACCTTAAAGTGAAATTTAGAAGAGAAAATGCAGGACCTTTCCTCATTTCTGAAATCTGCAAAGAAGAAATCTCAGGCTTGTTATCTTGAGGTTGAGAGTATAATCTTGATGAATGCAGTGGCTGGGTCCCTTTACCTTTTTATCTCCAGGACCCTCCATGCATTGTTGGAATCCAAAAAGGTTTTGCCATTTCATGCCTTTGAGGTCACCACTTGTGAAAATTTAATTATATTCTGCACAGATATGAATCATAGTTTTGAAATTAAAAAATGACACCTTGGAACTTATTTGGAAAATGTATTTCCCTTAAATGGATTTTCCAGACTCTAAGAATTGAAACAAGGACATGAAAGTAGTTTAATTGTGAGGTAACCCAGGAAGCATCAGTAGGGGAGTGGGGCAGTGAGGCAGGGATGGAAGGGAAGCCAATTCAAAGTAAGTTAATGAGCGGGTTATTGCTGTGGGTCCTCTGGGACATTGTGTAGATCATATCTCTGAGCCATCCCATGCAAAGGGCAAGGATGCTGCCAACTCCTGGGTGTCTTGGTTGAAGATGTTTCCCGGGGTCATAAACTCCACAGAACTTCTTTTTTCCCTACATGAGGGCTAAGCAGCCTTCTACAGTCAAGGAAAACCCTCTGACTTAGAGATATGGCCACATGCATTTAGAAGTTGCCCACAGTGTGGGGAAGAATGTCAAGGGGATATGGGCAATATATCAACAGCTTCACTAAGTGTTGCAAGGGGGGAGTGTGGCTGGGAGAAGTTGCCCTTCAATTATATTGGAGTAGACAGGGAGGACATGGTTTGGGATAATAATCTCAATCTAGATGACTTGCAAAATTGTTCATATAGGAGTTTCGTGAAGGTGGCTTTCTGCCTTGTGGGGATTAAAAAAAATTAATGCAATTTCTATACCACAGGTTTGCTTGTGTTTAGACCCATCCAAACTAATGTTGTTTGAATTTCAACAATTGTAATACAAATGCTCATAGGAAAATGGATCTTTGAGTGTTGTTGAAAAACCATTTGAAAAGCTGCAATTATTGTAAAACAATTTGGCATGGGTAAGTTTTGTCAGTGGAAATGAAAAGCAGTATTGAGGCCAAGAGTTTGCTATTTTTCCACAAACAAGCTTAATGGAAAATAAAATTATTTTCTCTCTTTGGCCAACTTAAAATGTTTAAATGTTCTCTACAAGCAGTAAGTGCAAATTCTGTCGCATCAAAATAGATAAAAGAGGTTTATTCTTAACACTGACAACCTCAAACTTTTAAAGTATTTTTAGAAGGACTAAAATACATATCAAATTGGAGGGAAAAAAGTTGCTTAATAGATCACAATGTTTATTCTTCCAAAATCTATTCTCCATTAGAAGAGCCCAATTATTAGGATGAAAGTGGTATATAAGAAGAATTGTTTTCACTTTGCCTATTGGAAATCTGCAGGGAAGTACTCCTTGAATTCTTTTTAGACCTAGAGAGAGACATAGCTGTCCTTTATCAAGCTATTTTATTCATTTTCAGGGACACTCTGCTCTCGGTCTTTCAGAAGCACAAACATGATCTAGGTGGGCATGCAGTCTTGGCTGCAAACAGGGCTGTTGAAACTTGTGAATTGACCTCCAGCACTGCATTTGCAGAGGCAATGGGGCAGGACAATAGAAAGAAAATTGGACTAGATTTTTCAAATCAAGCAACTGGTATTCCACCTCATTTGTAGTATAGTTTCTACTTGTAGCCTTTCTTTGCTGTCCTAGAGTTCCTGCTTTGAAAATCTCTTCCGAATCTCATGAGCTCAGCATGGAGAAGCTTGCCTTGTCCCCACTGGTCCAGTCAGCAGTCCATGTGTGTCCTCAAACCTCATCCCCATGGTTGAATTCCTGCTGTCTGTTGTAGGAACATCCTTGCTTGACTACCCTATTACCCTTTGCTGGACTTTCCTTTCACTAACCACAGCTGGAACTCTCCCCTGACACTCTCAGGTTGTCATACCAACCCCAGTGGCTAGATTTCCTCTGATTTTCATTGGCAAAGTGGAGGCTATCAAATACATGGCCCATGCTGGAAAATAAATCCCTTCTCCAAACCCTGGGACTGTCAAAAATAGCCTGTTTTGCTGTCAGCTGAGTTCCCTGTCTGTCAAAACATGCTTCAAATTCTTTACTTGTATCATGTTTTAACAGTTTCTCTGCAGGCCAACATGACATTCATTTGGACTCATTCAAAAAAGAACAGCATGTTCTCTTTGATGTTTGTATTTCCCAGAATAAATGACTTTTTCTCCCTTAATTTTTACTTTTGGAATCTTAATGAGCATTGAGTTTTAGAGACAGTAGCCTTGTTTTCAAGTATAGAACTTAATTACTTAAAATGTCACTGTTAAAGGAATATCAGCACTCTGTTCTTAGTCATGAATTACCATTAACTAAAATATGTCAAAAACTATATCAATTCCTCCTAACAAAATGTCCTACCTTTTTATGTGCAAAGGATGGTTCAGGGTGATCCTGGGGCAGTTGCATCAAAATCACCTGGGCATGGTGAATTCTTAAAAATTCAGATTCTGGGACCCTACTGCAGACCCACTGAACTAGAATATACAGAGATTTTAGAATCTATTTTTTAAACAAGGCATTCCAATGAATCTTAGGTACATTAAAGTTTATAAGACAATTTCGTTTTCATTGAGCACTGCTGTCTGGAAAAAATAAGAGCTGTTACCCTGACATATGTATGCATGCTTGTTTGTTATATGTGCTATGCTGATATAATAAGTACATTGTAAATGATACCTCACAAATAGACATTTTAAAGAGATGAGAGAAAAGATCAATATAAACAGAAGCTATATTTGCTTGCCATCACACAGAGTGGGTCATTCTGAACACCCTGCAGGATATAAGTACTCTACTTTAGAAGCTATTGTTTTATAGTTTTCAAAATATTAAATTTGCCTCCAGGATTGCCTCATGTTCTATTTTAGCAGAGGAGAGAGACTAGCTTAGATGGGTAACAGGGTCAATTTTGTTGAGGGATTATAGGGGAGATCCAGGTTGCTGAGGACTTTTATGGAGTTCTTGGCATGCAAGGAACAGTGTAATCCTTGGCTGGGTTGCTCAGTTGGTTGGGGTGTTGTCTCGTCAACCAAAACGTTGTGGGTTTGATTCCTGGTTAGGGCACATACCTAGGTTGTGTGTTTGATCCCCAGTCAGGGTGTGTATGGGATACAGGCAACTGATATTTCTCTTACGTCAGTGTTTCTCTCCTTTCTCTCTGTCTCCCTTACCCTCCTTCTAAAATCAATAAATATATCCTCAGGCAAGGATTAAAAAAACAAAAACAAAACAGGTTAAGCATTCAGTTGGGGTTGGGGGTTCAGAGGTGGCATACGGAAGCATTGCTGACAGAAGGGTTTTATATTTAAAGGAAAAGAGAGGGACACCAAACCACTTCTTGCAAAGCTGAGCGTGGGTCAGCACGGTATTCTGTCTTATGTGTACCACCTCTCTCTTTTCTGACCCCAGTACTGTTCTGCTTATAGTGGATGTGGTCAGAGAACCAGTGCCAAACTGCAAACTGTTCCTGGCCCCTGACAAGATTAGTATAAGAAATTCAGACTTCTGGCCAAGATGAAGGCATAGATAGACACACTGTGCCTCCTCACAAAACCAAAATAAGGACAACAACAACTTAGAAACAAAAAACAACCAGTACCAACAGAAAATTGAACTGTATGGAAGTCCGACAACCAAGGAGTTAAAATAGATACATTCATCCAGAGGTAGGAGGAGTGGAGTCGGGTGGCCAGGCAGAGAGGGGTCACAGCAAAAAAAGCAGTGGCTGGCTGACCCTGGGCAGTCCCACATTTGCATGCAGATAAACCAGGCAAAACTGGGGAGCAAGACAGGCCATGCAATCCAGGGCCCCAGCACAGGGAAATAAAGCCTCAAAACACTGACTGAAAACACCTGTGGGGGTTGAGGTGCTGGGAAAGACTCCCAGCCTCACAGGAGAGTTAGTTGGAGAGACCCACAGGTTCCTAGAATGTACACAGGCCTACCCACATGGGAATCAGTGCCCGAAGGGCCCAGTTTGCTTGGGATAAGTGGCAGAGGGGACTGGGATCCAGAGAGCAGAGCAGGCACCATTATTCCCTCTTGAACCCTGCCATACATACAGAGTCACAACCCAGTGACATGGGTTGGCCCATCCTGGTGAACACCTAAGGCTCCTGTTATGGGTGTGACAAGACAAATAAAAATGGCCCAAATGGATGAACAGGTTAAAGCTCCACAGCAAATACAACTAAGCAATGAAGAGATAGCCAACCTGTCAAATGCAGAGTTCAAAGCACTGGTGATCAGGATGCTCACAGAATTGGTTGAATTTGGTAGCAAATTTGTTGAAAAAATGAAGGCTACTGGAAGTGAAATGAAGGGAAATGCACAGGGAACCAATGGTGATGGGAAGAAAACTGGGACTCACATCAATGGAGTGGATGAGAAGGAAGAAATAAAACATACAATCAGAAAAGAATGAAGAAATAAGAATTCAAAAAAATGAGGAGAGGCTTAGGAACCTCCAGGACATCTTTAAACATTCCAACATCCGAATTATAGGGGTACCAGAAGGAGAAGAGGAAAAACAACAAGTGGAAAAG
>CM052544.1:40983889-41021051 GCA_028533065.1 Trachops cirrhosus | reverse complement strand
AAAAGGTACAGAGAATAAGTAGCATAGATGGTAGGTAGAAAATAGACAGGGGGAGGGTAAGAATAGTATGGGAAATGTAGAAGCTAAAGAACTTATAAGTATGACACATGGGCATGAACTAAAGGGGGGTAATGTGGGTGGGAGAGGGTGTGCTGGGTGGAGGGGAGTGAAGAGGGGAGTGAAGAGGGACAACTGTAAGAGCATAATCAATAAATTATATTAAAAAAAGAAATTCAGAGTATTTAGAAATGTTTAGGGTCTTATTTGTTGTTGCTTTGGCCTCTAGTATTTTACAGAAGTTTTGGTCTGTTATGGATTGGAAATTAAATAAAAAAACCCACACCAGTTATTCATTACCTCTAGATAGTTTGAGAAATACCACCAAAGAGGTTGCTGTGTGAGACTGATTCTCTATCTCTTTGCCCTCCTTTCAGCCACTGAAGGCCAGGGTGCTAGCATCTGTCTTTCTTGCTGGAAGGAATCACCTGCCTTGACTTGTTAGAGGAGAGTATACAGAAGGAACAGTTGTGAGCTTGGGCATGTCGCATGACTACTCCAGGACCTCTTTTGCATCTGTAAATTGAGATACTGTAACCATACTCCACACAGTGTCTTGGGTTCTAATTTTTTATCGTTATGTTAAGGAATAGTACCTTCTCTCTTTGTAGCTGTATCTCCTCCAGAGAAATAGGGATTATAAGCAATGAAGCACATATTCTGATTATTAGAATCCAGTAAATGTTTGAAGACAGTAGCTACATTTTTGCTGCATCATAGGCTCAGTTCCTGGTGACATGAAAGCAGAGTTCTCTTGTTTTTCTCCCTAATTACAACCTGCTTACCTGGCTGCTGTGAAGAAAAGGCCAGCATGGTAGAGCTATTGAAGACAGTAAATGTGGAATCTGATAACACCGTGTCCAAGCCCAGCTCAGTGACCTAGCAAAATAGTGATACAATTTCTGTGAGCCTCAGTTTCTTCATCTGTTTAGTGGGCACAATAATTCCTATCTAATAGGATTTCAGTGAAGATTAAATAAAATTATTTTTGTAAAACACTTGTGAAGGCTTATAGAGCACTTAAAATACATTGTGTTGTTATTATCATGCTTTCTTATTCAATAAATAGTTGAACACTTGCCATGTCCTGGGAATTGTGCTAGTTACTGAGGGAGGTATAATGATAAATTAAGCATGACCCCAGTCCCTGAAGAGCTTGTGATCTAACTGATCTCAACCCAACTCATTTTCAGTGAACTTCATATTTTCAACCACACTATAAACTGGATTTAGTCAGGGAGTGCCTCTGGTCCATCTCTGAATGCACAGTGGGTAGCCTAGTATAGATGTATAGGAAGTGCCTAAGAAAACTGTGCTGAACTGAACTCCATCATCTTCCCAGTCTTGGTTCGACTTGATTCAAAGGTTCAAGGGGAAGTCGTTTATTTAATAACTGCCATAGGGGAGTGGAGAAGTGAGCAGGGAAGGAAGCCAATAAAGGGTGTTTTATTCTACTGCACACTTATCACTGTGGGCAACTAACTTAATTCCACTTGGTACATCTTGGGAGGTAGAGGAGTGAAGGAGCTAGGATATTATTCATCAACTACCATATGATGAGAGCTTCCTGGGGGTGGATATTAATCTCTAGCACTTCTGCCCACACTGATGGCCAGAGAAAGTCCCCAGGCACAGAATAACAGGGCTGACAGTTGAAAGTCAGCCAGCCTACATGGAAATGATAGGTGACTTGAGGACGTGGGTAAGACACCATCTTCACCCTGTTTCTCAGCTAGTGTCCTAGAAACTTGTCACACTCTCTTGTCCCTCTTTTCACACTGAGAAATATATTCATGGCTGAACTCATGTCTATCACCTTCCCTAAGTCTTGTCCATGTACTCTAGGTTTTCATAGATAGCAATTCATTCTTCCCCTCAGCAGCTTGTTCACTTATTATCATTACTTTTGCTATCACTCCTTTTGACACACACATGCACACACACAAAGGAATTTCACTGCTCAGTGTGGGTGTCTCACCCTCCCATTCCCATGTGAACACCTGTGGACAGACACCAGGATTTGTTCATCCTCAGTTTTTGTCACATTCCCTAGAACAAATGAGGTTGCTGCAGGAAATTTAACTTTTAGTCAAAAGACTGGTGATTTGAACTACTCAGCTTCCACCTTTCCAGGTATGTCCTACCTTTTGGTGTCTCTGGGCCACAGTGGAAGAAGAGGAGTTGTCTTGAGTCACACATTAAATACATTATGACATGTAATCACACACAAAAATGTCTCAAGTGTTTTAAGTAAATTTATGGTTTTCTGTTGGGCCTCATTCATAGCCATCCTGGGCTGCATGCAGCCCTTGGTCCACAGGTTGGACACCCTGGTTAAGCCATATCTTCTGTGCCTGGCACAGTGCACTTAACATATCTTCTCATGCAATCTTCACAACAGAAGTCTTGTCACCATTTACAAATGAGAAGACAGCCTAAATAATTATATAACTTTCCTAAGATTAGATAATTAGCAAAATTTAAACTCAGGACTAACCCAGAATTCCATACTTTAAACCACTGTCTCTCAAGTATAAGAAACAAAGAAATAGTGAAAATAACTAATTTATTGATTTATTCACCTATAAGTCCACTGTCCAACTAAGGAATCACCCAAATCCATTAAGTTTATGTTGTCTTTAGATGGGCTAGTCATAGACCAATGAGACTCACTCTTAGGAGACAACCTGTAGGAATTGTCTAGGTGACCTTCCTCTGTCTCTGTCTCTCAGTCCTCCAAACCCAGGGACACTCCATCTAGTTTGAGGGCTATGAAAAATTGCATCTGACATCACATATTCCCCCAAAATAGATTGTTTCCAACTAGGTGTAGGTTTTCATGGGCAGAAAAATATATTGTTATAACATATACAGATATTCCTTTATACATTTTACCCCTTTGGTTCTCCACTGCCTTCTCTCTCTTGTACATTCTCTCCCTGTCCCCTTCACCTAGAGAGTCATCCTTTGCCTGTGGGAGGCTGGAAGCCTTACTATGACTCATTACATATGTTCTTAAATCCATAGTCTCTGCCAGGGCTTTTTTCTTTTCCTGCAGGACCTAAACTCTTAAAAGGCAAAGCTAGGAAGCCATATTTAGTAGCTCTGCTTGTCTTTCTCTTCTTTGAAGCAAGGACTGAAGCTAGCCTAACATGGATGAAAGGGGGAAAGGCTCCTGGGTACAAGATAATACAAGATCATAAAAATTTCCATGACCAGTGTTGCTCAGTTGGTTGGGCATCGTCCCAAAAGGTGAAGGGTCACAGGTTTGATTCCTGGTAGAGTTCAGAAAAGAATAGCTTATGTTTTTATTTATATGTTTATATTTACATATGTATGTACATGGATGTGTATTTATAGTCTTTGTATTATCATTTATTGTTTTCACCCATACTGACAACTCATATTATTGGTCCTCCTTATCCTAGGCAGAAAATAAAAGACAAACATGATTCAACAGTCACAATGTGTTTAATTTCAGTTTTGTGCGGCTTGTTGAACTGTTGCTTTAAAGAGCCAGCTGCTTTATCCCACAGGCCTGATTCTTGTATTAGCGCTCAAATGCATTGCCCCCAAATGCTCTCCAAGTATGGAATGGGTGTGGAGTTCAATCTTGTCTGAAATTTCATTAGAAGTCTGTCTGATTAGCCTGAATCAGAAATTGCCTTCCAAATAGTGTATTGGAAAACATTAATGAATTGTCTAGAATTTTTTAAAAGGAAAACATGATTTATTGATTGTCTTGTGAATATTTTTCTTGTTGCAATAAATAGAAAATTATAGTGGCTTTGTTTGAAGAACTGTAATTAAGATTACTTTGTTGCTTTGGTGAGAGATCCCTATTTACTAGATTTTTGAATGGAAAAAACAATCTTGCCTTGTTTTTTCCATAAGTATAAGGAATTAAGTACTAATTATACTAATTCCTTAAGTATAAGGAATCAGAGGAAGAAATCCCAGGTGATTTTTTTAAAAAGGCAATACATGGTTTATTGAACTTTTTTTTAGCAGTCAGTATATGGAGAAATTCCAGTTTCAGATATTAAGCTAATGTTTTGTGCACATAAACATTTGAATGGGCTTTTTTCAGCCCATTAATCTGTAATATTGTGTCAGGAACAGTTTTAAAATGACTGACAGCTTAGTGTGCACATCACTATATTGTTCCCAAGGAACCTGAGAAAGGCCCGCCATTACGCACCCCCACTGCCCCCACACACCCACACAGACGAGCACGGCACACACACACTGCCCTGCAGGATTGCCTCAGCACAGGCCCCAGGTGAGCATTTCTGCTGAGATGAGAGCCAGTCCGAGCTCCATATCATCCATTATAGGCTATCGCGGGCACATTTTTGCACTGAGATGGTTTTCTCCACCAAGAGTTGATGGTTGTTTTCAGAACCATTCACGTTTACCTCATCAAGGGTACCTTAATTGAATGTTTACTAGAGTGTCAGACACATGCTTAGCATGGAATGGTCATTATTTCATTCAGTGGTCACATGCATCTGGTACCGGCAGTAACTTTTATGATATGATATCTGCTTTACAGATGAGGAAACTGGTGATGTGAGAACGCAAATGACGTGTCCAGGGCTACACAACTGATAAGGAGCTGAGTTGGGAATCCTGTACTCTTAGGCCCTCTGCCATTGTGTTTTGGTATAGTTACCTAAAGTATAAAGATTGGTTCCCAAGCTTCTGATAGTCAGCTTCTAACCTATCTTTCCTACCCTACCTCTCAAAGTACACTGATCCCTCTGCTGCAATTGTGAAATAATTGATGTTTGTGTGCATATGAACTTACTCTTAGGTATATTTTGACAGGGCAAGAGCACCTGGAATTGGGTCAACTTTGGCAAGCTAATTTTCCAGGGAAAGAAGAGGAGCTGGGACATAGTGGTTACTGTGGGTTATTATTCCTATAACCACTGATACCCCAACTCTTTTCTACCAGGACTTTTATTTTATTTTATTTACCCTTATCTCCTTGATTAGGCCCTTCAGGAAACCTGCCCTCTCTTCTGGCTTCCAGGGTAAATCTTGCCAGCAACTGGTTAAGTAAGGGGAAGGTATTCGAACTCTGGGAAATGGAATATGAAAATAGCTGAGTGGGTTTCTCTTAAAGGAATGGTTAAATTGTATGTATGGTAAATTGCGCAAAAATACATTATATGAAAAAGTATTATGGGTTTGTGTGCATGTGTAACATAACTTTAAGCTGTAGTTTGACATACTCCTAAATGAAATTCCACTATGAAGGGGGCTATGTAATTAAATCAATACATAGTTACTGAAATGTATACAAGAAGGTTTGCTAGTTAAGAAAGAGATACTGGAAATAACTTTCATTGGTGATTGGCATGTATAGTTGGCTAGAGAGATTATATAGATTCCTTCACTATTGCATGAGCAAGGTATAGAAGAATCTAGCTAGTCCAGACGTCCAATGACCTTGTAATAACACCCAGGGTCTAGATCTCTGCTCATTCTATATTCCAACCACCAACATCATAGAAAACTATGTCATCTGATTTGATTTTATGTTGGGCTGGTCATGTCTTCAAAATATTATTGTATCTACCACATTGGAGAAAAATGTTCACATAAAGTTCTTATTGGAATGTCTGAAAACAACATAGGAACACAAAAGCTTTTATAACTGTTTTTGTACCTGGTTGGTGATATTGTTGAATTATATTAAATATGAAGTATTCATACACATTTGAAATAATGTACATGTAAGTGAAAAAGTTGGTGTTCACTTATTCTACAAAGGGTTTGTAGATCTAATGCCCATCTAGCTACTGGTAGCCCTATGGTCAAGCTTGAGGGGAAAAAATTTGTTCACGAGGAGTGTTCACCTGTGGATTAGAAATGATGAATGCAGCAGGTATCAAAGGGGATGAGGCAAGACTCTTAAGTTTACTTTCTAGCCAACACCTCCAAGTTAGGAAAGCTTTCCCTACTCAAATTTGAATAATTTTATGCCATTTCCTTCCATAAAATACAGCTCAGTGCCACATAGAACCAAATCTATTCATTTATTATTCCCAACTGCATCTTAGGCTTTTCTACCTCCTCACTTAGATTTCTCATGCTCTTCCTCTTCCCATAAATTTTTTATTTATCCATTCCTGGCTAGCCCTAGTCTAACCATTATGAAGATTGAGGTCACATACTACTCTCTCTGGGCAATTTCTCTCTGATTTAGAATTCCTTTTGCTTGGGACCTGTATTTTCTTGCTTCGATATAACTGTCTCTCTGTCTTCCTGTGTTGCATATTGAGGATTATCATCCTATGCTTCTCAGTACACTAACTTTTTTAAGAAAGAAATTTCCTCTTATGCTTTGTCGTGTGACCATCAGCTGCTGTGGAGTAAGTACGCCATGATAATTTGTTGATTTTTGTGTCATGACATTAATGTATATTGGGATATTAATATCATGTTATAAAATTAAACTAGTACAAAGACATGAAGTTATATGTGGACCTTAATTGTGATGCTTAGAAAGGGAATGTTTGAAGAGTATAGTTAGAGATATATTGATTTATTGATGATGGCCATTCTGACTTGTGTGTGGTGATATCTCATTGTGGTTTTAATTTGCATTTCTTTGGGGATTAGTCATGTTGAACATCTTTTCCTATGTCTGTTGGTCATCTGTAAGTCCTCTTTGGAGAAATGTCTATTGAGGTGCCCTACCCATTTTTTAATTGGACTGTTTTTTTCATGTTGTGTGAATTCCTTATATATCTTGGGGAGTAACCTTTTATTAGATGTATCATTTGAGTTTATCTTCTATTTAGTAGGTTGTCTTTTCATTTTGTTGATAGTTTTCTTTGCTGTGCAAAATGTTTTAGTTTGATGTAGTCCCTTTTGTTTATTTTTTCTTTTGTTTCCCTTGCCTGAGGAGATATATCCCTCAAAAAATTACTAACATGATGCCGAAAAGTTTACTGCTTAGGTTTTATTCTAGGAGTTTTATGGTTTCAGGTTTTATATTTATGTCTTTAATTCATTGAATTTATTTTTGTATATGATGTAAGGAAGTGACCCAATTTTTTTGGCATGTATCTGTCCAGTTTTTCCAATACCATTTATTGAAGATACTGTCTTTACTATATTATATGTCCTTGTCTCCTTCATTGTAGATTAATTGATTATATAAATGAGGATGTACTTTTGTGCTCTTTATTCTATTCCATTGATCTACGTGTCTGTTTTTATTCAGCACTATATTGTTTTGATTATTGTATCTTTGTAGTATAGTTTGACATCAGGGAGTGTGATACCTCCAGCTTCGTTCTTTCTGAAGAATGCTGTGGCTATTTAGGGTCTTTTGTTGTTCCATATAAATTTTAGGATTAGTTGTTCTATTTGGAAAAGAATGCCATTGGTATTTTAGCAGGAATTACATTAAATCTGTATAGGACATAAAGACATTTCAACAATATTAATCCTTCTAATTCATGAGCAATGTATATCCTTCCATTTAGCTGTATCTTTTTCAGTTTGTTTCTTCAGAGTCTTAGAGTTTTCAGAGACAGGTTTTTCACTTCTTTGGTTAAATTTATTTCAGATCAAGATTCATTCTTGGAAGCCAATGAAACTCTCAGCTGTATCTCTCTTTTAACTCAGATTAACAGGAATAATTGAATTTTTGTTCAACCTAAAATTCATTGTTGAAGGTTTCTGTAAGAGTTTCTTTTCAACCTCATTCTGTATCTTTAGAGTGGGATCACTTTTACTGAGCTTAGGTTTTAGGGTGAAAATTTATTTGACAATTACCTTTTAATGTTCTTTAGCAAGGTGCCTTGTTAGAGAAAAATGTAAACAATGTGCAGCCCAGAATGGCTAGCTTTTCCATAAATATTAGAATGAATCATATCTTCTTTAACTTACTGCCAGCTAATGGAGTTGGGTTTTATTTAATGGACATTTTTTTCCTGAAAAATATGTTTTATTAAATGCTAGGATCACACTTTTACATCACACTCAGTGCAACAAACTGTTCCTACTATGAGAGTTACATGGGGCCTGAGATTCACTGGAACATTAGACTCAGGTTCCTTCTGGAGGTGAATGCTTATTGAGTGGAAGGGTGGTGTCCCCATTGTTCTTTCTCTCTGTCTCATGTTTTTCTCTCTCAATCTTTCTCCTCCCCTAGCTTCTCTCTCTACTCTAACTTGTATAATGAAATAACTAAATTGGCAAAAGGAAATAGGCATAGGATGCCACCCCATTACATTTGCGAACTTTTTCATTGCCATACTTTTCTAAACTTCACAGAGTGCCTTTAATCAAATAATCTGCCTCTTAAGGACCATGGGTAGATTTCTATTGCTGCCATAACCTATTACTACAAATTTTGGGGCTTAAAACAACACAGATTTCTTATCTTATAGTTCCATAAGTCAGAAGTCTAATCTAGGTCTCACGGGGCTAAAATCAAGGTGTCACCAGGGCTGTGCTTCTCTCTGGAGGCTCTAGGGGAGAATCTCTTTTCTGCTCATTGAGGTGGTTGACAGCATTTAGTTCCTTGTGGTTTTGGAGCTGAGTTCTCTATTTCTTTGCTACCTATCATTTGTGGGGTTGATCCCAGCTTTTATTTATTTATTTTTTTAAAGATTTTATTTATTTATTTTTAGAGAGGGGAAGGGAGGGAGAAGGAGAGAGAGAGAAACATTAATGTGTGGTTGCCTCTCATGTGGTCCCCACTGGGGACCTGGCCTGCAACCCAGGCATGTGCCCTGACTGGGAATCGAACCTACAATGCTTTGGTTTGCAGCCTGCACTCAATCCACTGAGCTACGCCAGCCAGGGCTGATCCCAGCTTTTAGAGGCTGCCTTGATACATTGGCTCATGGCCCTCTTCCTCCAAGTCCCTCTTATGTGTACAAATCCCTCCTGCCTCTTGTTCTGTCACTGCATCTCTCTCACTGACTTTCCTGCCTTTGTCTTGTACTTTCAAGTTACCATGTGATTGCAATGAATTCATCTGAACAATCCAGGATAATCTTCCTAAAGTCTGTAACCTTATCTCCAACTACAAAGTCACTTTTACCATGTAATATAACATAGGCCCAGGTTCCAAAGATTAGGATGTAGAAATCTCAGGGGTCAGGTGGGGAGGGTAAGTATGGGTATTATCCTGTCTATCACAGACCATCCCAAAGGAGCTGATCATTTCCTTTTCTCCTAAAATCCTGTAAGCTTTATACAGTCAGCTTCTCTAAGGAATGATTTTTATGGATAGTTCTAGGACATGGTGACTAGGAGAGGTAGATACTGGAAACGGCTCTGTCTCTCTCAGTGACAACATTTATCAAAATTACTGGATGAATTCAGTGTTTTCCTGGCAGGGAAGTAGTCATGATGCAGTTCCACAGGAAGTATTGTTACTGTTGGTTAGGGGAAGGGTAAGAGTATAAATAGAAGTAAGCCAAATGAAGAAGTGCTAAGGTTTATTTTGTTTTCAGGTACAGAAAAGTACCACAAACTAGTCAAATTCCTGCTATTTGAAGCCCGAAGAACTAAACATTGAATGAAAATGTAGTCCATCACACTGCTAGAGCAATGAGCTTCCAAAAATAGTTCATTAAGATATCATAGCTCCTTCGGTGGGCTGCTGTTTTGACATTTTTAAGCTTGCAATCTGCCTTTTGTGTATTATACAGTGTCTCATCCAGGGACCAACAAAATCCTGTTATAATAAAGCTGATATATTAGTGCCATCAGAAGTACATTCCCTTGGTTATTCACTCACTTTGTGTAAGTAATTAACTCCACTTCTCTAGATGGCAGGCTAGTTTTCAAAGCCAGAGATGCACAATGTTGGTTTTGAAGGCAGTTCCTTACTAACAAAGCAAATAGAAATGAGACTCAGGGATAGTGTCATTGGAAAAGACAGGGAATTCAATCCAGTTGACGTTTGGGTGCTAGGGATTTGAGATGGTTATATTATTTTTCAGTTTCTTAGGCAGACTTGTCTATGTAACAGCAAGGAAGACTTTGAAATATGACACCTTTTTGGGGTCCTGTGCCCCCTGAGTACAGAGGAAGTGTCTCTACTTAATACAAGACTCCAGGAAGGGATGGTGATAGCATGAAGGCCCCTTTTCTTTATATCTCAGGAAACCCACATCTTTGAAGTAAAAGTGAAAATTTTAAGACATAAGTTAGATCATGTCACTCTTCTGTCCCAAACCCTGAAATTATTTTTGTAAATCCCCAAAACTTTACTTGGACCTCCAAAGTCTTAAGTTAGTGCTTCTTGAGGTGTGGTCAGTGCCAGTCCACAAACTCGTACTGGTTATCTGCCTGTCCCAGAATAAAATCAACAGTGACACTAAGCACTGTCTAGTTTAGCTGATATACAAATACATACAGTAGCAACACATTTTATACATTTTCAGTGAAGGAGAGGATGAACTGACATATATATATCCACACACGTACATACATATATGGATGCACAGAGAAGTCCAGAAAAAAAGTCCAGCCATTGTTAATGTAATGATGGTTTCTGTGACATCAATGTACTCTGGCAGCCAAGGAGAGTGGACTGGAATGTGCCTGTGTGAACAATAATGACTTCACTGTACTGGTCTGTGAGGGCTGTAGACACCATTGAGTAAGCATGTGTATCGTGTGGCCCTCACATTCAAAATGACCGAGTAGAGCAATGAATTTGCATCAAATTTTGCATTAAGCTTGAACATTCCTCCATGGAAATTCTTCAGATGATTCAGAAGGCCACAGTTTTGGGCAACTGGTGATTGTCAGCTTCATTACAACAATGTGCCTACTCATACATCACATCTCGTGCAGACTTTTTTGGGAAAACATCAAATCGCCCAAGTGACTCAGCCCTGCTTACAGCTCAAATTTGGTGTCCTGAGACTTCTGGCTTTTCCCAAAACTAAAGTCACCTTTGAAAGGAAAGAGATTTCAGACCATCAGTGAGATTTAGGAAAATACAACGGGGCAACTGAGAACTGTGGAAGTGATTGGAAGAACTGTGTGAAGTCCCAAGGTGTCTACTTTGGGGGGTGGGGGTTCTGAGGCATTATTGTCCCAAGTACAATGTTTCTTGTATTTTTGTATCTTCTTCAATAAATGTCTCTATTTTTCATAGTACATGGCTGGATACCCTCCTGGACAGACTGTAGGTGTGTGTGTATGCATGCATATGTGTAGGTGTATATATGTACATGTGAGACATTTTTAAAAGTTTGCTTCTCTTGTTCTCTTTAGTCTTTTATTTAAAAGTCACTTAAAAGTCACCTACTCAGTGAGGTTTCTTTGGCCCTATATCTAAACTTTTACCACCATCATCTTACCTAACATTTGTTATTCCATGTCCTTATTTTTTCTTCCTTAGCACTAATCATTAATTATTTTTCTATATACTTTATATATTTTTGTTGTTGTTTATTGTTTTTCCCTAGAGGCAAACTCCATGAATGCAAACTTAAAAGCATTTATTTTGTTTAATTCTGTATTCTAACTTCTCGAATGTACCTGGCACTGATTTAGTAAGTATTGTTTGACTGAAAGATTGAATGAATAAACTGAGCAATTAATGGATTCATGGACACCTAGATTCATGAATAAGGAGATATTCATGGATGGATGAATGAAGAAAAGTACATTATATGTAAAAGTAGGTAAATAAATGAGTGGATAGGTGGGTGTATACATGAATGATTGGATGACTATATGGCATTATAAAACCCAATGTTGTCTACCTGTAAAAACCTGAAGGTGGAACATCTAATCTCTGGTTTCAGCTGACTTACTCTCATCCCCCGTACTACAGCAATGAACTATTTTCTTGCAGATTAATCACCATACATGTGGGCTGGTTGTCTCCTGTTCTGCTATGGAGCACATTTCTATTACTTTTTTTCTTTCTTTTTTATCTTTTATTTCTTTTTATTTTATTGCTGTTCAATTACAGTTGTCTGCATTTTCCCTCCACTACTCCCCCCAACCCCAGCCAAATCATCCTCCCTCCCTCACTTCCACCTCCCCCTTGGTTTTGTCCAAGTGTCCTTTACAGTAGTTCCTGAAAACCCTTCCCCCCATTATCCCCTCCCCACTCCCCTCTGGTTACTGTCAGATTGTTCTTAATTTCAGTATCTCCTGTTATATTTTGCTTGCTTTTTTCTTTTGTTGATTATGTTCCAGTTAAAGGTGAGATCATATGGTATTTGTCCACATTTCTTTACTTTTAAAAGAATAATCTATGATCTGAATGATAACAGTTCAAGGGTGTAGTTTCAGAAACTGCTGATACCCTAAGGTTGACTCATTGTGAGTGGACAAAATCAAAAGGACTTGCAACATCATGCTAGGGGAGGATATGGGTTGTAATTCTCTAATATTTCTCCCTTATTATACACTGGCATTATTCTGTAATGAATAGTTTTTGCTTATTTAGTTTGTTTTTTCATATTAAACATCTCTGATATGGCAAGCATGAGCTTCTTGAAACTGGCTTCTGTATCCTTTTGACATATTCCCGTGACTTAACCTTCATGTGAAATGAGAGGTCTATGCCTCCCTTGCCCTCTCCCTGAATTCAAGGCTTTTTACAAATACTTGGTTCCATCAAGTAGAAAAATGAAATGAAGACCTGAGCTCTAGATGTTATTACTGTTGGTCCATCATTGCTTTTAGGCTCTTTCAGTAGAAAGAACTAGGAAATATATATATTCCATTTCATGTATTTTTTTTCATATATAGGTATATGATGATTTCATAATATGTGTTGATTTCATAAGCATATATATAGTCATTTATAATCACATGTATTTATATATCAATCTACTTATCTATTCATATTAAAGTATAATTTAATACCATTATTTAAAAATCCAACCCAATATCACAGAGTGCATATATATATTCATTTGTTCAAGTTTAGAAGATACCAAAAGAAGTTTCTACTGATGAGTTTAATATTTGTTTATAGTACTTTTTCTAAGATAAAATTTTTATACTGAAAAGTTGCAAATTTTTAGTATCCAATTCAGTGCATTTTGACAAAAATTAGTTTTTTTAAACTCCCCAGGTAACCCTAATGTGTATCAGAATTTACTAGTTATGCATGACCTAAGGATGTCTTAGATGCCTTAAATTTTAAATGGAAGGCCAACATGGTGAGATTTTGCAGCAGGTCTTTAAAGGAGACGTTTTCAGATTCTTCTCAGTTTCTGGTATTCCAGATAAAGTTGCTAATGAAGCAAGTTTAGATCACTGACTTTGTAGCTGTTCCCCCTAGTATTTTTTCCCGTTAACAGCTGTTTATTCTTTAAAGAGGTATTCTAGAAGCTTTTTCATTTCTTGAAATTAATTTGACCATTTATGAAATGACCCCTTTGCCACTCATGACCTGATAATTGCAGAATGCTATCAGGAGCTCAAGGAGGAGAGAAGCTGAAATGCCCACTCTGTTTCCACACCATTATCTACTACTTTTGAGCAACTCGTCCTCTCTCCATATTCCCTCCAAGGCTTCCAGAGTTCTAAAAATATTGCTCCCAGGATACTTACAAAGTCCTTTCACCTCCCAAGACTTGAACTATTATCTTTTGTCTCCTTGAGGAACTAAAAAAAAATCACTTGAGACTAATGATTCTTCCTCGTTAACAGTGCCAGCAGACACCTCTGTTCCATATTTAGTGACTTGATATCTTACTGTGAAAGTCTTTTGTGACATGATCGTAAAGAGTGGTAACTTAGAGACAGTCTCCTTTTGCAGAAATTTGTCTGGTAAGAAGGTAGCTTAAATTACTTGGATAAAGGGACAGTGGTTTTGTTTAGGATCAACTTTGAAACCTGTCCTTGAATCTACCCTCTGTCAAGTTGCATACAGGGCTTATGGTGATGACTGAATAGGTGCTATATGCATTCTAACTTTTGGCCATGTAGTTGCAATATTCATAAAGTTAGCCATGAGTAGTTGCAATATTTATAAAGTTTTTGATGTTCTTTAGAGGGTAAAATTTATCATTATTTAACAGAAGAGTGTTATTGTAGACATTTTTTTTGCCCCCAAGATTGAGTAATTTAAGAATGGGCTCATTTCAGGACCAGGCTGGATAACCAAGTAGCATTGGTAGGTTATTGGCATGTATAATGATTATTCAAACAGATATATGGAACTTGGTCATATTTGTGCTATGTTCTCAATTATAATTATTGGTTTCTCCTCAACATATAAAATTTTTCACAAGTATCACTTGTTTTGTGTTGGGTTGTTTTATTTTTAAAATATATTTTAGTGTTAGGAACAGTTACAGATTTAGTTATAGAAAAATTGTGAAAACAGTACAGAGAGTTCCCGTAAACTCCTCACCCAGCCTCCCCTATTTCAGTCGTCCCTTACTGTATCGTGGTTACCCGAGGGAACAGCAAGGGATGATTGTATACTCTACTGGTGAGCACCCCGATAGAATTTTATGTTGTTAAAATTATGAGGTTTAAGAGTGTAGAAAGTGTTTAAGAGCATATGAAGTATTTATAAGAGTGTGGGAAAGGTTAATAGAGTGGGAAAGGTTTATAGGAGTGAGGGAAGGGTTTATAAAGCCTCAAAATATATATAAATAATAAAATAAATATAACACCGCTACTTCATGGATTTTCACCTATCGCGGGGGTCTCTGGAACGTAACTCCTGCGATAGGTGAGGGATCATTGTATTAGCACCTTACATTAGTAAAGCATGTTTGTTATAATTAATGATCCCAATGATATACTGTTATTAACTAAAGTCCATGTTGTATCTGTACTTTTTTATTGGAAAATGGTATTAGAAATTAAGATCTGGGCACTAGATGCGCTTCTTTCTATTGGGGTGTTGTTACTTCTAGGCCCTCTCCAACGACAGAGTAAGGGAATAAATGTGCTAACTTATGTGTACATCTGTTTATCTATAAACATTTCCATGTGTACCTACATTAAGCTAAACATGACTTCATAGTTATGCCTTCAACTGTAATTCATTATCACATGGATCATTCCTGTCTCCTTCCCTACTTACGTGTAAACCCTAATCTGATAATGAGAAACCTGTCTCCCACCATCTGACATGCATTTATTTACTTGTTCAATTCCAGTTTCCATGCATAGAAGTATCAGAATTATAAACCCACTTACACGTGTGATATGACTTTGACAATCACAGTAGAGTGGCTTGTACAGTTTCTCTTGTATTTAGTCTTACCAGGTTTACTGACTTTCAAAGTTACTTAAGGCCATTACCTTCTCCTCAACTTTCTTCACCGAAGTTGTTATATACATTTGGAAAACAGTGAGTTTGTTTTGTCACATTCTGCATTCCATTTTAGGATTTCCCCAATCTCCTAAGTGACTTTTAAAAATACATGCATTAAAGGTCACCCGTGTTGTAAAGTTCTATAGGTTTTGAAAAATGAACGATGTCATGTATACACAGAGTATCAAAAAAATATCTTCAGTGCCCTAAAAGATCAATGTGTTCCCACATTCAACCCTCCCTTCCCTCTCTCCAACCCCTTGGCAACCATCAATATTTTTAAAATAGTTTATTTTATTGTATTTTTCATTGCCATTTACCCCCCCGCATATCCTCTTCCACCTCCACCACCCCTCTCCCCTGCAATTGCCACACTGTTGCCAGTGTCCATGAGTTCTTTTTCCTTTTTGCTCCATCCCTCTACCCACAATACCCCCTCCCCCAGAGCTGTCAGCTTGTTCTCTATGAGTCTGTCTCTATTTTGCTTGTTAGTTCAGCTTGTTCATTAGATTCCACACATGAGTGAAATCATATGGTATTTGTCTTTCTCTGACTGATTTATTTCACTTAGCATAATGTTCTCCAGGTCCATCCATGTTGTTGCAAAGGGTAAAATTTTAACCCTTAATCTTTTTAATCTCTACAGTTTTTCCTTTTCCAGAATGTCATATAATTAGAGTCATGCAATCTTTTTGGCTGCCTTCTTTCACTTAGCAATATGCATTTAAGATTCATCTGTGTCTTTTCATGGTTTGATAGCTCATTCCTTGTTATTGCTGAATAATATTACATTGTATATGTGTACCTGAGATTGTTTATCCACTCACTTGTTAAAGGACATTCTTGCTTGCTTAGAATTTTGAGTGATTATGGATAAGGCTTTTGTAAATATTTGTTGTGCACGTTTTTGTATGGACAGAAGTTTTTACATCATTTGGGCAAATAGTGCCACTTATTTTATCTCATATATCCAGTATTCATCTTCTGCCAGAGCTTGCTATTTTTTCCTTTTCATTTACCACTAATTTACATATTATTGATTATGGGTTGTGAGTTCATGTTGTTCTGAGTGATAGGCCCAAGTAGCTATTGTTCCTAACTCATGGAGCTTATAGTCTAGGGGAGGATACATATATTAGCACAATAATCACATAAATAAGTTGAAAATTATACCTTAACTAAATCATCAAAGTTATCCTATCAATAACTTCACAAACCACTATCATGTGTCTCCTGATATATAATAAACTGAGAAGGAAAAAGATCAGTTCTTTTATATTCCTGCCAAAACTAAATAACCAGAATGTGACCATAAGGAAACATTAGACAAACTCACACTGAGGGTTATTTTTTGAAAAAAACTGGTTTGTATTAATTAAAAATACAAGGTCACAGAAGACAAAGACAAAGTAAGCATTATATCAGATCCAAGGAGACAAAGACACTTGACAACTAAGTGCAATATTGTGATTATGGATCGGGAAATGGGCGAACAAGGAATAAAGTCTTAACTAATGGTATCTTGTTAATATTTTAAGTATAGTTATGTAAGAAAACTTCTTTGTTCTTAAGAAGTACACAATTATTTAGGAGTAAAGTGGCATCATGTTTATAACTTATATTCAAATGGATTATAAAAATAATATGCATATACATATATAAAGAAAATGATAATTATGTATGGAAAGTTTTAACAGTTGAACAGTCTGGTTGAGTGTTATGTGGGCATTCTTTTACCTATTTTGCTACTTTTATGTCCATTTAAATGACATTCAAATAAGTCTACAAAGATAAATAAAAAATTGCAAATGCAGTTAAGTTCTAAGAATGAGATAAAAATGATGCTTTGATAGAAAAATAGAAGGAGTAGGTGAAAGGGAGGAAGAAAGAATGTTTAAATCAGTCTCTTAGCCAACAAATAATTATTGAATACTCACCATGTCCCAGGCACAGGTTCTGAGTGATGGGAGGGCCATCGTGAGAAAGGGAGGTAAGTTTTACCCTCAAGGAATTTTTATTAGAGAGGGACATTGGAATCTTACATAAATTATGAAGATAATTTCAGGAAGTCCAGTTTGGTCCATTCAGGCTAGAAATGATTTCAACTTGACCACAGTGTTGGTGGTGGAATTAGAGGGAAATGAATAGATTCTAGAGAGGTACCTAATAGGTAAAAGAAAAGAGTGACAGCATAAATTTGTGAGTTGATATGGGAGGATTGTGTCAAGGGTTACTTTCAGGATTCTGGATTTCCACTTTTTAGTACCTCACAAATATACCATTATTAACATGTAAACAACATAGTATCCATCTTGAACTCTATTTTTTGCTCACATGTTCCAAGCAAGTTTCAAGTAATTTAGATTAAAATTTCTTAAGGAATAGTGCCTCAGTTGCTGTTCCATTGAATAGTCTATGATGATGTCCTCCAATCCATTAATCCAATTCCAGTTTCTCCCATTTTCCTTAATGTGTTTGAGTAAACCATCTACTCAACTTTCCAAGCTCACACCACTCCCTAGTTCACTTTCTCTCCCATTTACCTACTTTAATCTGCTTGACTCAATCATATCTCCAGCTGTTCCCTCCTTCATACACTTGTGTTCTCTCTTCTCTTTACCATCAAGTGTTTCTCTTGTCTTTAAACACCTATTTCAGGAACTCTGCCTCAACTCTCCTCATCCTGAAAATGAAAGACTATCAGAATGTCTATTTCTATCTTTGGAAGTTATTTACTTCTTTTAGAATTAATATAATCAAAGTGAGATGACAAAAGATTAGAAGAACCTGAGTTTTGAATGGCTATTCTAATAGAAAAATGGGGTTGCAAGATATCCTAAAATCATAGAAAATCAGAAGCTCTTTAATTTAGCCCTCCATATGATGAGATGCCCATTTCAAAGATTGCTTTTTTATCTTCTCCAGTTAAATATCTCTAGTGACAAGAAACTCAGTACTCCATGTGCCATTTTTCTCTATTATAGAGTCCTATTATATTGAGCTGAAATATGCCTCATTATTCATAAGACAAGCTAAGTCATATTGTAATAATAAGCAAATCTCAAATCTTTTTGCCTTAACAATGAAAGTTCTTTACTTGCATATTCAAAAGTTGCATATTTGGGTGATTATTTAGGGCAGCCTTTCTCCCTGTGGTGATTCTGAAATTCATTCTATCTTCATTCCCCCACAAATGCCTTGATAGGGGAAATGAGAGCTGAAGGATTATGTACCAGTTCTTAGATGCTTCAAGCTAGAAGTGAGACAGGTCACATCTACTCCCAGAACTATTCACATGCTTCCACAAATTACAGGGCAGCTGGGAAATTGGGGAAGCACTGGGATATTCAGATATCAGTCACTGTCTCCACCACAGATCAATCTTCTGATTCTCTTTGTTCCCCTTAACCACTGAGCACAGTCACCACTTCCTCTCAGAGGTAACTTAAAATCCCACCCAGTCATTGCACTGGTTCCATGTCCAGGGTCTCTGGGTGATGTGGTATTCTGCTCTCCTTGTCATGTCCAATCATGAATACTTTTGTTAATAAGAACTAAAAATACAAGCATAGCCTTCTTGCAGACTGAAAATATTACTCATTTTATTTCCTGTCTATATGGAGTGGTGGGGCTCAAGGTTATTTTAATTCTTAAAAAGTCCTAAGTTTAGTTTATACCAGCTATTTTTTGTTTTTGGTTAATACAGCTTTCTTAAAAACGTTTAGGTTTTTCATCTACCTCCACTCATTAAATGTGGCAGTTAGCATACCTACCTTTCTTTTCAACATTTTCTCAAATCCTTATTTCATTGCAATCTTACCCCAAATGTTCAGTTTCTTAAGTTAATGGGGATATTTGAGGATGACAGACTCCAGGTGAGGAGTTATTCCTATTGGCATCCTTGGAGAATGCCTTTGACTGTGGTCAGCACAGAGTCCATTAAGTGTCTGGCACAAGTAAGTGCAAAATCTAGTTCACTTGTCAAGCGATTTATTGCATATGAATGACTTGCTGGATGTTCAAACACCCTACCTACCCCAGACACAGGATGATGCCTTGTTTCACTTATATTTGGGTAAAATCAGATAGTGTAAGGTCCATATCTCTGAGCCTAGCGGGTAGCAAACATACCCCATATCCCATACCATTGAAGAGGTTTTTGTAACTTTCTAGAGGGAAAAATGAACTATGAGGATAGCAGCATTGTGGAAATGTACCTGAAAGTTCCAAAGATCTCTTCTGAGGGATAAAAGAGAGTTTTATTCTGATATAATTTGCAAATCAGAGAACATAGACTTAGCCATATACCAAAGATACACTCTAAGGTGGGAAGAATAAAGTATGGGTTTTAAAGGCAAGAATTGCCAGGAGTTGCTGATGAAATGGATGAGTTGCTATGGAAGCAAGACCATGATCTTACATCATTCATTTTCTGATTGGTGGCGTCAAGTGGATTTTCAGGTGTCTCCTGACTCAGTGATCATCAAATGGGTTTGTGATGTGAGAACAATGAGTAGTTTTGGTTGACTCACGGTCAGCAGGTAAAGACACAGTATTGGAGTCATTAGACATGGTCAGCAAAGGAGCGAGGCACAAGGCAGGGGCCAACCCATTGGAATCTGCAGAATAAGCTAGTAAAACAAGTTTAGGGGTGAAACAGACAACACAAAGAATGTTGTTCATCACATAGGCAGAGAGGGTTTTAACTGCAAAATGACCTAGTTACTTCAGCAAGGTCAGAGACCAAATTGCAGAAGGGTCCAGATACTCAGTCACAAGATTGTGGTATTAGATTCCTCAAGAGAATGGATTTGAGAGGCATGTAAAAAGTATGATTAACGGTATGTAGCACTGATCTATGTTATAATAATATGGATTAAAAGGGAAATTCATGTGAAGATGGCATATTGAGCATATACATATTTAATTTCACTCTCTCCCCAAAATACATTAAAAACTATCATAAAGGTATTTTTAAAATAGATTTAAATCCATAATATTTTGGAAGTTAGAAAATAGATAGACTGGACAGAGATTATTGGCTAAATGGACATAAGACAGCAAGATTCTAAGACCATAAATACAGAACTGAGATCACTCCAATAAGCACAGCAGAATCCCTATTTAATGAAATTGAAATATCACTGTAATGGGAATTTGGGAAAGGAGAAACATAAGGGTGATGGAAGAGAGCTACGTTCTCATCTACCAAAGAGGAAGTAAAGAGATGATGCCTGAAACACATACATTTAAAAATAGCAAGTTATATAGAATATAAAGATATTTAAATTTCAGAACAAATTAAGAGAATCTAGTCATTGCATATGGGAAGGGATGTCTTGTAAATCTTCTAATACTTTTAAAACTGTGTATACAGTACTTTGAGGAATTAATTAAGGTAAAAAGAAGTTTATGCTAAGTTTTCTGATTTGAATTTTTCATAGATAATAAGAATATTTAGAATTGAAAGGCACCCAGGAGAATAAAAGGCCAAATTTGTCCTTTGACAGATGAGGAGATTGAGGTGTGATATAATTGTGTCTAATCTTACAGTTCTGCACGCACAGTCACTGTCAGGAACATGTTCATTTGCATGTCTAAATTAGTTCCTACTCCAGGTAAGTCTCAGCCATCCTAGCAGAAGACCAGGATGTGGTTATGACAGTTCAGTGCCACTGCAATGATGACTTCTTGGCATTGTGTCAAAATGGTAGATTAAACATATTAAAAACAAGGCAGGAAGCATTTTCTCAGTGATTAGCCATGGTAACAGTCAGGAATTAGACTGAAATCTAGATGCAGGAAAGGAGAAATATTTATGTATTTCAATGAGAGGAAAAGTGGAACTCACTGTGTATAGGCTGAAGTGAAAGCATACTAATGGGAGTGACAGTAATGAGATTATATGTGTTATAAGCACTGACAATTATGCTGTCATTACTGAAATACACAAAGGGAATGAACACAATTATGTAGCTGACACTATGGGACAATGAACTTATTATACCATTTGCACTACAGTCTATAAAAGTTTGCTGCTAGATTTTATGCTTTATGAGCAATATTAAGTACTTTCCCTCCTACACCTCCGTAAAATTTTGGGAAACTAAAATGAAGAAATTAGACTAGACATGGCCTCAGTCATCATCTAGTTTTGCAGCTTTTCTACTGTGTTCCTTGGGAATCTCAAGTGAGGTGTGAAGGGGAAGGTGACAGGCATTCCAGGCCTCTTCAGCCTTCTTCAACGAAAGCAAAGCCAGCTTATTCTGCTTTATAAGTTGCTTGTTGCTATCATATTTTATATAACAACATGATTCTACTAAAACCAAAAAGCTGGACTTTTTGTTAAATGACTTACCTAAATTCAGACTGAGCTAGAAACAGAACCAAGTCCCTGACTCCTTGGCCCTTCCATGGCGTGCCATTGCTACTTGTTCTGTTTCAAGTGGGTTATTATGGCAAGAGCATGCTTTGCCTGTGACAACCAACCCCCAGATGAACTTCACCCAACACGATGTATGTACTTCCCTGGCACTGCATAAGCTGCCAGTGTGGATCCATTCCCGAATCCCAGACCAGCATGGATGACCTTCCAGAGGTGATGGCTGGATGGGCTGGGAAAGGCCATATGTACCAGACTGTGCTAATTCATCTTGTTTGAAATAATTTACTTCAAGTACAATGGCCTACAGTAAAAACCAAAGGTACAAAAGCACTTAAGAAACTATGATATGCTAGTTACTATACAAGTACTTTATGTACAGTGCTTATGATTAATGCTTTTGGAACTAGAGAAATCAACCTTTTATTTAAAATTGCAATCACCAGTCAACAGTGTAGTTCCATTCAGTTCATACAAGCTATGGCTTAATGTACATGAAGAATTAAAACACAGCACAGTTGAACTCAGGGTTGTTTCCTTCCTGCAAAATGGTACGGTTTTAGGAAGAGGCAGTAATTTAGGATCATAGAAAAGGCAGATAACCAACTTATTTCAATTCAGAAATGACTTACATCCCAGTAATATGCTGTCTGTCCACTAAAGCCAGTATCTCTGCCTGGATGTGGTGTCTCGAGGACGAGATTGCCTGGTCTTCCTTGCCAGCTGTCTTCCAAAGGGAGGCACTGGCAGAAGTTTGGAGGCAGGAGGAGGCAGCACATCTGTGTCAGTAGATATGACCTTCCAAGACTGCATTTTCCCTGAAGTGGCAAAGTCTCCACAGTTGTGTCTCTCAGTGAACTTTAGTCACATCATTTCCTCTCCTGTGCTGTCACCTAATGGTTTGTCATCTCAGCACAAGGAACTTGTCTAGTTTTGGGGTACTTTGTCATCCTTAACCCTGTCTCCACCTTTCTAAGTTACTTCAACCTTAAATCTTTTCATTTGAGCCATCCTGGATGAACACTTTTCCTGATGGGACAGATGCAACATATGAATTTTGAGTTACAGGAGTGATTTTTCTTGTGTGACTCAATACTGGCTTTGATGACAGTGTTTAGTGTAAAATTCCCAAAATGTGGAGAACCATAGGAGAGTAACCCCACTGGCTTTCTGGAATGCCTGCTTAAAGAGCAGGTCTCGTTGGATATATTAGATATAAAAATAGTGGTACATCTATTAAAGTTTTAAAAAAACTTTTGGCATAATCTTTCCCATACAGTAAGCAAGCTTAAAGAACATCTAGACGTTTCATATGATTTTTGATTTAGAAAATGCCTTTCTATGTCTAGGCACAGAATGACTTGGCACACTTTGTAATGGAACCATATTAGACTAAGGCAGAGACCTTGACTCATTTCTTGCTGTCTGACTTCAGCCCAGTCACATGCACTCTGTCTACTTTGTTCTCTCTCTTTATCTGTTTCTCTATTTCTCTCCCTCTCCTTCCTTCCCTCCCTCTCCCTCCCTCCTTCCCAATCTTTCTTCCCCGCTCCCCTTTCTCTCTCAATTGGTGATAGAAATCATGGAGCTGTCTCTCTCAGCCCTACGGTTTCAGTGACATTGCACTTGTCTCTGAATGAAAGATTCATATTCACATATTTGCATGTTGTTTTGCAAGTCTCTCAAGCAAGGAGAAAAAGAAAAGCTAAGCAGCCTAGCCTAGCATAGTACACACACTGAATTCTCTTGGAAAATAGTGGCAGGGGCTAATGGCATATATGCACGCTCCCTTATTTTGCAGGCCTTTGGGGCAGTGTTTCAATCATAGAGCATTCAGTGCATCTGGTAACTGCAGATGAGATTCCAAAACAGGTTCCACTGGAAGCACATGGCTCACTTTCAATCGTGCCCAGCTTTGAAGACAATCTGTTCCTCTTCCTTGCCCACCCGTGTCTCCTCCGGGCTCTGACCAGCGTCCCTCCTCTGCAATCATTTCCCAGGCACGACTAGAGGGAGGTACAGACTGAACTGCCTTCTCCTCTTGCATCTTTGTACATGTCAGACACGATCAGATTCAAACCAGATTGTTTTCTGCAGTGCTGATTCAAATCAAATAAAAATAGCTGTTACATGGGACATAATTGAAGATTATTTACTTTACTTTACCCCCTAATGGTCCTGTCATCAGTGCCCCAGGCAGGGTTACAAGGAGAGGTGATGAATCAGAATTGCTTTCCCTGATCCATCTTTTCCCTCCACTCTGCTTCCAGGCTGGTCTCCACAAATAACTTAACCTTAACAGAAGGAATGTGGGATGTACCTGGAACTCTTTCTCCAAGCTTTTACTTAGTTTTTTTTCTTTTGA
Organism: Trachops cirrhosus; assembly: GCA_028533065.1. Lineage (NCBI taxonomy): Eukaryota > Metazoa > Chordata > Mammalia > Chiroptera > Phyllostomidae > Trachops > Trachops cirrhosus. Next base: position 40,996,955 of record CM052544.1, on the reverse strand, counting down.
TTTAATCTTTATTGTATTTTTTCCATTACCATTTAGTCCCCTTAAACCCCTCTCCCCCAGCAATCCCCACACTGTTGTTCATGTCCATGAGTCCTTTTTCCTTTTCACTCAATCCCTCCACCCCCTAACCTCCTGCCCCCTGTCATTCTGCTCTCCATCTATGAGTCTGTCTCTGTTTTGCTTATTAGTTCAGTTTGTTCATTAGATTCCATATATGAGTGAAATGACAGGGTACTTGTCTTTGACTGGCTTATTTCACTTAACATAATGTTCTCAGATTCATCCATACTGTCACAAAGGGTAAATTTTTCTTCCTTTTTTATGTTTGAGGAGAATTCCATTGTGTAAATTTCCCATAGTTGTTTTATCCACTCATTTATTGATGGACACTTGGGCTGCTCCATATCTTGGCAATTGTAAATAATGCTGCAATGAACATAGGGGTACTTACGTTCTTTCAAATTTGTGTTTTGGGTTCCATCAGATATATTCACAGAAGTGGGACTACTGGGTCAAAAGGCAGATCCATTTTTAATTTTTTGAGGTATCTTCACACTGCTTTCCACAGTGGCTGCACCAGTCTGCATTCCCACCAATGTTGCAAAAGGGTTCCCCTTTCTCCACATCCTTGACAGCATTTGTTGTTTGTTGATTTATTGATGATAGCCATTCTGACAGGTGTGAGATGGAATCTCATTGTGGTTTTTATTTGCATTTCTCTAATGATTAGTGATGTTGAGCATCTTTTCATAAGTATATTGGCCATCTGTATGTCCTCTATGGAGAAGTGTCTATTCAGGACCTTTGCCCATTTTTTAATTGGGTTGGGTTTTTTTGGTGTTGAGTTTTGTAAGTGCTTTATAAATTTTGGATATTAACCCCTCATCAGATATATTGGGGAATATATTCTCCCATTTGGTGAGTTGTCTTTTTGTTTTGTTAATGATTTCCTTTGCTGTGCAAAACCTTTTTAGTTTGGTGTAGTCCCATTTGCTTATTTATTTTTTTTGTTTCCCTTGTCTGGGGAGATATATCTGATAAAAAATTTCTATGAGCAATGTCCAAGATTTTGCTGCCTATATTTTCTTCTAGAATTTTTATGCTTTTGGGTCTAACATTTAAGTATTTGATCCATTTTGAATTTATTCTTGTGTGTGGTATAAGAAGGTAGTCTAGTTTCATTTTTCTGCATGTATTTGTCCAATTTTCCCAACACCATTTATTGAAAAAACTATCTTTAGCCCATTGTATATGCTTGCTTCCTCTGTTGAATATTAAATGACTATAAATTTGTGGGCTTATTTCTGGGCTCTCTGTTCCATTGATCAATGTGTCTGTTTTTATGCCAGTACCAGGCTGTTTTGAATACTATGGCTTTGTAGTGTAGTTTGATATTAGGCAGTGTGATTCCTCCAACTTTGTTCTTCTTTCTCAAGATCACTATTGCTATGCAGGGCCTTTTGTGGTTCCATATAAATTTTTGAAACATTTGTTCTAGTTCTGTGAAATATGTCAGTGGAATCTTGATAGGAATTGCATTGAAATGGATAATTTGCTTTGGTTAATATAGACATTTTAATGATGTTAATTCTTCCTATCCATGAACACGGTATGTGCTTCCAGTTATTTGTATTGTCTTCAATTTATTTCTTCATTGTTTTATCATTTTTTGAATACAGATCTTTTACATCCTTGGTTAGGTTTACTCCTAGGTATTCTATTCTTTTTGAAGCAATTGTGAATGGGATTTTTTTCTTAATTTCCTTTTCTGTTAGTTCATTACTGGCATATAAAAATGCAACTGATTTCAGGATATTAATTTTGTATCCTGCTACTTTGATAAATTTATTTATCAGTTTTAGTATTTTCTTGGTGGAATCTTTGGGGTTCTCTACGTTCAGTATCATGTCATCTTCAAATTGTATAAACCTGTAGGATTCCCTCATATTCTCCACAGTTTTGTCACACAGTGAGAGAAAACACTCCCTGAGGAATTTCTGCTCAACACCAAGAAGCTATATATTTTTGTTTATCTGTGACGGTCACTTTTAACTTTCTGTTTATCTGTCTTTGTGCTTTATTTTGCTACCAGCTCCTGAAGCAGTAATTAAAGTAAACTGAGCTGTGTTAGGCTCTCTTTGAAATCCACATGGTGTCTCTCTTTCTCTGGAAGAATAAAAAAGGTTTGTCTAAACCTTGTTCTTTTCCCTTTATTCTGTTTTGACACAAATACTATTTTTTAATTTATCCTAAAAAATCCCCCACATTTTTAGATACTAAGGAAACTTTGTTGTGAAAGCTTCTCTTATTGTAGTCAGACTGAGTCAAAGTTTTGACTTCTCTTGGTCACTTGAAATCACTTTCCAGAGGGCTGTATAGCCACAGGGTGATGGAACATGGTGAATGTCTCTGGAGACCCTCGGGAGCTATAGTTCTAAGACTACAGAAATGTTGTTGACTGCATCTGAGGATCCTGGTCTCTTCTCTCATTCAGGGATTTATTCCATTAATAAGTTCAAAGGGTGCTTTTACCTCTTCCCTGGTCTTTGCTACAAACTGTCTTGTTCTGGGGAAAAAACAGAATCAAGCAACAATTCTGCAGTCTTTCTGCTTTCTTATGTACCAGGTAGCCTCATTTCTAATATTATATCCAGGTAGTGACCTGGAGAAAACAAGGAAGAAAGACAAAGTGGCAGCTAAGAGCACTAGACAGCCCAACAGGTGGCACCTTACAGGAGGACCTGGATGCATTTGACTCAGCTATTCATGTGAATGTAATCCAGGCATAGGAAGTGGGAATTTAGGAGCACAGGAGGCACTTTCCCACCACCAGTGCTGAGAACAATCCTTCCCATCGGAATGTACATCCAGCCTGATCTTGAGTTTAGACAATAGGAAGCATGTTGCCTAGTAACCCTGGGCTGGTCTCTATCCTCAGTCGTTTCCTATTCCCTTAGAATTGACTTAGGACAACTCACTGGTCCTCATATGAGTGGCCATTTTGTTTGTTCAGGAGCCTTTTTAAGGGAAAAACACTTCAAATCTTGCAGTGACTGTAAGTCAGGATGCTCTCCCTTTTCTGTCCAAAGAATCAACATTGAAACCAAGCTCTCATGGGAGTTCAGTCCTGGAACAGTGAGTCAAAGAAGGAAAATAATAAATCCTTATTCTTTCCACTTGCCTGGCCTTGAAGAATGTGTCTATAAATTTCAAATTAACTGAATTTCCAGATCTGCTCTGGATCAGGGACTGTCCTATGCCTGGTCCTTCACTTTATCTTGGATTCTATGGCCCACCAAACATCATTTCAATAAGTAACCTAAATACTTTTCTTTAAGGTTGCCCAAGTCAATTTTTGTTGCTTACTGTCTTCTTCCTAACCATGCCTGTTCTAATCTTCCTCTTTTTTTTCTGTTTTTAAGCCCACCTTGCATATTGCTCTCAGAATATCTCCATACCCACAGCAGATACATTCCTGCTAACATCATCAGGAAAATCCTTCACTGGTCTCTGTTTGAATTCCTCGACCTGGCTTTTACACTTCTCATATGCTGTCTACTTTCCTTCAAAGTAAAACATTTTAAGAGTCAAATAATGTGGGGAAGCAATCAGAAAGGGATGAGAAAAGTAACACAGGGGAATTGGTGATTGGCATCTCAGTTTTTCCTTTAAAAATGTGAATTTTAAAAATAATAAGATGTAAGATCCTTTTCTTCTCTAATATTCTATGCTTCAAATTTTGTGCCAACTTGATTTTTAAAAATTATTGGCATGCCAATCTTGAGAAAGAAGAACAAAGTAGGAGGGATCACTGTACTGATATCAAATTATACTACAAGGCCACTGTAATCAAAACAGTCTGCTACTGGCATAAGAATAGGCACATAGATTAATGGAACAGAATAGAGAGAGCCCAGAAATAAACCCATATCTCACTGGTCAATTAATATTTGACAAAGGGGGAAGAAGCATAAAATGGAATAAAAATAGCCTCCTCAACAAATGGTGCTAGGTGATTTGGAATGATACATACAGAACATAAAACCAACTCACACCATACACCAGAATAAACACAAAATGGATAAAAGACATAAACATAAGCCATGACACCATAAAAACCCTAGAGGAAAGTATAAGCAGTAAACTTTCAGATATCCTACACAGCAGTAGTTTTGCTGATACATCCTCTAGGCAGGGGTTTCCAACTCATGGCCCACAGGCCATATCCAGCCCTGGATGGCTATGAATGTGGCCCAACACAAAATTGTAAATTTACTTAAAACTCTTTAAGTAAATTTACTTAAAACTTTTTTTCCTCATCAGTTTTCATTGGTGTTTGTGTATTTAATGTATGGCCCAAGACAACTCTTCCTATTCCAGTGTGGCCCAGAGACCCCAAAAGGCTGGTTACCCCTGCTAGAGGAAGAGAAATAAAAGAAAGAATAAACAAATGGGACTACATCAAATTAAAAAGCTTCTGCATGGCTAAAGAAAACATCAGCAAAATGAAAGGGAACCAACCATATGGGAAAACATATTTGTCAACAATACCTCAGACAAGGGTTTGATATCCAAAATATATAAAGAACTTACATGACTCAACTCTAGGAAGACAAACAACCCAATTAAAAACTGGGCAAAGGACTTAAACAGACACTTTTCTAAGGAGGACACACAAAGGGCCCAGAGACATACGAAAGAATGCTTAGCATCACTTGCTATCAGAGAGATGCAAATTAAAACCACAATGAGATACCACCTTACACTGGTCAGAATGGCCATCATTAACAAATCAACAAACAAGTACTGGTGAGGATGTGGAGAAAAGGGAACCCTAGTGCACTGTTTGTGGGAATGTGGTGCAGTCACTGTGGAAAACAGTGTAGAATTTCTTAAGAAAACTAAAAATGAAACTGTCTTTTGACCCAGCAATTCCCTAAGAATTCTGAAACACCAATTCAAAAGAACCTATGCACCCCAATGTTCATAGTAGCCAAGTGCTAGAAAGAGCCTAAGGTCCCATCAGTAAATGAGTAAATCTAAAAACTGTGGTACATTTACACAACGAGTGCTTTGTAACAGAAAGAAAGAAGGAACTCCTGCCTCTCATGACAGCATAGATACAACTGAGAGTATTATGCTAAGTGAAATAAACCAGGTGGTGAAAGACAAATACCATGTGATCTCACCTATAACAGGAATGTAATAAACAAAACAGATGAGCAAAATAGAACCAGAGGCATGGAAACAAGGAACAAACAGACAAGGATCAGATGAGAGGGGGGTAGGGGAAAAGGGAGGAAAGAAGGACAAGGGCCTAGTTAAAGAACAAGTACAAATGACCTAAGTACAAATGGACAACAGGGTGGAGATTGACTGTGGGATCAGGGGATGGGTGGAGAAGGGGAGAGAAACAGGAAAGTTGGGACAGCTGTAATAGAACAATAAAAAAATTATTGGCATGCAATGGGAATATAGCAGCTTGGGGCAGAGGATTTATATATATATAAATAATCTGGTTGCCAGTCTTTGGGCATCCCTGCAATGAAGATATGAGTGTTAAATCAGTGTGTGAACAGAGGGAGTACAAATATATTACATTCCCTTGAGTGCCATTCATTCTGCCATTTGGCATCTTCAAGCTTGCTGTCCCACTCCTGCTTTCATTATCTCCCAGGGATTCTGTATGGATATTCCCAATATCAAGTTTTATACCCCTTTCTTTTTCTTTACCTATGTGTTGGCTTCAGTTTCCATTGATCCAAGACATATTCAGGGAGTTAACTGGTACAATGAAGGAGGCCAGAAGAGACCTGCTTGCTTGGATGAAGGGCTGGTTTAAACAGTTTGTGAATTAGTAACATCATTCTTCAAAGGAAATAGATACTGATATTTTGGGGTGTGACATTGTCTTCTTTTCTATGGCTTACTGCCAAGTTTCGTGCTGAGCCAGTTGCTTTCCAGTTTTTATTTTATTGAATTTGGTCACTTTTTCCTTCTTTTTTCTCTTCCTTTATCATCTCTGGATCAAGATAGTTATTTAAATAGTATCTCTGCATTAGGGGAGTAAAAAAATGCATGTTAGATTTGAGATACTGTCATGAAAAACCTGTCAGTTACAATAATAGAAGGAAGTATATTTCTCCAGAATAAGTTTTTGCTTCACTCTTTCTTTGTCCTTTTCATTTTCTTCCACCCTCTGATGACTGGTAGGGGTTCCAGTTTCTGTAAAGGAATGGCTCTGTGCTGTTTGCCATGGCCCCTTTTTCCCATTTTTCCATCCCATCTAAAAACATTGAAATTTACTTTTTTTCAGGTTGTCAAGTTACACAGTCTATTAACTAAAAATTTGAGTACTGGTTTTTCTTCCCTTTTGTGTTTGTGAATGGAGCATGGTTTACATTTAAAGTTGTGTTAACAGACCTTGCTGCTGAATGACCCAAGCTATTCCATGCAACATAAGACATGTAAACTTCCCATTTTCTTTTTAGAAGACATGTGAGGTCCTTGGGGTTTATTCATTCATATGTTAATTAAAGAAATATCTGTTGAGTGTCTACTATATGCAAACATTGTAATAGGTGTTGGGTATACAAGGTCTGTTCAGATGGTAACCAGCTATGTACCATTGAAAAATAGAGACATTTACAGAATGAAATACAAGAAACATTGTACATAGAATAGTGATGCCTCAAGTCTCCCTTAAAGTAGACACCTTGGGACCTCACAGAGTTCTCCCAATTGCCATCAGCTGCCTGGTCATATTTTCCTGAATCTCACTGATGGTCTGAAATCTCTTCCCTTTCAAAGGTGATTTTAGTTTTGGGGAAAGCCAGAAGTTGCAAGATGCCAAATCTGGGCTGTATGGGGGCTAAGTCACCTGGGTGGTTTAATATTCTGCCAAAAAATTGTAGATGTGATGCATGAGCAGGTGCGTTGTCATGATGAAATTGCCAATCACCATTTGCCCATAGCTTTGGCCTTCTGAATCATCCAAATAGTTTCTGAGAAGGAATGTTCAAGCTTAATGCAAAATTTGATATGCAGATTTGTTGCTCTACTTACTCAGTCATTTTGAATGTGATGACCACACAATGCACATGGTCACTCAACATCATCTACCACCCCCACTGACTAGTACAGTGAAGTCGTCATTGTTCACACATGCGCATTCCAGTCCACTCTCCTTGGCTGCCAGGTTACATTGATGTCATGTAAACCATTCTCATTATATTAACAATGGCTGTACTTTTTCTGGACAGACCTCGTATATCTAGTAAGCACAGTTAGCCTTCCTTGAACTTGATAGAAGAGTATTGATCAAATAACTGTATATTAGTTATTTATTCCTATATAAAATTTGTCCCCCCAGATCTAGCAGTTTAAAATGGCATATATCCATTGATTCATTCAGTTTCTGAGACTCAGGAAATTGGGAGTGGCTTTACGGCATGGGTCTGGCTCCAAGTCTTTTCTGTCTCTTTTGGGCATGTAGTCTAGCTGTTGGCTAGTGGTGAGTCTCTGAACTAGAATACCTACTTCCAAGCTCATGCAGGTGGCTGTGAGCAGGAGATTTCATTTCCTTACCATATGAACCTCTTCATAGTTCTGCTCATAATACAGCTTCTCCCAGAGAAGTATCCAGAGTGATTGATACTACAGCAGGCAAGGGTAAGGGCAAGAGAAGCAAAGATGGAAGTGGCAGTCTTAGAACCAAAACTTAGAAGTGACTTCTGCCATATTCTATTTGTCATAGAAATCAATCATGGAATAATGTGGGTGATTCTCTAGTAGCCTAAGCTGCTGTTCTAGGTCTTGGTCTTCTTGTAAGCAAGCATAATGACTTATACTAATGTCCTGTAGTCATTAGGAACCTGTCATTGGAAATGTGAATGGCTTCGTAGAAATTTAACCCTACTAGGAAACGAACTTAATTGCTCAGTACTCTGCCAGATGCTTAAGTTCGAAGGTTTTATGTGATCACATGTAGCTCATAAGGTTTTTTCTTTGTTATCACATATTTCATTGTAATAGAAGAATTTGAATTTAAAGGAAAGTTCAGAAATGTCTTTTGGGAAAAAACACATACTTTTACCTTGCCTGTACTGTTTTTGTATTTGTTTTTGCTTTTGGTCTGTCTAATATGACAAGTGGCTGAAGTCATTTTAGAAATTCTCTTTTTAAAGGGTGAGCTAACTGTTGTCTTTGTGTCTTATTCAGTGTCTCATATTTAGAAGGAATTTGGTAAATATCTGTTGAATATATTAGTAACTATGATAGTGTTGAAAAAGGCCAAAGGTCCTATTGCTAATTTGGGAAGTTTCATCCTTCCTTTGTAAACTTGATATGGGAACAAAGATGGTGCTGCAATTAGAATTTTAGATTTTTGGAGGATATTGGTAGGAATATTTTAGGAATTACCTATAGATAGGTCTTGTATCTTCTCTCCTACCTAGAAGATGTGGATAAAAATATTTCTGATTTAGTTATCATGTAAATGGTCTATCACACAGGAATTGTATGTATTTCTAGTTCATGAATTTGAGGTCACAGACTTTCTTAAACTTCTTGTTTCTTCTTTCCCCTTTGGACAAACATGGAGATAAACTTAACATTTTATGAATTGATTTGGTTATTTTTGTACCAGAAGGGTTATGCTAGTTCAGAAGTATAAATATATTCATACTTGGGTGCTCTATAACCAGGAGTACTTTTTGCCCTGAATTTGGTCATTGAGCCAACTGAGATACCAAAATCATGTTCTTGCCTTCACTTGCCTTCTTTTCTCTATTTTATAACCAGTCTCTGGGCCTGGCAAGTATTAGAGAAATACCTTCAGGTAAGTCTAGGAACCCACTCATGTCTCTAAGAGAGAGAGAGAGAGAGAGAGAGAGAGAGAGAGAGAGAGAGAGAGAGAGAGACAGCTAGCCACAGGAGTTTTCACCTCCTCCAGGCCTAGATACGTTTGTCCCAAGGACTTTGGATAACAAGCTCCAAATTTACCCTTTGAAATCCTGTACCACCATAGCTCTCTCCTTTTACTTGCTTTGTAAGCTAGAGGAAGAAAAGGATTTCTACCTTAGGAAAGAAATCATAATGTGAAGTGAAGCCACTTTACCAGAACATTTGGGCATTTCTGAAGTGGAGCCCCTCACTGGGGACATTTTGAGGATACTGTTGACACAGATGGGGGTCCTCACTAACCAGCCCTCCCTGTCGATAAGGTTCACAAGGCAGGCAGGCAGGCTGAGGCTGAACCTGTGTGGCTGCAGGCTTAGATCTTATAGAGGTTCAGAACTGCTGACAGCATCGCCAGCACTTTTTCAAGGTCAATGAAAAATGTAATGAAGTTTTAGTAAAATGTGTAATCTATGTGTATAGAAAATTCATATAGTAACTCTATATATTTTCAGTAAAGATTTATTACCTAATGCTTATATGCTTTATGAATTACTAAAAGCCTATTATTTTTATAATTAAAATGTCATGTTATACTAATATATATGTATGTGGCTATATTTCTGAAACAAAACCTGGCATGCATGATGTGACTGGTAGGACTGTATCAGTAGATATGGGCCCATAAGAGCAAATACTTGAAATTATCTGAAAAAATCCAGGGCTTTTGAGCCCTGTTAATTATGTATATGAATGTTTTGTTAGTCTCAGTTTAAATTTCAGGATAAAGGCTAATTTAGTTCTTGTTTTGTCCAGTGGTTAAATTGTATGTTGAGAAACACATTGTTACCTATGATGTCTTGTTGTTAGAATTGAAACATTTCAGACTCACAAGTGGGTCTTTTAAAGCCTGCAGATTGCCGAGGGGCTTTGTAAACTCTGAGCCACTCATAGAGCAACCTTTCCACATTCTAGTTGTGATGATTCTGGATCCCACATCCAACCTTAGGGCAGGCTGTGTGAATTGATAACAGGGTCAGACTAACTGGCTTCAAACAGGAGGCAAACCCTGTAGAGCGAATCTCATCAGACATTGTGCCGTACAGGAGAATGGGAGCCAGTGGGAGCCAATGGGATTCACAAGGAGTGATGTTTTGTGACTGAACAACAAGCTGTCTGACGAGCACAACACGAAGTGAAGCACTGCTGCCCCTGCCCAAGACATTAGTGAGCTTCTGGCAAATAAAGTGCAAACTAGTAAATTCTCAGGGTTCTGAAGACTTAAAAGTGTCACATGAAACAAGTTCAGAAGTCACGGTTTGTACAGTGAAGGCTCCTTTTTCCTCCAGGATAATGACTCGCAGGAGACCTGATTAGAATTTTACTCTAGTCTGTCTCATATTGCAACTGACAAGTCATCAGGCAATTAACAGTAATTAATGTGATTGCTGTTTTGTTTCACCAACAAGTTCACATTTACAATACTGTTACTCTTGTCCAAACAGAGTGTTTTTATATATCGAACCAATCATTGTGTAGATTACTGAGCAAGCCGATTTTTAACATATTTCAATATATTTAAATGTAAACATAAAACCGTTAAAGTTTTTTATACTTTTGGACTTGTGACAGAGACTGGTATCTTTGCTACTCAAAAACCAAAAATTATTTTGTAAAGAAGATTCTCATCAGTGGATAGAAATCAGACAACATATCATTGGAATCACACACTCTTTAAGAAGCGGGAAAGAAAAGACTTTCATATGTGCACTAACACTCATTTGAAATGCTGGATTTCTTCTCTGTTACCTTTACCTCCTTTATCACTGGAGTTGGGCTTACTGCTCATTTTTCATCTCCACTCAGCTCTGAGTGTGGGTTAGGGGGAGACAAACAAGCTGAAGGATAGCTTCTGAGTTTGAGTTGTAGGAAGAAAGAGAGGCTCCCAGGAGAGTGAAAAGAGCCTGTTATTTGCAGGGGTTGTGCTGGTTATTTATTGCTGTGTAACAAATCCTTCAACACTTAGTGACTTAATACAAACAACAATAAATAACTTTGTGACAATTCTACAGTTTGGACAGAGCTCAGAGAGAAGGAATTATTTCTGTTCAGGTGGGAAGATTGCAGGTGCTAGAGGCATCTCTCTCTTCATGTTGCCTCAGGCAGTGCTTAGGGAAGTTACCCCCCCACTGCCCCCTCCCCAGATCCCCACAGACTGGGAGACAGGGACCTTGTCTTCAGGTGCTGACTGCAATAAACAGTAAATTTGTTTTCAGTAGCTTTGACTTTTTCAGGTAAACACTTTAAGGGCGGGGGGTGAGGGTCATCCTAGGGATGAGGCCTTGAGATGTTAGAAACTATGTTAGTGTTTTCAAGCCTTTATAGGCCAAGTTGAGGCCTCCTAGAGAAGCAATTCAGAGGAGCCTGGCTAGAGGTTGGTTAAGCAGATAATCTTGTCATTACACAGGCCAGCTTTGATTTCTTCAGAAGGGTGTGACTACCAGAGGTGGAGATTATTGGGGCAATGATGTTCAAGGTTACCACAGTAGTTAAAATAAGACTTCTGGAGCCAGACCTCTGGGTTCAAAGCTGGCTCAGGTCTTTTAGGTCATGCGACTTTAGGCAAATTACTTCTCTTGTTGAAGTTTGATTTCCTTGTCAGCAAAACAGGGGATAATAGTCGGAACTACCTCATAGAACATTATGACAATTAAGTGAGATAGTGCTTGGTAAGTAGTAAGTAATGTGTTCAGTAAAAGTTAATTCTCATTATTGTCATTGTCATAATACCCATCTGATAATTTACACAATAGTGTGACTTCTTAGAAACTAAAGGGTTTTCTTTGTCATAGACGAGCACTGAAATATTATAAACCTCCTTCTCTTCCCTGAGTAGAATCCAGGTTCCAGTGGCTATATATTTCCCTTTCTGCCTTCTCATACTTACAGTATAGGAGAATACTGAGAGGTTGTTTTGCCATAAGGTAAGTTAAGAAGAGGGCATCCACTGTGCAGAGAGTTCAGGCTAGATCACAGCAGACACCTGCCTGATCGTGCACTTGAACACAGAAAATATCAGTTCATGAGAATGTGAAATTCACACCTATGCACCTCGAAGAAACAATTCAGCATAAATATGCACATATTTTCTGCTCTTCTTAGAGACTGATCCTGTGTTTTAGATGTTTCATCTGTAGAATCCACTATTTGGAACAAGACAATTATTTTATATCACATATCAAACATGGTCAGTGTTACTTCATAGCAAGAGAGCACTGTGTAGTTTGTAATCTTGTCAACACGTACTTGATGTTGACAACAATTGAGTCTTAAGTGGATTCAGTTGATCAGAACTCTGGTATGCTCTCAGCATAAATGAGGGTTCCTTGATAGCACCAGTTCTGAGGTCCCAGCAACTGACCCAAAATGACTGCAGATGGTGCTGCTAGTGGAAATAGTGTTGTTTCATGGAGTTGCAAGGAAAGCATGCCAGGAACCCATGTATGGAAGGCTGTGGCATAATAAAAATTGTTGAAGTTAACACAAAGGGCTGTCCTGGGGGAGAAAGTTCAGCCTTGTCTTCATCAGGACCAGAAATAGGGCCAGCGTCCTGACATTTTGTGCTGTGCTGAAGCTTAGTTCAAGTCTGTCCCCATTCAGCTAGTTTAGTTCCAGCTGTGCTTCAGCGGGTGTTGTGTCCTGGTCCTTGTGGTCTGTTTGGGCACCAGGCAGCTGCTAGGGCCACATGGTTGCTATGGAGAGAACACACCAGCTAGTGGGGCAAGCACATGTTAGGGAGGGAGGGAGAGAGATTTGTTAAGCTTGTGTTATATTATCTTGCTTGGGACGGACTGGGTGCCCTTTAACCGGTTAATTTGCTAAGCTTTCACAGGCTTTTCTGTTGGTTCCTCTCCCTAACCAACCCATTTTCTGTATCTTCTGGGGTTCTGTGTTCATTATCCAATCATCCTTTTCCCAGGCTAGACTGACAGGCCTCTATAGTTGCCATCTTAGTTCCTATTGCACATGCCTCAAAGTAGAAGCATCTCCTCCTGCACCATCTTTTTTTAAAAAATATATTTTATTGATTATGCAATTATAGTTGTCGCATTTCCCCCCCTTCATGCCCCTCCACTCTCTCCACCCTCTCCTACCCACATTCCCACTC
>CM052544.1:40890632-40983789 GCA_028533065.1 Trachops cirrhosus | reverse complement strand
TTTGTTTTTGTTTTAGGTATGGTTGTTAATAATTGTGAGTTTGCTGTCATTTTACTATGCATGTTTTTTTATCTTCTTTTTCTTAGATAAGTCCCTTTAACATTTCATATAATAAGGGCTTGGTGATGATGTTCTCCTTTAAGTTGACCTTATTGGGGAAGCACTTTATCTGCCCTTCCATTCTAAATGATAGCTTTGCTGGATAGAGTAATCTTGGGTATAGGTCCTTGCCTTACATGACTTGGAATACTTCTTTCTAGCCCCTTCTTGCCTGCAAGGTCTCTTTTGAGAAATCAGCTGACAGTCTGATGGGAACTCCTTTGTAGGTCACTGTCTCCTTATTTCTTGCTGCTTCTAGGATTCTCTCCTTCATTTTAATCTTGGCTAATTATGATGTGCCTTGGTGTGTTCCTCCTTGGGTCCAACTTCTTTGGGACTCTCTGAGCCTCCTGGACTTCCTGGAAGTCTATTTCCTTTGCCAGATTGGGGAAGTTCTCCTTTATGATTTGTTCAAATAACTTGTCCACTTGTTGCTCTTCCTCTTCTCCTTCTGGTACCCCTATAATTTGGATGTTGGAATGTTTAAAGATGTCCAGGAGGTTCCTAAGCCTCTTCTCATTTTCTTGAATTCTTGTTTCTTCATTCTTTTTTGTTTGGTTGTTTCTTTCTTCCTTCTGGTTCATTGCATTGATTTGAGTCCCAGTTTCCTTCCCATCACTATTGGTTCCCTGTGCATTTTCCTTCATTTCATTTCGTGTAGCCTTCATTTTTTCAATGAATTTGCTACCAAATTCAACCAATTCTGTGAGCATCCTGATAACCAGTGCTTTGAATTCTGCATCTGACAGGTTGGCTATCTCTTTATTGCTTAGTTGTATTTGCTATGGAGCTCTGATCTGTTCTTCCATTTGGGCCATTTTTTTTTGTCTTGTCATGCCTGTTACATAGTGAGGAGCCTTAATTGTTCACCAGGGCAGGCCAACCCAGTCGCTAGGTTGTGACGCTATGTGTAGGGTGGGGTTCGAGAGGGAACAATGGTGCCCACTCTGCTCTCTGGATCCCAGTCCCCTCCACCACTTCTCCCAAGCAAAGTGGGCCCTGCTGGCACTGATTCCCGTGTGGGTGGGCCTGTGTATGTCCTTGGACCCTGTGGATCTCTCTAACAAACTTTCCTTGCGAGGCTGGGAGTCTCTGCCCGTGCCTCAATCCCTACAGGTATTTTCAATTGGTGTTTTGAGGCCTTATTTCCAGGCACTGGGACCTTGGGCTGTGTAGTCTGTCTTGCTCCCCAGTTTCACCTGGTGTATGTATGAACAAATGTGGGACCACCTGGTCAGCCAGCCACCTTGCGCGCAGTGCCTCGCTTCACAATCGCTGTGTTGCTGGGTCTGCCTGTTGCCACCCCGCGCCCAGGGTCCACCGGCCACTGCCTGCACACCCAGGGTCTGCCTATTGCTGTCTTGCATGCCCGGTGCCACCGCTTTTTGTGCTGTGACCCCTCTCCACCCGGCCACCCAACTCCACCCTGCCTACCAGACTAGATGAACATGTCTATTTTAACTCCTTGGTTGTCAGACTTCCATACAGTTCAATTTTCTGTCAGTTCTGGTTGTTATTTTGTTTCTAAATTGTTGTTGTCCTTATTTTGATTGTGCAAGGAGGCACAGTGTGTCTACCTATGCCTCCATCTTGGCTGGAAGCTCATCCTGCACCATCTTGATTTCTATGGGACATATGTCCAACAGAGGAATTTCCCTTTTATTGTTCTATCCCTCCCCCCAGTAATCTGTGGAACCAACTGGTGGTTCCCTGGGGAGTGTGTGAAGCTGTAGCTCCCCAGTGAAGCAGGCCAGCTCATCGTCTGATTCAGCTCCCCAGTTTATTAGGTTTCTAACTGTCTGATTCCATTTGCTTCCTTCCTTTGTTAGTAGCTAGCTACCTATGCTAACAAAGAGAAATTTTAAAGCAACATATGTCCATTTAAAAGAGCAGAAAATATGAGCATATTTATGTTAAAATAGATGACCTTTGTGAAACTGACCTGTGTGTTTTGAATGACTTTCACCTAGAACCTTGTTGATCCCGGTCACTTCTGAAAATGAAGATTCAGAAAATCCTATTTTCAATATCAGATAACCTATGGAGAGATTTCTCTCTCTATATTTCTCTCCTCTCACCTCCTAAAAACCCAATATATAATACATGTCAAGGTTTCACATTTATCCAAGGACACATAATAAAACTGAAACAAACTGAGCTTCTAAAGTATTGTCTTATAAAATAGTTTATCATATTTGTTTGACTTTACCATGAGACCTCCTTTTCTTTTATAAGAACTATGAACTTGGTTTGGCATTAATACCGATTATCTCTAAGTGCACACTTTTCCCACAGCTGAGGTGCAGAAGACCTATCAGCGTTGTTAATGAAGTACCTAAGTCCCAGAGGCACTTTGAATTATAATAGACTTGGAAATAAAATGCCTATGAATAATTCAATGTTGTGAGTCCTCTAGTGGTGGGATTATTTTCCTTAGCATTACACAATAAGAAAATTTAGTGTGCTTTATGTTAGAGATAGGCAGACTATTGCACTGGAACCAAATGTGGGTCCTTCGGTTTTAAGACCTTTAACAGTTCAAATAGAGAAAGATGAAGAGGTAATGCTTCTTACAGTTTGGTTGGAATATGCAGTCATGTTGTTAGTATTATTTTGTTTTAATAATTGAGAAGTACTCGATCTGGTAGTTGTAATTAAAGATTAAAGCTGTCCTGATATTCAAACTAAATGATTGACAGGGCCACTCATCTAGAGGGGAGTCTAAATAATTTTTCTATGTGAATGGCAGGAGATCATGGCCTTTGTCATGTATGGTAATGCAATTTTGATAGGCCAGCATTCCTGGTTGGAGTAGTCCTTTCCCAAGGCATAGGTTTCCATTTGGCAGAGCAAGACTTGCTGCAGGATAGATTCTCTTTAACTTGCCAGACACATAAGATTTTTAATTTGTTTTGAGCTGGATAGTTCCACCCAGATCACAAGGCCCTTGAGACACACTGAAGTAAATCTTTAAATGGGGAGGAGTATGGACCTGGGAGCTGAGATCACCTTTTAATTATTTTTTTACATGATACAAGTATAATCCCAATATACTAGCCAGTGACATCAAAAAAGATTACATTCCCCAGGTATGTAAAAATAATGGTATTTGGCTCTTTATTTGTGTAACTCTGCTTACAGTATCCCTTCCAATATTTCCGGGCAGCCCCAAAGGGCTATGCCTTATATGATCACAAACCAATTTGTTGGCAGAGCACTTGGCTATGTCTGCTCTGTTCTTCCTTTCTTGGTCTAGCTCCCAAATGACTGATTCTTTGTGGAAAGTAACTTGACAGTTTTCACTGCTTTATAGCTGGACCTGTACCACCAAAGTCAAGGATCATGTCTACACATCTCAAAACATTTATTTTTGGGGTGTGAATTAGTCATGACAGCTACACTATGCTGCAGTAAACACATAAATCCCTATGTCTCAATAACTTAACACAAGAAATATTTATCTTTTATACAACAGTCTGATTTATGCTAGGTGGCTTTCCTAACATAAATGATGATTCAGGAGTCCAGGAATTTTCCCATCATATGATGCTGCCATATGAAACAAGTGACCTCAGAGGTTACCAGAGAAGGACAGGGAAGCTTTATTGTCAAGTGCATCATGACTGCCCACATGTCTTTCCCCCCAGAACCCAGTTTCATGGCTCCAGCCTAACTGCAGAGAGGCTGTGGAAATGCAGTCTTCTTGTGCATCCCAGAAGAGGAAAATGAAATATAATTAGGTAAATATGTAACACAGGGTCTACTAGAGGGAACCAATGCATTTCTGAGTTCTAAGCAGGAGGGGAGAGAATGCAGCCTACTCTCCTGCTTCTCCTGCCATGATTCTGGCCATACTATGTCTCTCCCTCTACCTGAATAATGAAAAGGATCAGCCTGAGCTCTGAGTCTCGCTATTGTTTCGATTATTATTTCTGGCTCTTAACACCTGGAACTATAGAAGCTCAAATCAATTCCATGGGACAGGATACCATATCCTTTTCCTAATCCTCTTTCATTGTTTCCCTAGAATCTACATTCTTTGTTTTTTCATTGTTGTTCAAGTATAGTTGTCTCCATTTGCCCCCCACCACTCTCCCCTGCCCCACCCACTCCCACCCTCAATCCTACCCGCTTTGGCTTTGTCCATGGGTCCTTCATACATGTTCATTGATGACACTTCCCCTTTTTTCCCCATTATTCCTCTCTCCTCACCCTTCTGGTTACTGTCAGTTTGTTCTTTGTTTCAATGACTCAGGTTATATTTTTGCCTGCTTGTTTGTTTTGTTGCTTATGTTCCACTTATAGGTGAGATCATATGGTATTTGTCTTTCACTGCCTGGCTTATTTCACTTAGCATAATGCTCTCCAGATCCATCCATACTGTTGCAAAGGGTAGGAGCTCCTTTTTTCTTTCTGCTATGTAGTATTCCATTGTGAAAATGTACCATGGTTTTTTGATCCACTCATTTACTGATGGGGTTAGGTTGCTTCTAGCAGTTGGCTATTGTAAATTGTGCTGCTATGAATGTTGGGGTGCTTCCTTTCCTACTTTTAAAACCCAAATTCATGTTTGTGTTAATTTATGCAAACAAATACAGGGGTAATCAATAGTGGTGAGGTTGCTTACACTAACACCTTTGAGTTCCAATTTTGTCACCAAAGGGGCTCTGAAACATGGGTTTGACCTTATTTTCAGCCTCTCCAGAAGTTGTGGGAGTGTAGATATGGAGACTTCCATTGCTTTCAGTATCCAGTGACCAACACTTGAGCAACAGTGGCTTAAATAGTAGGAGTTCATCTTCCTTCCTCCCCTCCCTCTCTGCCTTCCCATTTTTCTACTTACATTTTTTTTTGTTTTTAATTCTGAATGTACATATTTGCTGGCATTGGTTCCAGTCTGTCTTTAATGATGCTGAGTCCAGCATTTCTGAAGTTTCCTTATTTTTTTCCTCATCTTTGTTAATCATGGTTGCAGAGGCCACTTAATGTAGGATCAGATTGAATGCAGAAGCAGATATGAATTGCAAAGATTAGCAAAATATAAAATAATGCCATTCTTCTCACTATGTATTTTTGCTTTAGAAAAAATACTTTTAATACAAATGTTGTTTCTATTAATAGTTGGTGAATTTATTTTTAAATAAGTTAAAGATAAATGTTAAAAATGTTTCAGCTTTAACTTCCAAAATAGTATATATTTAATCCACATATGCAAAAATATTTTTGGAGGGATCCTCAGTGGTTACATATGAAAGATAGTAGAGGGATTCTGAGACCAAAAAGTTTAAGAAAAACTTCTTTATAAAATAAGTCTATCAATTCATTGTGTATTATGAGTTTTGGCATCTGTTTTTTTCAGTTTATTTGACTATTGTTTATTGTGTTTTTAGTTATGGAACTTTCATTGTTTTTATGGAATTAAATCTGTCAATTTAGTCCCTATATATCTCCTCTGTCTTTCTATTTTTTATGCATACGTATGCATGTCTATATTTTTTAGTGCTTAAACATGTAGTTTTTTATATACTGTAATATGGATATAACTCTTTCCCCCAAATATAAAGCCAACTGTCTCAACATCATGTATAGAATGTCATCTTTTCCAGCTGTTTTCATTTGATAAATTCAAATGTATATTCAGTATTTTAATAAATCACTGATTTTTCCACTAGTCTTTGGATATTTCTCAGCTACAGTCAGACAGACAGTTCTTATTACCATAGCTTGAAAATGATTTTTACATTCACTTACTAGCAAAAGTGTTCCTCATTTTTTCCCTACAGTTGTATTGATTATAACCATCCACTTATTTTCCAGATGAAATTTGGAGTAACTCTTAAGAAAAAATACACAGCAATATGCTGATGGAAATTGCTTTAAATTGTGCATGCCACTGGGGAGAATTGACTTCTTCATATTTCTGAGTCTTTTAGTATTTCTGTTCATTATTTCTTCTTCTTATATAAAAGTCTACACTGTATATTCTTTCTTATAGTACTCACACTTTTTTGCCAGGTTTATTTTTAGGATTTTAATGTGTTCTTTCTAACTTTCTAAGAATATTTAGATATTTAAAATCTTTCCTCATCCTAATGCTACTAGCCACCCTGTTTTAAAGCATCCCCACTTTCAGGAGTTTCCTATGGGCTTCCAATTTCTCTGCCCATACTTACTATTATGACAATTCATCTCCTTTATACTTTTCTATCATGCATTAGAAAATCTGAGAATGAATAATATTTATCTTCCTAACACAGATTTTCAGAAAATATTTCCAAAATGGATTACCACACCCTATATCCCAGGATATCTCTATTTTTGGGACTCCCCCCCTAGTTTCCCAACAGGTTCATGTCTTTTTTGAGGCTATTCTTTTCTTTTTTAACTCTTAGACTATCTTAAGTTTGAATTGCTCCAAAGGAAATTGAGCAGTTATATTAGATGTTATGCTATGGATAACTGGAACTTTATGTAATTTCCTAGAGTGAAGGTGAAGTGAATATAATAAAACTTTTATAGAATTTTAAAAATTATTTTTTTGTCAGCATTATGCAAAATTATCTGGCCTGTACTAGTGGAGTAATCCAGACCTTGTGAAAAATATATAAATTTAGATACTTTAGCAAAAACTTCAGATATTATTTGAGCTTTATATAAGGTGCCCTAAAATAAATAGTTGCTTAATTTATTTTTGTTATTTTTTATTATAATTGACATGCAATTATAGTTTCAGATGTGATTATCATGTAAGTCTAGAACCATCTGTACAAAGGTATTATGACATTATTGACTATATTCTTTGTTATACATTATAATCCTGGGATTTATTTCATAATAGAAAGTTTGTACCTCTTATTCCCTTTTACCTTTTCTCCCATCATCCTACCACTATCCCTTCCAGCAACCATCAGCTTGTTCTCTGTGTCTGACTCTGTCACTGTTTTGTTCGTTCATTTTTTTTTTTTTAGATTTTGCATGCAAACCCAGTTCATGAATCACCGAATAACGCTTACAAAAATCTTTACAATTTATTCAGTTGATATTTTTTTCAGTGTGGTGACAACAATCATGGCTTCTGACGGCTTTGTGGACAAAGAGAAACAAAAGGTGTTAATACCCATAAACTCTTTAAGTTGTCTATCACTATTTTTGAAGCTAAGTTTTTCTAAATGCCCAGATGTTCTCTCTTTTTGTTCAGCTCCCAGTATAACTGTCTTTCCAGTCCAGGGTTCATGAATCAGACAGATGGGAGGCTCTAACTGAGCACCACTTCTTAGCCCAGGTTAGTCTGTGGTCCCAGTTCAGGGCTTAAGGAGTCTGTTGGTACTGATAGATAGTTCCATCTGGAACCCAAGTCCCTAGCCCTTGGTTAGTTCACAGTCTCCCATATATTGAGAACTGCTGGTTCAGTCTGTAGTTCAACTTTGGTAACTGCTAGCAGTATATACCTAAGGCTTTCTCTTGGCTAGTCCACAGTACTATAACTTTGGTTACTGCTTGTGTCCGCAGTTACATTTCTTTGATTACTCTTGGTTTCTGTTGATGTGCAAAATACAGTAAAGGAACAATACATGTTGTTCTATTGTTAAACGGAATCTTGAAAGTCAGGCTACAAAATTAGTGGGCACAAGTCCGTCACTTAAAGGCTGTTAGAGCACTTGTTACCCAATTCTAAGTTATTCCTGCGCTAGGATAATTTGGTTAGGGTGGGTTAGATTTGACACTAGGTCACCCATTAATCTCAAACAAATTTCCATGCAACAAGGTACATTGTAAAACACCACACAATCCCCAATCCAGTGGCACATTCCTCTTAAGTATTTGTCTCCAAGAGACATAAGGCTTAGCCAAGAAAAAAGAAAAAAGAATCCTCAAGTTTCAAAGAACTGATTGCTACAACTCCCAATACAACTGCTTGTTTTATATCTGAGAACTGTGGTCCATAAGCCATAAATATGTACAAATATGGCAAATGGAAAAATCTTAATAACACAACCTGGAATCACAATGGCCCGTAGGGTGAATGTTCTAATCAGACAAGATTGTTCATTTAAGAAGTACACTTGAGAGCTAGGACTCCAAAATCAAGCAAACAGAATGGGATACCTATTTTCAATTGGCATACAGAAGCCTCAAAAAAATTCCAAAATAGTTTCATCAGATGGTTCATTGCAGAGTCTAATGAAAAATTAAAGACAAAAGATGTACCTCACACAAAAGACTAAAAGACTATGTGACTACCCTCTGTTCTCCTTTACCTGACTACTTACAGTCTACTAATTCTCTCTCTGGATCACCTTTTCACTCTAAAGAGGCTGTAAGATCATAAGCAAAAGTTGGTCAAGTTAGTTGCCTTACAGACACCTTTGAAGGAGGGCCCCATATCAGTTTCTTCCAGGCAGGGCTGATGAAACTAGGTTTTCCCCTAAAGAGCTAAGGGAAAAAATTAAGATTAGTGGAAAACTTTGCCAAATTCTAGTATATATTTGGGCTCCTCTCCACTCTAAAGCATACCCACTCTGGAGCCTGTAGATATGATCCTGGGGAAAACAGGCAGAAGCCACCAAAGGGTGAGTGAGGCTCCTTTCCAGAGCCAACTCTTCTCAATCTCTGTAGTGCCCAGTCATGAGGAAGGTGAAATTTTACATCACCTCTTTCTTTCCAACTCCAGATCTGTTGGTTATTAATCCTTTTCTCTCTGGGATAGCCACTATCATCTTATTTGTCCTGTTTTGAATTCTGAGAACTTGACTTGCCAACTATCAGATTAGGGTCCCCAAAACTATGGCTGCACAGAAATGTGGGTTGTACTCCATTTGCATCTGGGGTTCTACTGACTGTTGCCAACTCGAATGGAAATTGTCTTTCTTTGGGCTGTCTTTGGAAGCGGCCCTCTATTTTGAGGAAGCAGTATCTTTTACACCCATTAAGGCATTCAGTACTGCTAGGAATATGCACTGTTTGTCCCAGTAAATTTGTCACCCTGACAGATTTGAAAGGATATTTCCTTTCAAATATATATCCTTTCAGATATTTTTTCTAAGTAGTTCTATGGTCAGAAGATGGCCAGATCAAGAGCCCAATAGGAACTTTTTAAAGGCCTTCTTCCCTAAGCCAAAATGAAAGTATTCATACTCAGAGAGAAAGAATAACATGCCAAAGACAAACAGCTCTAAATGTAGAACATAGGAATCTCTTTTGTAAATGTTAGTTGAAGATCTTTTCCCTGATAAAAAGCAGCAAATTGAAAATAGTGTAGTTGGGTAGCTGTATCAGCCCCTTCATGTCATTCAGGTTGCCACCCAACTTTTTGCGGAGTTAAAAACAACTGCTCTGTTTAAATAGAGTCTTACAGGCACAGAAATGTAGCTCTAGAAGTGATTCACAGCCCTCCTATTCCTTGTTAACCCCAAACTTCTCTTATTTATTTCAAAAGGCTTTCAGATATTGTAAAAGATCTGGACGTAGGGTAACAGAACTCCTTGTTAAAACTTACATTCTGTGTGCCTTTTCAGATGTCAGTTTTCTACCAGGTATTCTTTAGGAACCAAGATAATTCTTATCAAAAGGGAAATAAAGTCTATTTGAAAACCAGGCCTATGAAAAATCTTACAAACCTTGCCACAAATATTAATAAAATGTCTAAGCTATCTGAACAGATAACCTGAACTTATTCCATATTCCAGAAACACAATTTGGATCAACAATTGTTTTTTTTTAAGCTAGTATGTTTTGAATTATCATTCTCATCAAAAGCCATAAGATCTTTTTTTGCATATGTCTATATGTTTGTGTGTGTGTGTGTATGATGTGTGATTTTTTCTACCTTCAGATTGTATTGTATAAATTGATGAGTAAAGAACTCTATTTTATTGACTTAAAGACAAAGGAGCACTATATAAATTAGTATACTCTCAGAGATATAGAAACTAACCCAAATGTTTTTCAAGTTCATGTGATCCAGGGTAATCTTTAGTATATAAATCTAGTTTATTAGTTTATTTAAAACAGAACATGTATAAAGGACCCATGGACTGAGACAATGGTGGGGGATTAAATGTGGGAGGTAGGGATGGTTAGGGTGGGAGAGAGTAATGGGGAGAAAATAGGGAGAACTTTAATTGAACAACAATAAAAAATAAAATAGTCATGTCCTTAGAGCTATAAGTATTAGATATAATGTGGATATATAGCTTTTATTTTACATAGGTTTAACAAATATCAAATAAACTTATGTTATCTGTTGCAGAATGTTGTAGGTAAAAATAATAACTTAAGCTGGTTAGCTATTTAATGTCTCATGAAATTTTTATGAGTAATTGAAACATAATTGTTATGAACTAGGAAATTAAATAGGATGAGGGTTTATAAATAACTTTTCAACAATAATTATATTTTCATTTTAGAATATGTATTTATATATGTAGCTTATTAATAATGCATGTCTTTATTTTATTACTCATCCAGTAATATCTGGTCCAACAACAGAATACCTAGATACATGAGGTAATAGTTAAATGTATTCATTTTGATATACTTCCAGTTGTGTTGCTTTACACACAATTATTAAGGTATGAATAAAGAACATATTAAACAGTTTATTAGTTTATTTAAACAATTAAAAATCTAAGACTCCATTTTTATGATCAAATTTTTTATTTTTCAATTATAGCTGAAGTAATTATAGTTGAATAATATAATTTATATTAGTTCAGGTGTACAACATAGTGATAGACATTTATATACAATATGAAGTGATCACTCCAATAAATTTAGTACCCATCTGGCACCTTACATAATTATGACAACATTATTGACTATATTTCCTATGCTGTGTATAGGAAATGCATAGGATGTATAGTCACTTTATATATCCTGTGACTATTTTTTTATAAGTGATATTTTGCACTTCTAAATATCTTTCACCTTTCTCCCAAGTCCCCTCTCATCTGGCAACTATCAATCTGTTCTCTTGGATAAAGAAGTAGTAGTACATATACACAATGGAGTATTACTTGACCATAAAAAAGAATGAAACTTTGCCTTTGTGACAACATGAATGAACCTAGAGGATATTATCCAAAGTGATATAAGTCAGGTAGAGAAAGACAAATACTATAAAATCAAAAATAAAAAAAAACAAATGAACTTATTGATACAGTCAACAATAATTACTTTTTATGAAATAGTTTTCAGAATCTTTTTGGTAATTTGAAGCCTTAAAAGTATTCTGAAATAAGTGAAATGACGGATATTAAACATCTAGATCATTTTACAAATAAGATAAAATTCTGAAACAGTAACTACTGAACATCGGTTTACTAACTTTTGACATAATTTTACAGAGGAACTAAAGATATTTGGATCTATGAGTAACCATGTTTTATGTCACATTGAAAAACTCACTATGAAAAAGACTATATTTCTAGAGATTATGAAATATATTTGTAAGTTTGTCAAGCCACAAAATGCTAGTGTAATAGTTCATAGTTGTTTACTTCTTAATTTTCACTAGGTATTAAGGATTCTAGGGGTTAAGAGTTCTAATCAATACATGTAATTTAATTACTTAGAAGTGATAAGGGTGACCAGAAACTGTGTATGTAAAGTAGGTAAGAAAAGTAAAATGACTGACTGTTCCAGAGAAACAACATAAGATAAAATATGGATACAAAAAAGTTTTATAAAAAGTTTTGGAGAAAAAGATTCAGGAAAAGAATGATATGTGTGGTCAAGCTGGCTAAGATTAGAATAAATTTAAGTTCAAAAGTGCCTAGTATAATATTAAAATTTGGGAGAAGGCAGGTCCAAGTTGGCATAGTTGGATGCTGAGCTCTCCTACTCTCAAGAACACATTGAAGGCACACCTATATTTAGAGCAAATCAGCATGAGAGACAACTGTGAGCCAATTGAATGGGTTCTGTACAACAAGCAAGGGAGAGGGGCCAGATTAAAAAGATTGGGGAACCATGAGAACCCTTGGGGAGCTGAGGGAACATCCTGGGAGTGGAGGAACTAGTGAGTGCTATGTTTTATATTTCCCTTGAATATGGATAACAGGTGGGAGCTCCATTCGTGTTCTTTGGCCCACCAGCAGGGCACTGTAGCACATGCATCCCCAACCATCTTTCCTGGAGTTATTGTAGACCCAGAAAAAACTGGAGGGTGCCATAGCAGTCATGCAAGGGGTCTCTCTACCCAGAGACTGATCTAGCAGGTGCAGCAGACTGATGCTTTGGGTGCCCACTGGGATGCATGCAAGTAGGGCTCCCCTATCTGGAGAGAGTGAAGAACTAGAAAGGCACTGCAGTGCCTGCTTGTGGGACAGCCCTTTCCACAGAGAGTGCAGAGATAGTGGAGCACCACTGTATGTTCGTCTGGGGCTTCCCCTCATGGACAGGTGTGGAGCTAGCAAAGTGTTGTTGTATCCACATGCAGGACTGTCTAGTCCAGAGAAAGTACTGAGATAATGGGGGAAATGCTGCAAATATGAGGAAAGTATGGAGCTGTCAAAATGTTGTGGTAAACATACACACACAGGGCTTCCCCATGTGGGGTGAGTGGAGTGCTGCTGGAAGTGCACACAGGACTACTTCAATTGTACAGGGTGCAGAACTAGCAAAGTATGAATGCTTCACTCAGAGAAAGGGTGGAGTTAGTGGAGCATTGAGTAAGAGGCACTCAGAGTCACTCTCCCCAGTCCATGATCTGATTGCAGACAAAGACAATTAAAGCAACATGGCACACACACAGGGTTGTTCATGCAGAGTGAGAGGGGTATGGCTGAACAAGATAAGCAGTTCACTGCTTAGAGAGGTAGCAGATGTAGCAAATTATGGTTGTGCATGTATGTAGGCCTGCCTCACGTAGAGAGGGGCTGGAGCTGGTGGGGCATTGAGACACAAGCACACAAAGCAGTCCTGCTCAGACTCTTCTGTGGTCACAGACAGTTAAATCAACCAGGCATGCCAAGAGCACACCAAGCAGCCCCAGGCAGCACCTCCTCTCCCCACCCCAGCCATATTAGAGGGGGAAGGAAGCGCACACCAGGCACCACATGTGCCTGTCCCAACTACAACAAGCCTGCCAAAACTATTAAACACAGTCTACTCAGAGACAGTTCTTTCAAGACTGGGAAAGATAGCTATTCTATTCAACTCATAGGAACAAACAAAGTCAAACAAAATGGGGAGACAGAAAAATATTCTCCAAATAAATGAACATGAAAAAACTTGAGAAAAAAAACATAATCAAATGGAGATAAGCAAATTGCCTGATAAGGATTCACAGAAAGTCATAAAGATGCTCAACCAGCTTGAGAGTACAAAAGAGGAACTCAAAGAGCACTTTAACAAAGAGATAGAAACTGTAATAAACAATCAGAGCTGATGTATACAATAACTGAAAAGTTATTAGAAGAAATTGATAGCAGATTAGTGATATGGAAGACAATGGAAATTACCCAATCAGGACAGCAAAATGAAAAAAAATACTTAAAAAAATTAGGATAATATAAGATCTCTGGGATAATATCAAGTGCTTTAATATTAGCATTATAGGGATTTCAGAAGGAAAAGAGAAAGAGAAGGGCAGAAAAAATATTTGAAGAAACAATGCTTGAAACTTTCCTAATCTAGGAAATGTCCAGGTCCAGGAAGCACAGACTTTCAAACAAGATGGGTAGAAAGAAAACACCACCAAGACATACTGTAATTAAAATGGTAAAAGTTTAGGATAAAGAGACAGTCTTGAAAGCATCCAGAAGGAAACAAGTCACATATGAAAGAAAGCCCCATAAGGTTATCAGCTGATTTCTCACAAGCAACTTTAAAGTCCAGAAGGGAGTGACAGGAGACATTTAAAGCAGTGAAGGAAAGGAATATACAACCTAGAAACTTTATTTGGCAAGATTATTTTTCAGAACTGAAAGAGAGATAGAGTTTTCCAGACAAGCATAACTAATGGAGTTTACAAGTACTAAACCAGCTGTACAAGAACTATTAAAGAAAAGGCCATAATTAGAAATAGGAAAATACATGAAAGAAAGAAATTCCCACTGGTAAAGGCAAATGCACAGTAATCACAGTGAATCAACCACTTACAAGCTGATATGAAAGTTAAAAGACAGTAGTAGCAGAATTAACTATAACTACAATATAATATTAAGGGGATATACAATATAAAAAGAAACAAAATGATGTAAGAAACAAAGAGTGGAGGGTAAAATGTTTGCTTCTAGAATGCAATTGAATTTAAATGCTTATCAACTTAAAATAGACTGTTATAGATGGACATATGTGAACCTCATGGTAACCATGAACTAAAAACTGCAAAAAGACACAAATAATGAAGATAAAGGAATTTAATAAAAAAAATTAAAGAAAACCAACACACCAGAAGGAAAGAGATTAAGAGAAGAAAGGAACAGCGAAGAACAACAGAAACAACCAAGAAACAATGAACAAGCTAGCAATAAGTATGTATCTATCAACAATTACTCTAAATATAAATGGACTAAATGCTCTAATCAAAAGACAGAGTAGCAGAATGGATAAAAAATATAACACATTTATATGCTGCTTATAAGAGACTTATTTTAGATCAAAATACACATATGAACTGAAAGTGAAAAGGTGGAAAAGATATTCCAAGAAAATAAAGACAAAAAGAAAGCTGGGAGAGCAGTTATCATATCATACAAAATAGAATTCAAAACAAGAACATTACATAATTTTAATGACATCAATCCAAGATATAGTAATTGTAAGTGTAGAAGCACCCAAGTTTATAAAGCAACTGTTAGTGGACATAAAGGCAGAAATTAACAGTAATGCTATTTACAGATTATAATAGCCCATGAACCCCAATGGATAGATAGCCTAGAGAGAAAATTAAGGAAATAATGGCCTTAAATGGTACCTTAGACCAATTTGACTTGACATTTATAGAGTATTTCATCTAAAAAACCACATATTACAATTTTTTCTCATGTGTACATGGGAAATTTCCCAGAATATATCACATACTAGCCTACAAAACAGCCTCAATAAATAGAAGAAGGATGAAATTTTATCAGGCATATATTCTGAACACAGTGGCATGAAACTAGAAATCAACTACAGAAAGAAAACTGAAAAACTCCAAAATACATGCATGCTTCTAAACAACCAATTGATGAAAGAGGAAATCAAAATCTACCTTGAGACAAATGAAAGACAATCTTATGAAATATATGGGATGCAACAAAAACAATTATAAGAGGAAAATTAATAGCTATACAAGCCCACTTCAAGAAGCAGGAAAATCCTAAATAAGCAATCTAAATTTATACCTAAAGAAACTAGAAAAAGAGGAGCAAACAAAACCCAATGTAAGTAATAGGAAGGAAATAATAAAGATAATAATGAAAATAAAAGGGAAAAACAATAAAAAATTAATGAAACTAAGAGCTGGTTCTTTAAAGAAAGAAAGAAAGAAATTGGACAATACTCTAGCAAGACTCATCAAGAAAAAGAGGGAATGTAAATAAAAGTAATCTCTTGTATTTTATTTCTAATTTTAACCAACACCACAGAAATAAAAAAGATCATTGAAGAACACTATGGACAATTGTATGCCAACAAATTCAACAATCTAAAATAATGGATAAGTCTTCAGAAACATATAACCTTTCCAGACTAAACCAGGCAGAAACAGAGAATCTCAATAGACCAATTACTAGCAGTAAAATTGAAGTAATTAAAAGAACTCCCAACAAACAATAGCCAAAGACTAGATGGCTTCACAGATGAATTCTATCAAACTGTTAAAGAAGAATTAGTACCTATTCTTCTTAACCTATTCCAAAAATTTGAAGAGGATGGAACACTTCCAAACTCATTCTATGAGGCAGCATTATCTTGATACCAAAACCAGACATAGATACTACAAAAAAGAGAATTACAGGCCAATATCTTTGATGAAAACATGTCACAATTCTCAACAAAATACTAACAAACTGAATTCAACAGTACAGTACAAGTATTACACACCAAAATCAAGTGGAATTTGTATCAGGGATGCAAGGGTGGTTCAATATCTGTAAAACAATTAATGTGATTCATCACATCAACAAAACCAAGGATAAGAACAAAAACAGAGTTAGAGATACAGAAAACCAACCCATAGTTGCCATATGGGAGGGGGAATGAGGGGTGGGTGCAAAAGGTGAATAGATTAAGACATAAAAATTGGCAGGTACAAAATCGTCACAGGATGTAAAGTACAGCATAGGGAATATAGTCTATAATACTGTAATAACTATGCATGGTGTCAGGTGGGTTTATCAGGGGGATTTACTTCATAAGTTATATAAACGTCTAACCACTATGCTGTACACTTGAAACTAATGTAAAATAATTTTGAATGTCAACTGTAATTAAAAAATAAAAAACAAAATGAAGGATAAAAAAATCATGATTATCTTGATAGATGCAGAAAAGCATTTGATAAAATTCAATATCTATTTATGATAAAAACTCTCAACAAAGTGGATATGAGAGAACTTACCCCAACTTGATGAAGGCTACATATGACAAAACCACAGCTAACATCATACTCAATGGCAAAAAGCTGAAAGCTTTTTCTCTAAGATCAGGAATAAAAAATGAATGCCCACTCTCACCATTATTATTTAATATAGCAATGGAATATGAAAAATAAAGGTGAAAAAAAGAAGAAAAATCTTTCTTCAGATTTGAAATGAAGAAGTAAAATTGTCACTGTATGCAGATGACATGATAGTATCTATAGAAAACCCTAAAGCATACACAAAAAATTAACAGAATAAAAGAATTAGGAAAGTAGGATACACAATTAATACACAAAAACCTGCCATGTTTCTATATGCTAATAGTAAGTAGAAAGAGAAATTAAGAAAACAATCCTATTTAAGATTGTATCAAAAAGTATTAACTACCTAGAAATAAATTTAAACAAGCTGGTAAAAGACCTGTACTGTGAAAACTATGAGGCATAGTTTCTTCACCAAGAAATTGACTAAGACATGAGAAAATGGAAGTATATTCTGTGCTCATAGATTGGCAGAATTAAATTTGTTAAAATAACCATACTACCCCAAGCAATCTACAGAGTCTATATAATTCTTATCAGAATACACTGACATTCTTCAATGAACTGGAAGAAAAAATTGTACAATTCATACAGAACCACAGAAGACCACAAATAGCCAAAGCATCTAGATAAAGACAACAAATTTGGAAGTATCATGCTCCTTGAATTGAAACTATGTTACAAAGCTACAATAATCAAAACAATATGATACTGGCACAAAAACAGACACATATCAATGGAACAAAATGGAGAAACTGGAAATAAACCTTTGCTAATATAGTCAACTAATGTACAACAAAGAAAGTAACAATATACAATGGAGTAACAACAGTGTCTTCAAAAAGTGATATTGAGAAAATTGGACAGATACATGCAAAATAATGAAACTGAACCCACTCTCTTACAACAAAAACAAAAATAAACTCATAATTGGTTCAAGACTTAAATATATTGCCTCAAACCAAAGAAGTCCTGGAATAATATATATTCAACTATTTGACATCAGTCTGAGTAATAACTTTATGGATACAACACCTTGAGCAAGGGAAACAAAAGCAAAAATAAACAAATGGGAATTTATCAAACTAAGAAGCTTCTGCACAATAAAGGAAACCATCAACAAAACAAAGACAACCTACGTAATGGGAGAAGATATTCACAAATTATATAGTTGATAAGGGGTGATATTCAAAATATATAAGGAACTCAAAAAACTCAATAACAAAAAATAAACAATTCAGTCAAAAAATGGTCAGAGGATATGTTTCTCCAAAGATAATATACAGATGGCCAACAGACATATGAAAAGATGCTCTACGTCACTAATCATCAGGGACATACAAATCAAAACCATGAGATACCACCTCAAACCAGTCAGAATTTCTGTTATCAAACAGTCAACAAATAACATATTCTGGAGAGGATATGGAGAAAAGTGAACCCCTGTGCACTGTTGGAACTGCAAGTTGGTGCAGCCAATATGGAAAACAGTATGGAGATTTCTCAAAAAACTAAAAACAGATATACCATGCATCCTACCACTTCCACTTTTGGGTATTTATCTGAAGAAAATCAAGACATCAGTTCAGAAAGATATCTGCACTCCTATGTTCATTGCTGTATTATTTACAGTAACCAAGAGGACAGATGAATGGATAAAAAAGATCTGGCAGATATGCACACAGTGGAATATTATGAAGCAATAAAAAAGAATGAAATCATCTTGCCGTTTGTGACAATATGGATGGACCTAGAGGGTATTAGGCTAAGTGAAATGTCAGATGGAGAATGACAAATACTATACATGCTCACTTATATGTGGAATATAAAAAACAAAACAAGAATACTGATTGAAACAGAGACCAAAGGGAGAGGGTAGGAGGACGGGTGAAAAGGTGAAGTGGTATATAGTCAATAATATTATGATAAGTCTGCATAGTGGCAGGAAATAACTACAGTTGGTTGGATGATCACATTGTTAGGTATAAAAATGTTGAATCACTATATTGTACACCTAGAACTAATATAAACTAATACAATATTGTACTTTTAAAAATGAACTAATTTTTTCACTGTGAAAAGACTCAACTTTTCTTGGACTACTGGCCTGCTTTTGATGAGAGACTTTACAAGTTTATTGACTTTTAAGTCATCTGCATGGACAGCAAAGATTTTTGTCTTACTAAAATAACTTATTGTGCTTCATCTTGTCTTTATCAGCTCTTTGATTACTTAAGAATATCCAGTCTTTTTAATATGTAAAAACTAAATTTTGTTCACTATTATGGAACCCTGTGTTTTGCCTTTAACATTTTCTATTGTCACTTTGGTTAAATAATCAAGTATTATTTTATAATGATCTGTGATCCCATTTAATCAAACATTTTGACATCTTTTTTTCCAAATCTAACTCTTTAATTTCCTAGAGGGTTCCTGGAAAAATCTCAAAGGATTTATTTCTCCCCTGGTAAGATGTTAAAGTAATTATGTTTATTTGATATATTAAATTACATAATAAGCATTATCAAATAAGAACTGATGCTAAACCTCCTTAGGTTATATTTGTATACATGTATATTTTTAATATATGTTCTAGAAATGTTATAAAGTTCCTAACAATCTGATATGTCCTGGTATAATGTTATCAGTTATAAGTTGAGTTATTATCTTAAAATGTTGTATATCACAGAAATAACTAAGTTTTGTTGTCAAGTCCCTTATAATAAATTCTTATCAAGTCTTTAACCAAGGCATTTTTATGTCTTTTGCCTTTTACACAGAGTTTTGTTTTACTCTGATACTTTTGCAAAACTGAGATTCACAGAAAGGACTCTACAGGTACTCTTGGCCACTGACAGAGCTGCCATGTCAGAAGTTGTCAAACCTTGGTTGCATATTTAACAATTGATAAAGGCTCCACCACCATCTGTTCCTGTACAAGTGCTGGAGACCTCAAAATGAAATTGACTAGGAAGAGAAGTAGCTGACATCAATGTAGACTGCTTCCTCCCAAGACATTGGGTCAAGAACATTTCTTTCCATTCCTCCTTCCCACTCTGATCATTTTCCTTCCTAATTCTTTGAAGACTCTTTAAATTTTTTTGTTCAACTTTTGCCTTGATATGACCTGGAAATATAATGCTATTGTTCACATATCTTAGGCCACTACAAAGTGGGTTATCCAACCTCCAAACAATTGTTGGATTTGCCACAATAGTGATGATCCTGTAGTTTTGCTTATCACAAAACTTCTTGATTTCCAATGCCTCAGTTTTTCTGGAACAAACTTAAATTCCCTCACCCTGGGTGCCCATTTCCCTGTCTCTGGTTAACAACCCAGGGAACCTTGTATCCAGGCTTTGTACCAAAAAAAAAAAAAAAAAAAACCCCAAAAAACAGGGTGGGGAGAGGAGTGGACAAGGCAAGGGTAGGTCTACAGATCCTTAAATTTGCTGGCCTCTGTGGCTGCCACATTTCCAGTCCCAAGCTGTGGACTCAAACAGGAAATATCAGGAGGCATTCTTGATTCAAAATTACCGGTAGCTCCCTTTGTCAGATCCCTACTCTACTGGTCAGGAGTAAGTGCATGTGAGGCTACAATCAGGAACCTCTTCTTAACTCTTAAAGCTATTGCACAACCTGATGCTAAAGTAATAGCTGCCCAAGAAAACCTCCTTAGTCTTTCTGGCCAAAGTTGTTCTTGATGATAGGATATTCCTTGATTATATTTTCACTGAGTAGGGAGGTGTTTGTGCTGTGGTCAACACCACTTGCTGCACTTGAATCGACACTTCTGGGGAGTGTGAGACTTGGCTAGCCAGCTAGCTTTAACAAGTGACTCCTTCAATGGGGTCTTTCTTTGAGTAACTTGATTCTGAATGGTTTGGGAATCATGGCTCTGAAGTGCACTCCAGACATTGGGAATTATCCTGCTCATGGTAGTCTCCCTGGTTCACTGTATTCTCTCAAAAGTCTTAAATGCACATTCACAGCCACTAACCACCAAGCAAATGATCTCTGTAAAACTGTAATATCAGAAAAGGAGTGAAGAGAATGAGCAACTTAAATAATGTGAACCAGACATCACAGACTGTGAATATACTACACAGAAATTCAGGGGAAAAAAAAGGGTGAGAACTACAGAGTGGTAGCTGGGAATAGCACTGAGGCCTTAAATTTTGATTACATCTGACAGTTAAGTCTGAGAGTCTCATCAAAGAGTTGAGGGGCAGGGAATTCTTAAAAACAAGACAAAAGAGGCAAAATGGAGTCACTTATGGTAAGCCCCATATCACCAAACCAAGATTTAATTGTGGTTTTGGCTCTCCTAGAAATTGAATCATAAACCAGTTAATCAAAAATCACTTGATCAATAGTAGTTTGGTAATCTGCCTGACAGACCTCTGATCTCCCCTAAGGAAAGTAAACTTGCAATAACCAACCCACTTTTTGTTTGGTATAATAACCTCCTTGTTCCTGTTCCCTTCTGCCTATAAGAGTTTTTCATTTCATATAGCTTCATGCTGCCAGATTTGAGAATCAATAAAGGCAATAAGATTTTAAAAATTTACTCATTCGAAATTTGTTTTTTTTTTAACACTGAAAATCTATGATGGAAAGTACTGTTCATTGATAAGGGGCCATGTTAGGAACAGGGAAGTTGGATATTATAAGTTTAATCAAAAATTTTTAAGTGAAATAATTTTAAAAGTATGCATATGGCTGCAAAGTAAATCTAATCCCTTTTAAATTATTCTGACTTGGAGAAACATGCAAAGAATACTCCAAAAGTAATAACGTTATTATGATAGATAAAAGTAATAAAGAATATTAAATTTTATTTGAAATTCTCTACTTTCAAAAATAGGAACAGTTATTTTTAAAATTTTTATCAAACAAGTCACTTTTTAAATTCCAACTTAAATACAACTACTTTAAAAGTTCATTTATTTTCTGAATAAATATTATACATGACATGAAAATAAATATACTAGTATAATGAGGAATTTATAATAATTTATAATAACCATTCCCAGGAAAGTGAAGGGTTTTAGATAAATTTCTTCTTTGGAGGCAGACTATTCAACTTCCATAATTAAAAGAAGTTCAACTCTGTGGTCTATTCATTATAGAAAAATTGACTCATAATTACAAGTGAAATTTGTATTAAATAGTTTTTCCAAAGAATTGACTACTGTTCTAATAGCTTTGTTTACTTTAACAATAAAATTATCATTTAATGAGAAAGGAAAGTTGTAGTCAATTAAAGACTAAAGTAATATACACACTGCATTTTTCAGCAATTAATTGATAACTTGCTTACCATGGCTATCTAACAATTAACCAGGGAAACATTTCTAGGAAATAGAAAGCATTAATGCAAATGTGTTCTGGATTTATTCTTTTCTAATTCACTTACCACATTATCTAATCTGGAATGAGCAGACAATCCCCTAGAAAGATTAATATTCAAATACACCTCTAAAACCTTGGATTTGGCAGCCCTAATTGTTTTGGCAACATAAATTGTTAAAGCAAGGAGTTTCTAAGGATAGTTCTTACCTACCACAGGAGTCTGAGTGAAAAAAGGAAAATAAAAAGTTTTGCAACTTGCATACCATGAGATGATATTTCAGTGAATGAACCTAACAACAGCTAGCAGGTAGAGGTGGATCTCAGAGATCCCTGAGCCTTTTGCTGACCTGCCCCTGGGCTCAGTGCTGGTGGGAACTAGCCTTGGTGCACAGCTTGGCCACTCCAATGCACATCCAGGCCCAGCAGAGGAAACCACAAATTGTGGATAACTTTGTAGCTCCAAAGAGGTAGCCCAGTGCCAGTCACATGAAGCAGCTGATATCCACACACTCAGAAATAACACACTCGGTGATGGGATTAAGATCATATCAGTGCATGGCCCAATTAGTTCCACAGGTGGCACTTCCAAAGGGAGATCTCAGCATATACCAGGCCCTTTTGGTGGAAATCAGCTTCACAGAGCCAGCCCCCACACAGTAGTCCATCCGGTATGGACAGGATCAAACCTCATAGCCAGCCAGAGGAGCAACCCCACTCACAGATGGGACTATAGCAATCAAGACTCAACTATGACAGGAGGGCTCACACAACCCACACGAAAGACATTCCTGGAGCACCTAGCTCAGGTGATCAGGGAAATTGAGCCACTGAGTTTACAAGATACTTACTATATAAGCCACCATATCAAGACTTGGAGGCATAGCAGATCTACCTAATCCATAGAAACAAATAGGCAAAATGTGGAGACAAAGAAATGCTCCAATGAAAGATCAAGAGAAATCCTCAAAAAAAAAAAAAAAAAAAATGGAGGCAAGCAAATTACCAGATACAGAGGTCAAAACAATAGTTGTAAGGATGCTCAAGGAACTTAGTGAGAAATTCAGCAAAGAGATAGCAATAAAAAAATCAACATAGAAACCATAAAAAGTCAGAAATGAAGAATACCATTATTTGAAATGAAGAGCGCACGAGAAGGAATCAACAGCTGGCTAGATGAAGCAGAGGATCAAATCAGTGATTTGTAAGAAAAAGTAGCAGAAAACAACATATCAGAACAGCAAAATAAAATAAAATAAAATAAATGAGGACAGTCTAAGGGACCTCTGAGACAACATATGGATTATAGTATCAGCATCATAGTGGAATCAGAAGGAGGAGAGAGAGAACAATGGATTGAGAACCTGTTTAAAGAAATAATGGCTGAAAATTTCTTGTGAAAGAAAAAGACACATATGTCCAGGAAGCACAGAGAATCTGAAACAAGGTAAACCCAAAGAAGCCTACACCAAGATACATTATAATTAAAACAGAAAAGGTTAAAGACAGGAGAATCTTAAGAGTGACAGTTACATACAAGAGAGCTTCCATATGACTATCAGCTGATTTCTCAACATAAAGATTTCAGACCAGAAGGGACTGGCATGAAATATTTAATGTGATGAACAGCAAAGGCATACAACCAAGACTACTCTACCCAGCAAGGCTAGCATTTGAAATTGAAGGTGAAATAGCTAGCTTCTCTAAGAAGAAAAAGCTAAAGGAGTTCATTACCACCAAACCAGTATCACAAGAAATGGTGAAGAATCTTCTTTAGGAGGAATGGGAGGAAACATAGTTATAAAGAATAAAATGGCAATCAATATGTACCTATCAATAATCACTTTAAATATAAATGGTTTAATTGCTCCAATCAAAAGATATGGGGTAGTTGAATGGATAAGAAAACAATCATATCTATGCTGTCTACAAAAGACCCACCTCAGAATGAAAGACATACAGACTAAAAGTAACGGGATGGAAAACCCATTTCACACAAGTGGAAATGATAATAAAAGCTGGGCTAGCAATACTTGTATCAGACAAAATAGACTTTAAAACAAAGGCTATAATAGAGACATAGAAGGACATTACATAAGGATTAAGGGATCAATCCAACAAGAGGATATAACCTTTGTAACTATGTATCCAACATAGGAGCATCTAAATATATAAAGAAAATCTAGGAGACACAAAAGAAAGAATTTATAGTAATATAGTAATAGTGGGGGATTTTAACACCCCATTGACATCAATGGGGAAATCTTCTAGAAAACAAAATCAATAAGGAAACAGCAGCCTCAAATAGAACATTAGGCCCTGGCTGACATAGCTCAGTGGATTGAGCATGGGCTGTAAACCAAAGGGTTGCCGGTTCGATTCCCAGTCAGGGCACATGACTGGGTTGCAGGCCAGACCCCCCACTAGGGGGCGCACGAGAGGCAACCACACATTGCTGTTTCTCTCCCTCTCTTCCCCTCTCTAAATATAAATAAAATATTTTAAAAAAAGAGAACATTAGACCAAATGGGTTTAAACATTTTCAGAGCATTTCACTCCAAAGAAGCAGAATATTTATTCTTTTTAAGTGCACATGAACCATTTTCTAGCATAGGCTACATATTAAGACACAAAATAAGTCTCAAAATATTTAAGGAGACTTAAACCATACCAAGCATCTTCTCTGACCATACCATAATGGTATGAAACTATAGAAATCAATCACAAGGAAAAAACCCTGAAAACACACAATGACATCAATCCTAAATAACATATTACTAAACAATGAATAAGTTAACAATGAGATAGAGAGAAATAAAAACAATACCTTGAAACAAATGAAAATGAGAATACAACACCATAATCTATGTGACAAAGTGAAAGCAGTCCTAAGAGGGAAATTCATAGCAATACTGTCTACTTCAAAAAGATATATCTGAAATAAACAATGTAATCTTACACCTAAAGAAACTAGAAAAAGAACAACAAACAAAGCCCAAACCAACTAGAAGGAAGAAAATAATACTATTCAGAGCAGAAATAAATGAAATAGAGTCTAAAAAATACAATACAAAGGATGAATAAAATCAAATGCAGGCCTTTGAAAAAATAGGAAGATTTAAATACCTTTACCAGAGTTAAAGAAAAAAAAGAGTGGACCAAAATAAATAAAATCAGAATTAAAAAAGGAGAAGTAACAACTGATACCACAGAACTACAAAGGATTGTAAGAAAATATACAAACAACTATATAGGGTGAGACAAAAGTAGGTGTATAGTTGTTTGTATGGAAAATAGTATAATAATTATTAAATAAGAATATAAGAATAAACTCTGTGTTTCAAGTACTCACAATTGTAAGCCTTCTTTTCCTCTACCCTATATGAAAACAAATTGGATAACCTGGAAGAAATGGATAAATTCCTAGAAACATATAATCATCCAAAAGTGAATCAAGAAGAAACAGAAACTGTGAACAGATTGAATACAAGTAATGAAATCAAAGCAGAAAAAAAACAAAAACAAAAAACAAAAACCCCCCAAAACATCCTGGATTAAATGGCTTTACAGGTGAATTTTACCAAACATTCAAATAAATACATCTTTCCTATATAAAGTATTCCAAAAAGTTCAAGATGAGGGAAGATTTTATGAGGCTCACATTTATCCTAGTTTCAAAATCACATAAAACACTACCAAGAAAGAAAATTATACAGCAATATCCCTGGTGAATTTACATACAAAATCCTCAACAAAATGTCAGCAAACCAAACCCAGCAATACATTAAAATATCATATACTGTGATTAAGTGGGATTTATTCCTGGGATGCAAGGTTGGTAAGATATTCACAAATCAATTAACATGATATACCATGTATAATGAGCAAATGAGGAATAAAAACCACATATCAATATATGCAGAAAAAGTATTTGACAAAATTCAGCACCATTTATCATATAAAATCTCAGCAAAGTGGCAATAGGGGAACATACTTCAACCTAATCAAGACCACATATGATAAACACACAGCCAACATCACACTCAATGGGAAAAAAACTAAAAGAATTTCCTTTAAGATTAGGAACAAGATAGGAATGCCCATTTTCACTGCTCTTATTTAACACAGTATTGGAAGTCCTAGGCACAGCAATCAGTCAAGAAGAAAAAATAAAAGGCATCTAAATTGGAAAGGAAGAAATAAAACTGTCATTATTTTCAGATGTCATGATATTGTATATTGAGAACCCTAAAGACTCCATCAAAAACTACTAACACTGATAAATGAATTCAAGAAGATAGTAGGATACAAAATTAATATTCAGAAATCAGTTGAATTTTCAAAATTATGAACTATCAGAAAAGGAAACTAAGAAAATAATCCTATTTACAATTGCATTAAAAAAACCCTAGGGATAAATTTAACCAAGGACATAGAAGACCTCTACTCAGAAAATTATAAGATACTGAAGAAAGAAATTGTGGATGATACAAATGAGTGGAAGTATATATCATATTCATGGATGTGAAGAATTTTAACTCTATAAAATGTCCATACTACAAACAGCAATCTACAGATTCAACACAATTCCTATCAAAATACCAATGGTATCTTTTACAGAACAAATAACCCCCAAATTTATATGGAACCACAACCCCACAAACCCTCAGCAATATTAAGAAAGAAGAACCAAAGTTGGAGTAATCACATACCTGATATCAAACTATACTACAGGTCCTTAGTAGTCAAAAGAGCATGTTACTGGCATCAAAACAGACATATAGATCAATAGAACAGAATATAAAGCCCAGAAATAAACCTATGCCTATGTGGTCAATTAGTATTTAACAAAGGAGGCAAAAACATACCATTGGGTAAAGATAGTCTATTCAATAAATGGTGCTGTGAAAATTGGACAGATACATGCAAAAGAGGAAACTAGACCATGTTCTAACATCATACACAAAAATAAACTCAAAATGAATTAAAGACTTAAATGTTAGACTTGAAACCCTAAAACTCCTTGAAGGAAACACAGGCAGTAAAATCTCAGACATTTCTGTTAGCTATATTTTTTCTGATATATCTACTTGGGCAAGGGAAACAAACAAAATAAATAAATGGGACTACATTAAACTAAAAGTATTTACACAGCAAAGGATACATCAACACAATGAAAAGATAACCCACTAAATGGAAGAATATATTAGCCAATGATACATTTCATAAGGGATTGATATTCAAAATTTATAAAGAACTCATACTACTCAACACCAAACAAACAAACAAACCAATTTATAAATGGGCAGATGATATAAGTGGACATTTAGGACATACTCTTAACCAATATATATATGAAAAGGTTGTCAACATCACTAATTGCCAGAGAATTGCAAATTAAAAGCACCATGAGATATTACCTTACATCTGTCAGAATGGCTATCATCAATAAATCCACAAATGACAAGTGTATCAAGGATACAGAGAAAATGGAACCCTTGTGCACTATTGGTGGTAATGAAGATAGGTGCAGCCACTGTGGGAGTATGGAGTTTCCTCAAAAAATTAAAAATGAGGCTGCCTTATGACCCAGTGATTCCACTTCTGGTTATTTATCTAAAGAATCCCAAAACACTAATTCAAAAGAGTATATGCACCCCTATGTTCATTAAAGCATTACTTAACAATAGTCAAGATATGGAAGCAACCTAAGTGCCCATCAACAGATGACTGGATGAAAGGTTGATACATATATCTATATATTCCTATATACATATAGGAATATTACTTGGTCATAAAAAGGAATAAGATCTTACCACTTGAGGCATCATGGATGGACCTAGAGGGTATTATGCTCAGTGGAATATGTCAGAGAAATACAAATATCATATGATTTCACTTATATGTCAAATGTAAAGAACAAAATAAACACGATTGAAAGAGTCTCATAGACATAGAGAAGATAGGTGATAGAGTGGAGAAGAGTTGGGGGATTGGGTAGAAGAGATGAAGGGATTAAGAAGTATAAAGTAGTAGTTACAAAATAGTCATGGGGTTATAAACTACAGCATAGGGAATATAGTCAATAATATTGTGGTAACTGTATGGTACCAGGTGAATACTGGAAATATGAGGGGGAACACTTTGTAAAGGGTATGATTGTCTAACCACCATTTTTTGTTTTTTCTTATTTCATTACATTTAAGTACACTTGAAACCAATGCAAAATAATATTGAAAATATACTGTAACTGAAAAATAAAAAGTAAAATATAAATACCACCACCACCAAGAACACATATTGCAAATGACCGTAAGACATTATTAACCTTGCCTCCTCTGTATTTCATATGCAAAAAGATCATTAAAATTTGTTATCTTAACCTTTTAACACTTATTAATTCAAAATTGGAAGTGACCCAAAGTTGCTCAATGTGGTGTGTTCATACACGACTGAGAATTTCTAAATTAGAACTTACATTTCCAACTCCTGGGAGTGGGATCCATGATGTTTATTTCTTTGGGTAAAATGCTGAAGACTTGAACAGCCCAAGTCTTCAATGAACTAATGTGTTTGGGGGGAAGGAAACAGTGGTATGCTGGAAATATCTAGATCAGGGTTGTTCTACTTCAGCACTAATTATGTTTTTGATATTTGGAAGCAGGATAATTTTTTTTTTTATGGAGGGCTCCCTTCCTTGTGCATCATTGGATGTTTAAGCAGAATCCTTGGTTTCTGCCCACTAGATGCCAGTAGCAGCCCCCCAGGGTGACAATTAAAATGTCTCCAGACCTTGCCAAATGGCCCCTAGTAGAGAACCACTGCATAGATCATCAAGCAAGTATGTACTGCTTATGTGCCCCTTAGGTTATTGTATAGGCAAAGCCCTAGGAACTGGTTATTCAGAGTGATTTTCCCTTAGTGAAATATCATGTCCTTATACACATATAATTGATTTGGACTTTACTCAAGTTCTTTGAAAGGAAGGGAAAATCTTCATGTTGTTTGAACATCAAAGGTAATGGGTTATGATACAGTTACCTACCAGAGGCATGTTCCCTCTTTTCCGGGGATATCCAAATGAGATATTTCACAAAGAAGTTTATAGGTTGGTAAAATTTTTTGGTTCATTTTATAGAAGAAAATTGAATGTATTTTTCTGAATGACGTGGTCTTAATCACTTGGAAAATGTTCTAATACACAGGAGATATCATTATTCTGGGCTTTTAAAATACAACAATCTCAAGAGCTCTGTATGAAATTGAGTCTCGTGTTAACTTACAGTTCATCTGTTTATGGTATCCTCTCCATCTGGACAGGCAGTGGAGAGAAATTACATGAGTTCTATTAATGCTTAAACACTACTGATTTACTCCAATAAAACAGTTATGAGGAAAGATAATTTTTGTTGATATCAACATTACCTTCACTGTGTAAAAAATTATTACCTCCATTCACAGAAAATCAATGGACCATTTAAGTATTTATTCCACTCAAGTTGTCAAATTAAAACAGAATGAGAATGCCAGTAATTTATAGCTAGGCCTTAACACACTGCTAGCATATCATAGATGGAAACCTGAACACACAGCAGACAGCTTTCATCAATAAATGAAAAGTAAGTAGCTGGCCAGGCTAGGTGAACCAGAATCTATGTGAACATGCCCTCACCAAAAGGAATTCACATTTAAGTTTTCGTTAAATATACTTTCCCCTCACCTTTCATGCTGTTAAGACTTGACAATAATAATTTTTTTTTCTGCACTGTGAAGAATCTAGCACTGGGCCTGGCTCTGAGAAATAATAGGCAACAAAATGTTAACAGGATAAATGAAGTAATAATGGCTAATTCTGTTTTTATCAGATAAGATTTTAACATTCTGATTACACAGCAATTTGACTTAAATGTAGTGAAACAAGGAAAAACAAAACATCTGTCATTTTTGGCCAAAAAACTTAGTGAAATTGACATTTATTAAAATAAACATCTGTTTAATAGAATTTCATTAGATATAAAGATGTTTATGAGTAGAAATGCAAGTGAGACTGAAATTAAAGAATGGTTCAATGATACGGTGTCTTTTTAAAAATACTCTTTAAAATATTAAAAAAAAATTAAAATGTAACACATTCTTGTAGACCACTTGAAAATACTACTACTCAATATTCTTATAATTCCATTTCACAGGTATAATGCAGTTAATATACTAGCTTATTTCACATAGAAATTGTCATAATCAGTTCACATAATCCAAAAAATTATATCTAATTCTTTAAGTTAATATGACTAAGATTTCTCATGTGTTGAATATTCAAACACGTTTTCAAAAATTGTGTAAGATTTTACTATAATGTGTATACTGAGATCAACCTAATCATGTATCTAATACTGACTATATAGGGTATTTCAGTATTTCTCAGTTTAAAAAATATGTTACAACTGTTAACTTTTACCTACATATTTGTGTGCCTAGTACTTGGAATTCATATCTGAGCTATATCTATTTTTAGGCATCTTGTTATATCTCATCAGCTGTTATGGGCTAAACTGTGCCCCCCAAATTCTTATGTTGAAGTCCTTACCCTAGTATTTCAAAATGTGACCTTATTTAGAAAAAGGGCTATTGCCAATGTACAATAGTAAGATAAGATGAGGTCATGGGCTCCCATATCAGCATGACTGGTATCCTTTAAAGGGAAAAGCTGGACATAGGAACACAAAAGAGAGACAATATAGAGAGACACAAGAACACAGTCATTGACAAACGCAGAAGAGAG
Organism: Trachops cirrhosus; assembly: GCA_028533065.1. Classification (NCBI taxonomy): domain Eukaryota; kingdom Metazoa; phylum Chordata; class Mammalia; order Chiroptera; family Phyllostomidae; genus Trachops; species Trachops cirrhosus. Next base: position 40,952,947 of record CM052544.1, on the reverse strand, counting down.
GCCTAAACAGATCCTTCCCTCCCAGCCTCAGAAGGAACCAGCCCTACCAACAGCTTGATTTTGGACTTGCAGCCTCTGGAACTATGAGACAACAAATTTCTGATGTTCAAGCCATTCAGTTAGTAGTATTTTTTATGATAACCATAGCAAACTAATATCCCAACCAACACCACAGAAAATTTCTCCATATTCAAAACTCCTTCTTCCTAGTCCAACAACACCTTCACTAACATTTAAAATAGGTTTGTTACCCTGGCTAGTGTGGTTCAGTGGATTGAGTGCTGGCCTGTGAACCAAAGGGTCACCAGTTCCATTCCCAGTCAGGGCACATGCCTGGGTTGTGGGCCAGGTCCCCAGTTAGGGGCATGTGAGAGGCAACCACACATTGATGTTTATCTCCCTCTCTTTCTCCCCCCCTTCCCCTCTCTCTAAAAATAAATAAATAAATAATCTTTAAAAAATAAAATAGGTTTGTCAATTTTAATCTTTTGTTTCCAGGTCATTGTATATTTATGTCTGTTTCCTTACTTCAAGCCCTAGTCATTACAGATGGCATTTTCTGAGCTTACCATACCAATGGCCTTGAAATAATTAAAAATAGTACCAATAGCTAATATTGAATGCTTTCTTTCAGGCTTTATGCTAAATTAAACTTTTATGTTAATTACCTCCTTCATTTCCATGTTAATGGACTTATGGAAATAAAGTGTCATCTCCATTCTCCTTTGTTTTGGTTTCTCATACAAGTGTCCTGTGCATTTCTGACATCCATTACATGTTAACAGCTTTGCTATTCTCACATAAGTCTTTAACAGTGATTGCTGCCTGATGTGGAGTTAGAACTAACTGGACTGTAACTACAGTGGCACTCAGAAAAGCAAACCAGAATTGCCATTGGGTGGCATTTATTCCAGAAACTAATTTTCAGTTGGAATTTCACTAGAATTTGGACAGTATTTCAATTCATTGAATAACTCCTTCCCTCTTCCCCAGGAGAAAAGCTGTCAAAAAAGACTGTTCAGATGGTTGGAAAGCCAAATAAGATGCAAGTGTTACTAAGTTAGTAATAATAAATGGCAAAGATAATTATGCTGAAATCTGAGGATGGAGCAAGAAGAAGCTCTGAGGGGTTGGGGAGCAGGGACTGGCTGGTGGAGGCCAGGGTAGCGAGGAGGGAGGCCTTAGGGAGGTGACTGGGCAGTGAGTGCAGTAATGGAACTGGACTGGGCAGGCCCAGGTAGACCTGAGAGACAGGCCAACAGGACAGAGTCTGGGGACAAGGGGAGCGGAGAAGACTTTGTGGCAAGGCAAGGTGGGCTCCTATTCAGAGCAGAACTGGAAGTTAATGAGAAGAGAATGGGCTGACAGCAGCTCTGGATTTCTGTCATTTAGGCAGCAGCTGCTGGCTAATGCAGAGCTTATTTGGGGGAGACAGCTGTCAACCCCTGGTGTTAGCAAACCTCTTGCCTAAGCACTATGCAATCAAAGGCAGGGTGGAGTTTGACAGGAGAACAAAGTATTTTTTTCTTTTTTGCTCATAAGAATCTATTTCTTACTGTCAATGAGGTAAGAAATCTTAGCCTTTGAATTCTGTAAGGGATCACCAGGAAATGTGTGATCCCAGATTTAAAGAGTTGGAAAACTGGGAGAGGCCTAAAGAACTCTGACATTTTGAATAGAGTGCAGATGTGAAGAGGGTGGGGTCATGCATTTGTTAATTCATGCTAATGCTTTCTCCAACAAAAGTGTCTGGCTCAGTTCAGCTAATGCTTTTAAAATTCTGTACCCAATTCCCACACATGGGGGTTTTCCCACACCACCAAGCAATTCTCTTACACCAGCTGGGTATCATACAATTCAACTTTCCTGACATTATCTACCTGGATATCACATCACATTCCACAGGTTAAGGGCACAGTGGCACAAGATTGTCCCCCCCAGCTGCAAGTTCAGGTTGTCACCTGTGTTTCTGACTGACTGAATCAAAGATTCCCAGGAGGCCCTCCTCGGGTTCTGTTAATTGCCTAGAGTGGCTCACAGAACTCAGGGAAACAGTTTACTGATTAGATTACTGGTTTATTACAAAGGATATTGAAGGATCTGAATCAATAGTCAGATGAAGAGATACACAGGGAGAGGTCTCCAACAAAAAAGTTCTGTCCTTGTGGACTTCAGGCGTGGGATAGTGGCTCATGGAAGCTATGGAAGTGTTTTGGTTCACTAACCTGAAAGCCCTCTGAAACTTCTTCCTCATTTTTGTCTTTTTTAAGGAGGCTTCATTACACAGACATGATTGATAAAATCATTTGCCATTAATGACTGAGGTGGGGTGGGGGAGGACTGAAGTTTCCAATTCTCTAATCACACGATTGACTCCTTTGGAACCCAGACCCCTCCGTAGGTATAATGAGGAAGGTGTCTCATTAATGTAACAAAAGATAGCTTTGTTGCTCTCATCACTGAGGAAATTACATGGGTTTTTGGAACACTGTGCCAGAAACAGGGATGAAGACCAACTGTATATTTCTGTGGATGAAAAAGGTGATATATAATAAATGTGACCAGTCTAGTGACCAAAATTAACCTCACAGGCTGATCTGATCACAAATTCCTAACGGGGCAGGTCATGTGGGTAGTAATGCCCTAGGCCTATAACTTCTTTAGTAAAAGGTTTATCTTTGCCTCCAGCAAGCCCTGTCCAGTCTTTTTGTGCTCCTACATTGGCACAGCTTTGAAATGCCTCTTTTTCAGACCCCTCAGAAATAGGTTTGCTCCTGCCACTATTCACCACTTAGTTAACAAGCACATAAGCTGTTACTTCACACCAGTACTTCACAGGTGGCAAACGCAAGGCCGGAGGGCCGAATGCAGCCCTCCAGCTTGTTTTATCTGGCACCTTGTTTCTACCTGGTGGCAGTGCCAAGCTCCTTGGCCCTAGTTAAGGAGTAGTTACATTACACAGTCCTAAAATTACATTCAGCCCTTTGAAAGCAACCACGAGGCTGATATGGCCCCCCTGTGAAAATGAGTTTGACACCCCTGAGATCCCTGTCTTGCTTTCTTTCACTTTCTTGTAATCTTCCTAAAATCTAAATGTATATAAGAAATTTTGAATATATAAAAGGAACCGTCATTCTCTGAAACATTTTTCTGCTCATTGAGATCTTGCTTTCAGGCCTATCTTCTGTTTTGCTCAAATAAATTCTAATAAACTCATAAAATTTCCCTATAGGTTTGTATGTTTTTATGTCAACATTTCTTACTACAAGTCACAATATCACACTCTTTCCATTTAAGTTAATGCTGCTTCCTGCTTCAATTTTTTTTCTGCTGAGGAAGCTACTAAGGTATTTTTCCAAGGATGTGACATGGGTATTTGATGCCTTCACAGGGATATTTCCCATCTTTTATAAAAGGCCCAATGCCCTGTTATATGCAATAAAATGCTTTTTTATGCACGAGGCTAAATATCAAATTTGGCTAAACTGCAACTGACAGCAACAGCCCTAACCCTGTGTGTATTTCTTCTGGGAGTTAGCTAATTATATTCACAACTGTTTAGCAGTAAAAGATTATGTGTTTGGATTTCTCGAGTTTGAAGTTCATACATCTTGTATTTCGGTAGCCCTCCTTATGCTTGCTCCTGCCACTATGCACTACTCATTTCTTCTCCAGTCACACCCAATCAAAAACCAAACATTTGCAAAACATTTGCCCAATTTACTTACCTATAAAATATTTATTTTGTATCTCTGTGCTTCATTCAGCAAGGTTTTTCTGCAAATCCAGGAATGTAGAGAAAATGATTTTATGAACAGCTGCTGCTGGCTGTTCATCTATTCATTCCATCTTTAAATCAAAATGCAGAGGGTGTTTTTTAGGGGCGAAGGTACTATGCTAGGTGCTGGGAATATGGTTAATATGATGGTAAGCAAAAACAGTCTTGTTTGGAGGATATTTGTGAGATGATGCTACAGTCTAGTGATAACAGCTATAGACTCGAGGGTCCCTAGGGATTCCTGTCAGCTCAAACTACTGAATCGTCCTCCCAAAGCTTTGTAGACAGGTCTCTGGGGAACACTGCAATTGCTCACAGAAATGGAAAAGGCTAGGGCTGGGTTTTCCAAAGCCAGTGGCTTATGTTTGCAATGCTATCTACTGGCATCTTACATGCAATCAAATATATTTCCTTGAATTTCCTCTGATTGTGCAGTCTGAGAATTGGTCCACAGCAATTGAGTCCTTTTCAAGTCAGAAGGGGGATGTTTTCACAAAGGCGTATTTTTCCCAAAAGAATGCATAGGATCAAGGTTGCAGTTCACAAAGTGTACTTTGGTTTAAACTTGATAATGCTGTGTGGTCTCCACAGGAAAGCTTCTGTGGTCTTAACACACAGCAGGCATGACATTTGACTATAATGACCTGTAATCTTGGAGGAATTTTCCAGGAGGCTGTGCTCATTTGACCATTTAGTTCTGTGTAACTGCAGAACTGGCTCTTTGCCAGGGATTGTTGGAATCCCTCTGCCCTTCAGCCCCATGAGGGTGCCAAAGTCCTGAATCAAACCCAAGGAAAGAGCAGTCTTGCCTTCTGCCCTACCTCTCTCTTCCCCTCACATTTGAACAGTTCCTCCCATGTGCAAAGCACTCAGGGCCCACAGGTCAATGAGGCACAGCTCTGACTCACTTAATACACAAAGATGTACTTCATTTTAACATAACAAAAAATTAAAAAAATACAAATAATAGCAATGCCTAGAGTTTGGATTAAGGCTTCAGGACAATATGAGGTTTAGTGATAGAAGACCTGGGATTTACAAATGTTTGTACCTATTATTTGATAAAACAACTGGTTGTTATACTTACTATAAGGATAAAGCCAGATTCTGAAATGGATATGAGAAAAAAATGTAGTAAAGTTATAGAGGGCCCTTGAGGGAAGTCTATCATGGCTTGGTGTCCTGTGGAATACAGAGAAGGGAGTGATCAGTTCTCCTAGGGAGACTTCTTAGAGAGGAGACACTTAAGGCAAGTCTTGTGAGATCAGCAGTGGATAAGGGAGTAATTTCAGGCAAAGGGACATGAATGTAGTCCAAGATAGGGCACTTAGGAATGGGGAATCTTAGTGCATTTGTATAACTGCCGGTTGTTGTTTGATATGGTTGTTGGGTAGAGGACAGGTTTGGGGAGATATAACGGAGGCAGGACTCAGATCATCGAGGATTTTGTATGCAAGATTGCACAAAGGAACCAAATGAAAGCATAGTCACACAAATCAGAGGGCCTACTTAACAGCAACGTTTACTAATAATTAAAAGAACACAAATAATCATGAGATGCATGCACAAAAGAGAAATCTGAGATCATAAACACAGCTTTCCAATCCTTTCTTGCTGTGTCAGGATGCACTCTGGCCTCTATCACCATATGAGGTCTTTAATTAATATATGTGGCTACCTTATTTACACAAAAGAGATCCGTTTTGTACTTAAAGTTTTAATCTCAGTTGTTTATTCACAGGATTACGTAGGTTATATGATGTTTTTTAGGGAGCCATGTTTCATAAATCCATGGTGTTTTGCTTACCATAAGCAGTTAGTTCTAAATAGATGGGTATATCTTGCTAGAAGCATCCCATAGATAAGGGTTCTCCCACTAGCCAAAGCCATTATTATAGTTGACAAGAGATCTATTATTATATTATTGGCCTGTTTATAAGAAGATATGATATCATGACTTTCTTTCCTCCCTGGGTAATTCTCTGTTTAACTTCTCCACCCTACAAATGGTTTGTAGGTTTCCTACAAACCATTTATTCCTAAATATGCATTTAGACTACCATAAAAGTAGTATGTACTTGTAATGCAGTGCTGAGAACATCTGAATCACCTGAGTTTCTTGGTAAAATGAGTATGAAATCAAATCTCTAAAGCTGGGGCCCAGGATTTGATTTTAATAGCTAACAAAGGGCTCGGATGGTGAAGTGGGAATATTCTGAATTTACCTCCTCCCAGGGACACACTGAATCTACAGTTACTTAAAGAATAATTGCCTATGGGGAAAAATTAAAAATAATCTGAGAAACAACTACATATTGGGGAAGTGAAAAAAACATCTTTGTTCTTGTGCAACTAGGTTAACATAACCCTCTTTTTCAGACTCCTCAGAAGTGCAACCACTCTCAAAAGGGCACAAGATCTTAACTATCTAGTAATCCGATCATGGAAATTTATCTACTTTGTTTCCACCTTCACATAATCTTCTTTACATTCCTTTCTCTATTCCAAATGTGTAAACAGAAATGCAAAACTATCATTCTCTGGAACACTGAGATCTTGCTTCTTGGCATGTCACCAGTTTGTCTCAAATAAAGTCTTATAAAAATCCTCTATAGGTTTGGACATTTTTACATTGACAAAAGAGACAGAAAATATAAGAAAGTAAAAAACAAAATTCACAGAGCTAAGGAATTCATAAACTGAAGTGAAAAAATACACTAGAGCAGTTCAATATCAAAGTTGAAAAAACAGAAGAAAGAACCACTGAACTCAAATACAGAGCAGTGGAACTCACCCAATCAGAGCAGCTAAAATAAATAATAAACAAACAAACAAAAAGTAAATAAAAAGTGAAGGTAGTTTAAGGGACTAATGGAATACCAAGCAAAATGCCATGCACATTATTGAAATTTCAGAATGAGAAAGAAAAAAGTGCAGAAAACTTATTTGAATGAATAATGCCTGAAAACTGTCCTAACCTAGGAAAGGAAACAGATATTCACACTCAAAAACCACAGAGAGTTTCAAATAAGGGAAACTCAAACAGACCCCACCAAGACAAAATAAAATGCAGAAGTTAAAGACAAGAAGAGAATCATAAAAGTAGGAAGAGAAAAATAACATATTTTGTATAAGGGAATCCCCATAATAATATCGGCAGATTTTTCAGCAGGAAGTCTGCAGGTCACAAAGGAAGGGCCTGATGTATTCAAAGTACTAAAAACAAAATCAAAAACAAACACAAACAAAAACTTTCAACCAAAAATCCTTTATTAGCAAAGTTAAAATTCAGAATTGGAGAAGACATAGTTTTTCACGTAAAGAAAAGCTAAAGGAGTTAATCACTAAACAAACCTCATAAAAATTTAAAGGGACTTTTTTAAGTCAAAAAGAAAGGGCACAAAATAATAACAATAAAACGTAGAATGTATGAATCTCACTAGCAAAGGTAAATAAATATTAAAGTGAAGGAACAGGTATTAATCACTTATAAAGCTAGTATGAAGGTCAAAAGGTGAAAGCAGTAAAAACACCAAAAATAGTTAAGGATACATAAGATACAAAGATGTAAGAGGTGATATCAAAAACAAATATGTGGGGGGAGAATAAAAATGCAGAGTTCTAGAATGCATTCAAACATATCATCAACTTAAAATAGACTGTTATAAATATAAATTTCATATGTAAGCCTCATGGTAACCACAAAGTAAAACTTATAGTAGATATACAAATGATAAAGAAAGAGAAACACAAGCACATTACTAATGAAAGTCACTTAACCACAAAGAAAAAAATTTGGGCCAAAAAATGCACATTATACATGGCAAAATACAGTGCATTCTCTCTATAAGAGACCCATCTTAGAACAAGAGATACACACACAATAAATGTAAAGGGAAGGAAAAGATATTCAATGTAAATGGAAATTTAACAAAAAGCTGTGGTGGCAAGGATTAAATAAGACAAAATAGACTTTGAAACAAAGGCTGTAACAAGAGACAAAGAAGGATATTGTATAATGCTAAAGGGATCAGTCCAACAAGAGGATATAACCTTTGTAAACATACATGCACCCATAGAATATAGAAGCATCTAAATATATAAAGAAAATTTTGGTGGACATAAATGGAGAGACTGACAGTAATATAGTCATAGTAGGTGATATTAACACCCCATTGACCTGAATGGATTGTATTTCCAGACAGAAAATCAACAAGGAGACAGCAGCCTTGAATGACAAACTAGATCAGATGGATTCAATTGATAATTTCAGAGCATTTCACCCACAAGCATCAGGTAGAATTTTCTAGGACAGACCACATGTTAGAACACAAAACAAGTTTCTATAAATATAAGAAGATTGAAATCAACCAAGCATCTTTTTTGACCATAATGGCATGAAACTATAGAAATCCATCACAAGAAAAAAAGTGAAAAACACAAAGAAACAGAGGCTAAATAACATGTTACTAAACAATGAATGGGTTAAAATGAGATCAAAGAAAAAAATCAAAAGATACCTTGAAAGCCCTGGACCCCTGGTACCCTAAGTATTAACAAGCTGTGTTTCAGTGAAGAAGTAAAAAGGCTGTGTATTCATTAAACAAAAAGCTCTCTTTGTGTTTATATGATTTTATCTTCAAGAATCTTATAATCTAGACTACTTCCTGTCTAGATGGAAAAGTAGGTAAATGCTGTGCTCACATTCTCCCATGACCACACCAAAAGTACTATTAAAGTATAATACAATCATCATTAAGAAGCACCTGATGAAACCACACATTTATTTACACCAAAAAATTCCGACATTGGATTCTTCACAAATGAAGGACCATGTATTGTGTGTGTATATGTGTACACACACACACAGCAAGGGGTGGCAGGTTTGTAACAAGAGAGTTCATAGATTTCCAACTGTTACAGGTCTACCACTTAATTACCATTTAATTAAAATAAAATGAAATACAATGAAATAAAATAAAATAAAAAAGCAGCATCTGAAGACTAGCTGAACAGAAGACCTATAACTAAGGATGTAAAAGACACATAGAGACTGGTAGGAGGGGCAGAGATGCAGAAAGGACAGGTCCCACACCCAGAGTATAATGATTAATAATCTCAGCTGCAGAAGTTCCTTCTGAATGAGGGGTCCAAGACCCATATTAGGGCTCCGGTGCTGGAAAGAGGGGATCTTGTAACTTCTGGCTCTAAAAACCAGTAGGAATTGCATCCCAGTGAGATGGAAGGCTGATGGAAGCTTAGCTTCTGCAGGTCTTAAAGGGCCCAAGAAGAGATTCATTTATTCACTAACCCACTTGTTCTGGGCTCCGGCACAGAGGTAGCAGCTTGAAAAGTGCCAGGGACATAGGGGAAGAAATTGAATCGACTAGCTTCAGGGCAAAGGCTGTAGGGGTAGAGGTTGGGACTGCTTTTTCCAGGAACAGAAGTGCTAGTAGATGCCATTATTCCTTTGTTGAGATTTCCCTAACCCAGCCAATGCAGTGTGAGCAATTGCCAAATCTGAGCTCTCCATTAACCTGGTTAACAACATTCACCTCAACCTGAGGATTCCTTGAGACTCTTCCCCACCCAACTCACAGATCTATAGGAATCTCTTTCAGAGGCTTCTCCAAGCAAGCAGCCTGCCTTGGGTCATGCTGCAAACTTTTCTAAAAATTCTCAAAGGTCCACAAATCCCAAATAAGCAGTAGCTCACCTCATCATGTCCTATACCACTTGCTAAGCCATGCAAAGCTCAACACAAGTGGTGATCAGTCTCAACTTGTATTGTATTGTAACTCCTAATAGATAGCCCCAAATCTGGCGTAAGCAATGGCCAGTCTTGGCTTGGAAGGAAGCCTAAGCTAAGTGACCACAAAGTGGGCATAAGTGGTAGCAGGCCTCAGCTCTCATTGTGGTGCCCACTGAAGGCTCCCAAGCCCAACAATAGTGGCAGCCTGCTTCAGTTCACAGCATAGCTTCCACCAAATGCCTCCAAGACCAGCACAAGTAGATACCAACTGCAGATAACTTTGTGGCTTCCAGTAGACATCCCTAAGCCTGGTACATGTGGTGGCTGACTTTGATCTGCACCACAGCCCCTCCCAAAAGGCTACAGAACCAACATACCTGGTGACCAGCTTCAGACTACCCCAGAGAACCACCCTATAAATTTCACAAATGACAAACCCAAAAGGTGGATTGACTGGCACTAGAGCCATAATAAAGTGACTCTAGCATCAAGGGGTCATCCTATACACAATAGCATGCACACTATAGTCACGTCCACCCCTTGCAGCCAATTAGTCCTAGGGTCAATCCCAAGTACTGATATACCTACAACAATAGGAAGGCACAAACAACACATACAAGGAACATGCCTGGAATACCTGGCTCAGGTGACCAAGGAGACTATGTCACTGACCCCACAGGACACCTATTACATAAGGCCATAAGAACTGGGAGATGTAGCAAATTTAACTAATATATAGAAACAAAAACATGGAGTCAGTCAAAATTAGGGGGCAAAGAAACATGTCCCAAAGGAAAGAATGAAACAAACTCCAGGAAAAGAACTAAACAAAATGGTGATAATCTACCAGATGCTGAATTCAGAACTCTGCTTATAAGGATGCTCAATGAACTTAGGGGAAGAATAGATGAAATCAGTGAGAACTTCACCAAAGACAAAGAAATCATAAAAGTTGACATAAAGAACATAAAAAGGACCAGTCAGAAATGAACAATATAATGATTGAAATGAAGAATACATTCCTGGGAATTAAGAGAAGATTAGATGAAGCAGAGGACTGAAGCAGTGATCTGGAATACAAAGTAGTGCAAAACACCCAAGTAGAACAGCAAGAAGAAAATATAATCAAAATTAATGAGAATAATTTAAGGTACCCCTGGGATAACATCAAGAATACCAACATTAGCATTACACCTGTGATGAGAAGAGTAAGCAAGAGACTGAAAACCTATTTGAAGACTTATTGACAGAAAATTTCCCTAATCTTGTGATAGAAATAAACATACAGGTACAGGAAGCACAGAGATTCCCAAACAAGATAAACCCTGAGAGGTCCACATGAAGACACATCATAATTAAAATATCAAGGTTAAAGTTAAAGATAGAATCTTAAAAGTAGCAAGAGAAAAGCAGCTACTTTTGAACAGGGGAGCTCTGATAATATTATCAGCTGATTTCTCAACAGAAACTTTGCAGGCCCCAAGAAAATGGTACTAAATATTAAAAGTAATGAAAGACAAAGCCTTACAAACAAGACTGCTCTATACAACTAGGCTATCATTTAGAATTGAGGGAGAGAGAAAGATTTTCCCAGATAAGAAAAAGCTAAAGGAGATATCCCCACTAAACCATTACATTATTACAAGAAATGTTGAAGAGACTTCTCTAAGAAGGAAGAAGATGAAAACTATGAGTAAGAAAATACAAGAAAGAAAAAAATGCTCACTGGTAAAAGTGCACGCTTAGTAAAAGAAGTAGATCAACCAACCATAAAGCTAATACAAATGTTAAAAGTCAAAAGTAGGAAAATCATGTGCAATTACAGTAAATCAAGGGATACACAAAATCACACACACACAAAAAGAAAAATGACAAAAGCATATATGTGAAGTGGGTGAGTATAAGTTGTAGTGATTTTAGAGTGTTTTTGAACTTAAGCAACCATCAACTTAAATAGACTGCTATAATAAACATAGCTTGGTATATATGAAGCACATGGTAACAACAAACTAAAAATCTACAAGATATAAACAAGAAATAAAGAGAAAGGAATCCCAGCACAATACTATAGAAACTCATCAACATACAAGAGAAGAGAGCAAGAGAATAAGAAAGCTAGAGGAAGTACAAAAACAATCAGAAAACAGCAGGATGGCAATAACTACATGACTATCAAGAATTTAACATAAATGAATTAAATGCACCAATCTAATCACACATGGTGACCAAAGGGATGAAAAAAAAAAAGATCTGCACATATGCTGCCTAAAAGAGACACATTTCATATTGAAAGACAAACATAGACTGAAAGTAAGTGATAGGAAAAGATATTTTATGGAAATGGAAATGGAATAAAAAAGGTGGAGCAGTAATACTTACATCAGACAAACTTTAAAACAAAAGTGGTAGCAAGAGACATAGAAGAGCATTTCATAATGATAAAGGGATCAATCTTACATGAGTATATAACTCTTGTGAATATCTAGGCACCCAGTGTAAGAGTACCTACATATGTTAAGCGCATGGTGGTAAACATAAAGGCAGAGATTGACAGTAACAGCAATAACATCAAACTTTAACACCCCATTGACATCAGTGGATTGATATTCCACATGGGAAATCAACAAGGAAACAGGCCATAATGCCACATTAGAGCAGATGGATTTATGGCTATTTTTGGAACATTTCACCCCAAAGAAGCAGAATATACTTTTATTTCAAGTGCACATGTAACATTTTCCAGAATAGACCAGACGTCAAGCCACAAGACTAATCTCAATAAATTTAAGATTGAAATCATGGCAAGCATGTTTTCTGAATACAATGATGTGAAACTAGAAATCAATTACAAGAAGAAAACAGAAAAAACACATGGAGGCTAAATAGCATGCCACTAAACAATAAATGAGTTAACAGCAAGATAAAGGAAGGAATCAGAAGATACCCTGAAACTAATGAAAATGTAAATACAATGACCTACAATCTAAGGGACACAGCAAAGAAGTTCTAAGAGGGCGATTTAGAGCAGTATCGGTCTACCTCAAGAAACACAAAAAATCTCAAACAATCTAACCCTACACCTAAAGGAACTAGAAAAAGGACAACAAGAAAAGCTCAAAGTGAGTAGAAGGAAGGAAATAATAAAGGTTAGAACAGAAATAAACAAAATAGAGTCTAAAGAACTAATATACTAGTGCACTTTTCTACAATAGGTCCTGCTACTAAGACAGGGAGTCAAAGCAGCTCTATCTAATACACAAAAACAAAGACCGGGAGGCTGACAAATTGAGGAAACAAAGAAATATGGCCCACATGAAAGAACAGAACAAAACTCCAGAAAAAGAACTAAATGAAATGGAGATAAGCAATCTATCAGATGCAGAGTTCAAAACACTGGTTATTAGGATGCTCAAGGAACTCATTCGGTTTTACAACTGCATGAAAAGACGCAGGCAGAAATGAAGGTTACACTAAGTAAAATAAAGAAAAAGTTATAGGGGACCAACAATGAAGTGAATGAAGCCAAGGATCAAATCAATGACTTGGAAAATAAGGAAGAAAAAAACATTCAATCAGAACAGCAACAAGAACAGAGAATAAAAAAAATGATAGGCTAAGAAAGTTCTGGGACATAACATGCCAATATTTGAATCATAGGGGTTCCAGAAGGAGAAGAGAAACAGCAAGAAATTGAAAACTTATTTGAAAAAACAATGAAAGAAAACTTCCCTAATTTGGTGAAGGAGATAGACATAGAAGTTCCGGAAGCACAGAGTTCCAAACAAGTTGGACCTGAAGAGGAACACACCAAGACACATCATAATTAAAATGCCAAAAGTTAAATATAAAGGGAAAATCTTAAAAGTAGCAAGAGAAAAGCAGATAATTACCTACAAATGAGTTCCCATAAGACTGTCTGCTGATTTCTCAAAAGAAACCTTGCAGGCTGAAAAGTATTGGTGAAAAGTATATGGTGAGAAGTATTTAAAGTGATAAAAAGCAAGGGCCTACAACCTAGATTGCTTTATCCACCAAAGCTATCATTTAGAATGGAAGGGCAGATAAAGTGCTTCCCAGACAAGGTAAAGCTAAAGGAGTTCATCATTACTAAGCTATCATTATATGAAATGTTAAAGGGACTTATTTATAAAAAAAGAAGATAAAAACTATGAACATTAAAATGGTAATAAATTCACACTATCAACAAAAAAACTAAGCAAACAAATAAAACATACAGATTCTTAGATATGGAAATCATTTGGAGGGTTATCAGCTGGGAGGGTGAAGAGAGAGACTAGGGGAAAAGGTGCAAGGTTAAGAAGTACCAATTGGTAGGCAGAGAATAGACAAGGGAAGTTAAGAACAGTACATGAAATGGTGTGGCCACGAAACTTATATGCATGACCCATGGATATGAACTAAGGGGAGAGGGGATTGCTGGATGGAATGTGGGGTACTACTTGGAGGGGGGCAAAGGGGGAAAGATTGGGACAACTGTAATAGCATAATCAACAAAATATATTTAAAAAGAACATAAAAAACCCTAACAATAAAAAAATAATAATACAAAAAAGATCAATGAAACCAAGAGCTGTTTTTTTGAGAAGATAAACAAAATCAACAAACCTTTAACCAGAATTATCAAGAGAAAAGGAAGAGAACCCAAATAAATAAGAAATGAATGAGATAACTATTAAATGAAATCAGATAACTGACACCAAAGAAATACAAAGGATTATAAGAAAATACTATAAATAATTATATGCCAACAAATTGAGCCACCTGGAAGAACTGAATAAATTCCTAGAAATATATAATTTCAAGACTGTATAAAGAAGAAACAGAAAATCTTTACAGTTATAATTACTAACTAAATTAAATAAATAATAAAAAAATTCCCAACAGAAGTCTGGGACCAGATAGCTTAATAGGTGAATTTTACCAAGCATTAAAGAAGAATTAACACCTATCCTACTCAAATGATTCCAAAAAATTCAAGTGTATGGAAGATCAGAAGCTCATTTCGAGGTCAGCATTACAGTTATTTCAAAATCAGAGAAAGATATTACAACAAAAGAAAATTATAGGCCAATATCCCTAATGAACATAAATGCAAAAATCCTCAATAAATATTAGCAAACTAAATTTAGCATCCCACTGAAAAGATCATATAACATGATCAAGTGGGACTTATTCCAGGGTTGCAAGGTTGGCACAATATCAGCAAATCAATAAATGTGGTACACCATATACAGAAAATGAAGGATAAAAATCACATGATCATATCAATAGATGCAGAAAAAGCATTTGATAAAATCTGGCATCCATTTTTATCATAAAAACTTTCAACAAAGTAGGCATAGAAGGAACATACCTGAATATAATAAAAACCATATATTATAAACCAACACCTAACATCACACTCAATAATGAGGATTTTTCTTATGTCTGCTCTCACCACTCTTATTCAGCATAATATTGGAAGTCCTAGACTCAGCAATCATACAATAAAAAAAAGCATTCAAATTGGAAAGAAAGAAGTAAACTGTCATTTTCAGATGACATGACACAACACAGGGTGGGGCAAAAGTAGATTTATAGGTGTTAGTATGCAAAACACAGTTTGTTCTTGTATTATTATTTTTTAGTTATTGTATTATTTCCCACATGAACAACTGTAAACCTAGTTTTTCATACCCTGCTTATAGAGAACACTAAAGACTCCACCAAAAATTATTAGAACTGATAAATAATTTGGTAAAGTACCAGGATACAAAATTAACATCCAGCAATTGGCTGCATTTTTATATACCAATAATGAACTATTAGAAAGAGAAATTAGTCCCATTTAAAATTGCATCAAAAAGAGTAAAATACCTAGAAATAAATTTAACCAATGAGGTAAAATTCCTCTACTTAAGAAACTATAACCCACTGAAGAAAGGAATTGAAGATACAAATTAATGGAAGGATATAGTGAGACAAATGCAATCTGCAGATTCCATGCAATTATCAAAATACCAAAAGAATTTTTCATAGAAATAGAATAATCCTAAAATTTATATGAAACCCTAAAAAACCCCACATAGCCAAAGCAATGTTGAGAAAGAACAAAGTAGGAGCTGTCATGCTAGCTGATATCAAACTATATTACAAGGTATAGTAATCAAAACAACATGGAACTAGCATTAAAACAGACAAATAGATCAATAGAACAGAGTAGAGATCCAGAAATAAACTCACAACTATATGGTTAATTAATCTATGACAAAGGATGCAAGAATATACAATGAGATAAAGATAGTCTATTCAATAAATGATGTTGAGAAAACTAAACGGATACAGACAAAAGAATGAAACTGAGTCACTTTCTTATACCATAAACAAAAATAAATTCAAAATGGATTAAAGATATTTTTATTTTTTACTATTTTGTTGAGTTTATTGGGGTGACATTGTTTAATAAAATTATAGATTTCAGGGGTATAATTCTACAATACATCATCTATACATTGTATTGTATGTTTATCACCCCAAGTTAAGTCTCCTTGCATCAACATTTATCTCCCCTTTACCTTTTCCTACCTCCAACCATCTGTATATTGTATTGTGCACTCATTGCTCCACATCAAGTCTCCTTCTATCACCATTTACCTCCCACCCCTTTATCTTCTCTTACCTCTCCCTGTCTATGAGGTGTTTTTTTCTTAATCCCTTCATCTTTTTCACTCAGCCTGCCTACCTTCTCTCCTCTGACAGCTGTCAGTCTGGATTAAAGACTTAAATGTAATACTCAAAACCATAGAACTCATAGAATAAAACTTAGGCAGTAGACTTGGTGACATCTCTACTAGCAGTATTTTTTGGGATATGTTTCCTTGGGCAAGGGAAACAAAATAAAAAATAAACAAATGATACTACATTAAACTAAAAAGCTTCAGCACAGCAAATGAAACCATCAACAAAACAAAAAGACAGCTTACTAAATGGAAGAGGATACTTGCCAATGATATATCCCATAATGGGTTAGTATCCAATATATATATAAGAAACTCATAAATTAACATCCCGCCAAACTCCAAACAATTTGATTAAGAAAATGGGCAGAGCACACAAATGAATATGTCTCCAAAGAGGACATACAAATAGCCAACAAGCATATAAAAAGATCCTCAACATCATGAATCATCAGCAAAATGTAAACTAAATCATAATGACACACATTACCTCACACCTGTCAGAATGGCTATCATCTAAAATGAATAAACAACAATTCTTGATGAGGATGTGGAGAAAAGTGAAACCTTATACACTGTTGGTGGGATTGCACATCATCAGAACCACTATGCAAAACAATATGGATGCTCCTAAAAAACTTAAAAATTAGACTACCATATTACTCAGCAATTTTGCTTCAGGGTATTTCTCCAAAGAAATCCTAAACACTAATTTAAAAAGACAAATGAACACCTTCATTTATTGCAGCATCATTTACAATAGCCAAGATACAGAAGCAACTTAGTTGTCCATTGATAGACAAATGGATAAAAAAGAGGTGGTACATACATTCAATGGAATATTATTCAGTCACAAAAAAGAATGAAATCTTGCCATTTTTGACAACATAGGTGGTATTACGCTAAATGAAATAAGTCAGTCAGAGAAAGACAAATGTCATATGGTTCCATTTATATGTGAAATTAAAAAAATAAATGAACAAACAAAACAGAAACAACTCATAGACATAGAGGTCAAATCAATGACTGGCAGATGGAAGGGGGTTTGGAGGCTGGGTAAAAAAGGTGAAGGAATTAAGAAGTACAAAGTTCCAGTTTCAGTTAGGGATGTAAAGTAAATGCAGGGAATACAGTCAGTAATATTGTAATAACTATTTGTGGTGTCAGATGGGTACTAGCCTTACTGGGGTGATCACTTTGAAAGCTACATAAATGTCTAATCACTAGGCTGTACAGCTGAAACTAATATAGTACAGAATGCCAACTATAAATAAAAATTATTTAAATAAAATATTGTATGCAAACTATAAATGAGAAATAAAAAATATTTAAGAATAATTTTATGATTTAATTGATATAACCCACTCTGAGCCTCAGAATCTCTTAAAATACATCAAGACACTGAAAGCTACAATTTGCTGTATATAACAAAGAAAGTAAGTAAAGCAAAGTAAAGGCAAACACTCACACCCAGGCCTATTTTAGTCCATATGACACTTATGTGTGAATTATGAAAATAAGCTCTTCTGGTTAGATAAAACCCTCATGGCCAGGGTGTACACATTGGTGATCCAAGTGCAGTCTGTTAACCTGACTTACCTGTATGCTTATGACAATTAATTAAAATGTTTGTATATGTTGTAGCAGATATCTGGCTCATAAGATTCAAAACACTTGATTCAGCTTTTCCACTAATTAGGGAGAACTTGGTACCAGGAATATGTCTTGCTGGTTTGTATTCCCCTGCTACCTGGTATAACCACTGACAGGTAAGAGTAACTGATAAATATGTATTAAATGAGTGATCCCATTCCTGTATAAAGACTTCATTCTTTAGCTTTCAAAAGTTCCTTTTCCAGACTTCTGGCCAAGATGGAGGCATAGGTAGATATGCTTTGCCTCCTTGCATAACCAAAAGAAGGACAACAACAAATCGAAAAACATAAAATAACCAGAACTGCCAGAAAATTGAACTGCATGGAAGTCTAACAAGGAGTTCAAGAAGAAACATTCATCCAGACCATAGGAGGGGCGGACAACCAAGTAGTTAAGAAAGAAACATTTATCCAGACCAGTAGGAGGAGCGGAGATGGGCAGTGGGGGTGGTGAGGACTTGCCACAAGTTGGTGGCTGGTGGAGTGGTTGGTCCCACATTTGCATGCAGATAAACCGGGAGGAACAACTGGGAAGCAAGAAAGACCACACAACCCAGGGTTCCAGCTCAGGGAAATAAAGCCTCAAAACCTCTAACTGAAAAAACCTATGGGGGTTGTGGCAGTGGGAGAAATCCCCAGCCTCACAGGAGAATTCATTGGAGAGACCCACAGGGTTCTAGAATGTACACAAGCCCACCCAGCTGGGAATCAGCACCAGAAAGGACTAATTTACTTGTGGGCAGCAGGGGAAGTGACTGAAAACTGAGAGCCCAGCAAGTACCAGTGTTCCCTCTCAGACCCCTCTCCCACATATAGCACCACAAGGCAGCCAAGTGGGTTGCCACACCCTGGTGGGGCAACCTAAGTCTCTGCCCCTCACTACATACCAGGAGGGCCAAGACAAAGAGGTATGGCCCAAATGAAAGAACAGATCAGAGCTCCAGAAAAAATTAAACTAAGTGATGAAGAGATAGCCAAACTAATAGACGCAGAGTTCAAAACACTGGTAATCGGGATGCTCACAGAAATGCTTGAGTATGGTCCCAAAATAGAGGAAAAAGTTAAGGCTATGAAAAGCAAAACCAAGGAAAATGTGCAGGGAACCAACAGTGATGGGAAGGAAACTAGGGCTCAAATCAATGGTTTGGAACAGAAGGAAGAAGTTAACATTCAACCAGAACAGAATGAAGAAATAAGAATTCAAAAAATGAGAAGAGGCTTAGGATTCTCTAAGACATCTTTAAATGTTCCAACATCTGAATCATAGGAGTGCCAGAAGGAGTAGAGGATGAACAAGAAATTGAAAACTTATTTGAAAGCATACTGAAGGACAACTTCCTCAATCTGGCAAAGGAAATAGACTTCCAGGAAGTCCAGGAAGCTCAGATAGTCCCAAAGAAGTTGGACCCAAGGAAGCACACACCAAGGTACATCATAATTACATTAGCCAAGATAAAAGATAAGGAGAGAATCTTAAAAGCAGCAAGAGAAAAGGAGACAGTTACTTACAAAGGAGTTCCCATAAGTCTATCAGCTAGTTTCTCAAAAGAAACTTTGGAGGTAAGAAGAGGCTGAAAAGAAGTATTTGAAGTCATGAAAGGCAAGGACCTACACCCAAGATTACTCTATCCAGAAAAGCGATCATTTATAATAGAAGGGCAGATACAGTGCTTCCCAGATAAGTTCAAGTTCAAGGAGTTCATCATCACCAAGCCCCCCCCCCCTTTTTTAAAAAGATTTTACTTATTTATTTTTAGAGACAGGGGAAAGGAGGGAGAAATAGAGGGAGAGAAACATCAATGTGTGGTTGCCTCTTGCACACCCCCAGCTGGGGACCTGGCATGTGCAACCCAAGCATATGCCCTGACTGGGAATCGAACCAGTGACCCTCTGGTTTGCAGGCCAGCTCTCATTCCACTGAACCACAATGGCCAGGGCACCAAGTCCTTATTATATGAGATGTTAAAGGGACTTATGTAAGAAAAAGAAGATGATAAAAAAAGGAGCAGTAAAATGACAACAAACTCAGAACCATCGACAACTGAACCTGAAAAAACACAAAGCAAACAACTAGAACAGGAACAGTATCAAAGAAATGGAGATCACATGGAAGATTATCAGCAAGGGTGGGAGGGGGAAAATGGGGGATAAGGTACAGGGCATAAGAAGCATAAATGGTAGGTACAAAATAGACAGGGGAGGTTAAAAATAGTATGGGAAATGGAGAAGCCAAAGAACTTATATGTACAACCCATGGACATGAACTAAGGTGGGGGAATGCAGGTGGGAAGGGGGGTGCAGGATGGAGGGGAATAAAGCAGAGGAAAAAAATGGAACTGGAATAGCATAATCAATAAAATATATTTTTAAAAAGTTCCTTTTCCAAAGGAGCTATGAGAGTTAGGGCAGAAAGACAATCTTGTTTCATGTTTAGTACCATTGCTAAGCATTCCTATAATTTAAATAACATCTTGGAAAAACTGCCTGAGGTTAATGGCAGGATTGATTGGATATTTATGTTCTGAAAATACCTCTCAGTTTCTGTGGGGGAGGAGGACTGGGGAGACCTGCTTGATAAGCAGTTGAAAATTCTATTTCCACTCCCTATGTACTACAATTATGACTGTTATCAGTGAGTGTCAAACATATGAAATATTCATCTCAAGAGAGCAGACCCCACAATCCTCTCAAACATCAATGATAGTGACATGACAGATCAGAAACTGTCCGTTGCTTTCAGTCTTTTAAAATACATATGACAGTCAGATGCACACCAAATAGCTTCAACAAGGCTACTGTTATTTAAGTCAGCGTGTAGAAATTAATCATTTCATTATTATTTTAGTGTTAACAAGACACTTTAGTGGAATCATTTGACAAAGAATATTAACATTAAATTGAGAGGAGAGGGATAGATGTCAAAAGCTAATCAGAAGTGGACAAATTCTGCAGAGGATTCCAGACAAAGTCTTAGACACTTTGCTTTTGGAAATCTCTCCTTATGTTGCTTTATCTGGTCCTTCAGATAGCTCTCAAAACCCAGCCAGAATATTATCTACTTTAATATTCCTGTTCTGGAGAACATACTTTCAGATCTCAATTAAAAATCATTATCATCATCATCAAATTTATTAAACAATTATCAGATTATAGAAATTGTGCTTAGAATATTATACAGAAATACCATTAGTGTCCTCATTTTCAGTAAAGAAAATAGGTACGGAGACATAAAGTACTTTGGTCAAGGTTAATTTATTAAGGCAACAGTGGTTGCTTTCTTACAGATTGAAAATTTTACCCTCAAAGCTGTTTCAGAAGTTTTCCTGTTATGACATGTTCCTTCTTCAGAGAAGAGCAAACTCAAGTTTTTCAAATCAAATAAAACAGTGAACCAGTAGGCAGTGTAGTTTAATTTTGAAAAGAGCCACATATTCCCTTGAAATATAATATTTCTCAGTTCTAGATTTTCCATTTGGTTCTTTTTAAATCATTTGTGTTTTTCTGCTAAGATTTGCCAACTTTTCATTCATTATGAGAATATGTTTCTTTGCCTTGCTGAGCATAGTTACAATAGGTGTTTTAAAGTCACTGTCTGCTAATTACAACATTTAGATAATTTGGGACTGTTTTCTGTTGATTGTTTTATTTTGAGTATTGGTCACACATTCCTGTTTCTTTGTATGTTGAGTAATTTTGAATTATATCCTATACATTGAAAATGTTATGTGTTAAAGTATCTGATTTTTGTTATATTTCTCACGAGAGTGACAACTTTTTGTTTTAGCAGGTGATTAATTTGATTAGACTCAAAGTGCAAACTTCATGTCTTGGATAACAGCAAAAAACTCATTTCAGTTCTTTTATCCTGATCTGGGTTGTTTAATGTCTGGCCCACACATGTGTGGTTCAGGGGTTGGCCAGGTATTTGGGCAGAGAATTTGGGGATTTCTCTCCTTGTCTATCTTCTTTCCATGACCCTCCTCCATCCATTCTTTACCCTTTCCAGATATTGTGGACATACCAAACTCCTTCCCAGAGTTCTTTAGGCCGAAAACATAATAGGTTTTCAGAGTTTTAGGCACCTTCCATGGCTCTGATTGGGAACTACCCTTAGTGAGTGAGTGAGTGAGTGAGAGAGAACTTATTGAGTACCTTAGTCCCTGTCTTCCAAGTGTTGACATCTTGCCAGAATCTGCCCGTTTTTTCACTCTTACTGTCTTTAGAAAGTTTTCTTTTCTTCTCTTTCTCTCTCTCTTTTTTTTTTGTATTGTGCCCAGAGTTTATGGTTGTTACCTGTGAAAGGGTTGGTCTCATAGGTGTTTAGTTGGCCATACCAGAAAAATTTTCTTTTGAAAATATGAACAAGAAAAAAAAAGGCATATACACATTCACTGCATATGCAATTTAGCAGACAATTTTTGGGGATTAATGACCGTCTGAAACCTATACTTATGGTGGATCTCAGGTCAAGAATCCCTGATCTCTTGTGCCTGGTGCTGTAATTACAAAATTGACCAAATGTAGTCGCTGCCCTCATAAAGCCTTTGTTTCAGAGCAGAGGTCAGAAAGGCTTTTCTTAAAGGGCAAGACAGTAAAAATGTTAGGCTGTGAGTCAGCCATGTGATTTCTGTCACAACTGCTCAACTCTGTCATTATAATGCAAAAGCAGCCATAGACAATACATATATAAATGGGCATGGTAATATTCCAGTAGAATTTTCCAATAGGAAAATAGGCCACAAGCTCATGGGTCTAGTTTACTGACCTCTGCTCTAGATGAGAGAGTGAATAGAGAGAAAATAATATTAATAATTACTTCAGTGTCAAAGAAAACCCAAAATAAAAAATCAAGAGAAACTGTGATATTACCAAGGGAGGATGCTGACACTGTATATACTTAAAAAGACAAAAAATTAGCAAAAAGCTTATAAAATCCTTTTTAACTTCTTATAGTCAAGATCCAAACATTAAACAACAAAAGAAACAACACTAACCCTGACTCATGCGTAGGAGATACTTCTTCATCAGTTCTGCAAAATTCAAACTCCAAATCTAGTTATAAATTAGCTGGGACATCCAGCTTCATAATTATTAGAATTATTAGATCCTGAATTATTTGATATGCATTTATATCATCCAACTATGGCTTTTCTACTAGGGCTACTTTGGAGGTGTAGAGTCAGCATGGAATGTCATTAAATAACTGTTAGGAAAGTCAAACAGTAAGAAAATGACCAGAGGGGAGAGGGGAGGGGATTTCAGGGGAATTTCAGGGGAGAAGGGAAGGGTTTACAGGAACAAATATAGAGGACACATGGACAAAACTAGGGGGGTTGGAAATGGGAGGGAGGAGGGGAGGGATGGGTGGGTGGGCTGGAATGGGAATAAAGGATAGAAACTATACCGAATAAACTAAAATAAAAATTTTTAAAGAAAAGAAAATGGTCAGGAATCATAGAAGCAAAATTCAAAATGAAATACTTTAAATTTGTAAGAAGTTCCTTGAAAACTCATTGGTAGCATTCAAGAGAATGTCTTGGTGATCACTTCTTCCCCAGCAGCACATAAGGTTGTGTAAAGCTCAGAGTTTTTTAAGAAACCAATAAAAAAGGTTGGGTTTCATTTTTTTTGATTGGTGACTAGAAAAGTAAGAATATCAGCAAAGATGTAAGATGCACTAAGAAATGAGTCACTTACTTTTGAATAAGACAACTGTAATTTTCATAAAATTTGAGGAAAATAAGCTTGTTATGACCTTAAATCCAAATATTCTTGAACTTCAAGCTGTTTCATTAATAAACTACTAGGTATTTCATAATTTTTTTTATATCACAGTTACTGAAGACTCTTAATACTCTCCTGACTTAGGTCCATAAATGGTTTATATATACTTTAATTAGTTGTTCAAACTGTGGTACATAAATTCCCTGGACCAGCATATCATCTGAGATATTTGTTAAAAATGCTGGTACCTATTTACTTATCCTGACTCTCTGAATAAAAATCTCAAGGTTGGGGTATAGTGCTTGGTGTTGTAACTAATTGGAATCTAAAGGAAATCAGTACAAATTTATTTCCCCTCTCATTGTATTTTCTTTAAGTATAGTTACATTGGTTCAATTTTTGAAGGTATTTAACAGCAAGTAGAATAAAGAAGAGTAAAATAAATATTACTAAAAATCAAGAAGGTTAAGAAAATTGAAGCTTTTTGTCAGCCTAAAGTAGGTAATACATTTTTCAAAGTCTGTTTTTGCTTTGTCTGAATATAAAATAGGTTTCTTGTATAGCATGCTTGTTTTAATCTCAAATACAGACAAATTAAATCCCCAAGCAAGGTAAAAATGTAGAGTGCAATCTTCAGGAAGATGACAATTTAAAAGATTTAAATATTTCACATGAAACTATTCTTCAATAACACTATAGTGATATCATTGCTTATTGCAATGTCCATATAAATATGCTGTAGTGAATACTACTACAGGTCTTAAAGCTCTTGTTTGACTCTGCCTTGGCAAAATAAAATAGGATTTTATAACATCTGACAAAAATTTAGATTCTGATGATACATTTCTGAGTATGACTGTCAGGGATTCAAAACAGGGCATAGAAAGTGGCTTTATGGTGGTATCTAGAAAGGCAAATAAAAATGGGGAGAATGGGCAATTTTATGGATAATTTAGACAAGTGAGGGGAAAATATAGACTTCTAAATTATGTATTCAGGCTTTCTGTGTTAATCCAATCTATCATGGTCATTACTCAATTTTACTTTTTCTGTGTAGCTTCAGGCTATGGTGTTTTCCCCTAGTGTGATTCTAGTAGATTCACAGGTAGTGGTCTGAGTGAGTTTTACCAATCTTCTCATTTGTATGCATTGATAATTATAGTAGTAGTAGCAAACATTTACTGAATATTTATGTGCTGATCATAGTTCTAATTATTTTACTGCTTATTCATCCTTTATAACAGCTCTATGAAGTAGATATTAACACTTACACTTATAGATGAAGGAACCAATACCCAGACAGCTTAAATAACTTGAACAACCTATAAGCAGCACATCCAGGACTCAAAATTTTGTGTTTAATTCTAAAGCTTTACTTTTAACCAATTTATCAATTATACTATGAGGAGGGCTTTGAAAAAAATTTGATTCAAGGGAACTTTGGTGTTGCTTTTGATTTCCATTGTATAGCTTGGTTAACAGCAGTTAGAATATAAGAAAAAAGGTTGGAATGAAACACATAGCACTGGGCATTGGATCTGGCTTCTGGAGTGGCCTCAAGGGAGTCAGTTATGGCAGCCTGCAAGTATATGAGGGCTGAAGCTTGCTAAATGAAAAATGTCTGGTGGGAATCAACAGAATTCTGGTCAAGAGAGCAGAGTAGGAAAATGCTCACCTCCTCCCATGATTGCATCAAATTTACAACTAAATTCTAGAACAATCATGATGGAGAACCACATGAAGATTAGCTGAACAGAATTCCTATAACTTTATGTAAAGAAGCCAGGCAGAGACTGGTAAGAGGGGTGGAGATGTGGAATGGGCAGATCCCACACCGATGGTGTGGTGATTAAGAATCAGGAGGGATATCTCAGCTGCAGAGGTCCATCTCCCCCCACCCAAGAAGCAAAGGCTCCCAACCCTGTGGCACTCTTGCTAGGAAGAGGAGACCCATAATTACTGGCTGTAAAACCAGGAGAGGGCTAAAGGGTAAGGGGTTGGGCAGCTTTCTCCATGGATAGAAGCTCCTGCAGGTACAATTTTTTTCTTTGTTGAGCCTTACCCCTACCCATTTGGAAGGAACAGGTGGGCACCAAACATGTGCTCTCCATTAACTTGGCTAACACCATTCACCCTACCTGGTTATTCCCTAAGACCCTGTTCTACCCAATTTACACTCCAAACCTGAGCCGCTTCCAGTAGCTTTCCACATAAACATCCTACCTTGGGCCATTTCTTAAAATCTCTCATAGGTTCACAAATCCTAAACAAGCAGTGGCTTCTGTTGGTGTGCCCTATAGATCTTGCTAAATTGGCCCAAGCAAGCCTGCCTTAATCAGTGACTAGTCTCAACTTGCATCATATCTCACATCAGGTGGCTCCAAACCTGGCATAAGCTGTGGTGCATGTTCCTTGGAACACAGCTTCAACTAAGTGGCTGCAAGCTCAGCACAAGAGGTGGCTGTCCTCAGCTCACATCATGGTACCATCAAAGAGGACCAAGCTCAGCACTCATGTCAATCAGCCTTGGTTCACAGTGTAGCCTCTCCCAAGTATGTTCAAGACCAGCATAGTAGCAACCAACCATAGATCACTTTCCAGCTCCCACCAGGTGGCCCCAAGACAGACACAAGCAGTGGTTGACATTGGCCTACACATGATCCCCTCCTAAGAGGCTCTAGAACTAACACACTTGTTGGATGGCTTCAGACCATACTAGAGCACTATCCAACCAGCTCCACAGATGACACACACAAAGGGCAGACTTGGTTGTAACCAGAGCCCCACTAAAGCAAGTCTTGCTCTGTGGTGTCAACACCCACACCAAAGCTTGTCGACTGTAGTCACGGCCAGGCCTCACAGTCACCCTAAGCATCAATACCACCCACTGAAATGCCAACAGCAATCAAGGCTCAACTAACAGGAGGGCACACACAACCACACAAGGAACAATGGTGGAGCACCTGGTCCAGGTGAATAGAGAAACTATGCCACTGGGTCACATAGGACACCTACCACATAAGGTTATCTGCCAGGACTGGGAGATGTAGTAGCCCTACCTAATACATAGAAACAAACACAGGGAGTCAGCCAAAATGAGGAGACAGAAAAATATGTCCCAAATGAAATAACAGGAGAAAACTCCACAAAAAAAAATGGAGACAAGAAAAAAGAGACAAGAGATCTAAACTCAGATGCTGAGTTCAAAACACTAATTATAAGGATGCTCAATGAACTTAGGGAAGGAATAGATGAGCTCAGTGAAAACTTCAACAGAGTGATAGAAAACATAAAAAATGGAGATAAAAAACAAAAAATCCCAGGTAGAAATGAAGAATAAAATAGAGGAAATCAACAGAAGATTAGATGAAGTAGAGGATCAATCAGCAATCTGGAAGAAAAGGTAGCAGAATACATCTAATTAGAACACAGAAGAAAGAAAGAAGGTGTTCCTACCCTTTGCAACAGCATGGATGGAGTTGGAAAGCATTATGCTAAGTGAAATAAGCCAGGCAGTGAAAGACAAATACCATGTGATCTCACCTTTAACAGGAACCTAAACAACAGAACAAAGAAACAAGCAAAATATAGCCAAAGACACTGAAATAGAGAACAGGCTGACAGTGACTAGGGAATTTCAGGGGAACTTCAGGGGAGAATGGGAAGGTTTACAGGAACAAGTATAAAGGACATATGGACAAAAACTAGGGGGGTTGGAAATGGGAGGGAGGAGGGGAGGGATGGGTGGGTTGGCTGGAATGGGAGTAAAGGATAGAAACTGTACTTGAATAATGATTAAAAAATTAATTTAAAAAAAACACCAAAAAGGAAAAAGAATTAAAAACAATGATGACGATTTAAGGGACAACACCAAGTATATCAACATTTACACCATAGGGATTCTAGAAGGAGAAGAGAGAGAGAACAGGAATTAAAAACCTCTTTGAATCAATAGTGACTGAAAGCTTCCCTAACCTGGCATAAGAAATACATACTCAAGTCCAGGAATCACAGAGAGTCCCAAGAAGACAAGCCCAAATTGGCCTATACCAAGACACATCATAATTAAAATGTTAATGTTTAAAGAGAAAGACAGAATCTTGAAATAACATGATAACAGCTGTTAGTTTTATACAACAGAGCTCCCACAAGACTGTCAGCTGATTTCTCAACAGAAACTTGGCAGGTCAGAAGGGAATAGTACAAAATACTAAAAGTGATAAAAAGTAAGGACCTACAACCAAAAAACTTTACCTGTCAAGGCTATCATTTAGAATTGAAAGCAAGAATAAAGAGTTTGCAAAGCAAGGGAAAGCTAATGGAGTTCTATACCATGAAATAAGTACACAAGAAATGTAAAAGGACTTCTTTAATAGAAAATAAAAAATAAAAATATAAATTTGAAAATATAGGAAAGAATGGTTACTAAAAAGGCAAACACTTAGTCAAAGTAGTTGATTCATCAACAATAAAGCTACTACAAAGGATAAAAGGCAAAAGTAGGGAGATTGTGTGTAATTGCAATAATATATTAAGGGTTACACACAAACACAGATACACAAAAGTAAAAAATGACAAGAAAACATGGAGGCAGAGAATAAAAATTACAGTGATTTAAGAATGTGTTTGAACTTAAGCAAAAATTGACTTATTAAGAACAACTATAAACATAGCTTGGTATATATAAAACACATGGTGACCACAAACAAAAACATCTACCAGAGATATATGAGAAATAAAGACAAAGGAATTGAAACATAACACTGTAGAAAGTCATCAACACACAAGAAAAAGAGAGCAAAAGAATAAGAAAGAGCTAAGAAAACAATGGGAACACAATAAAATGACAATAACAGCATACCAGTTAATGATCACCTTAAATGTAAATGAATTAAATGCTCCAGTGAAAAGATATAACATGGTTGAATGGATTAAACACCAAGACCTGTACATAGGTGTTCTACAAGACACACTCTTCAGATTGACAGACACACAGACTGAAAGTAAAGGAATGGAAAAGTCATTTCATGGAAATGGGAAAATTTTTATGAAGCTACAGTAGCAGTATGTATAATAAAAATAGACTTTAAAACAAGAGATGTAGTAAGAGACAAAAAGGAAATTTTATAATGTTAAAAGGATCAATTCAACAAGGGGATATAATTATAGACATTTACTCATCCCGTGTAGCTACTTATGTAAAGCATATATTGATTGACATCAAGGGAGAGGCTGACAGTAATACAGTAATAGTAGGGAACTTTAATTGTTCTCTGGCATCAATGAATAGATAATTATATAGAAAATCAACAAGGAAACAGTGACTTTAACAGATATATTAGTCCAGATAGATTTAATGGATATTTTTAGAACACTTCACTCCAAAGATGCAGAATGTACATTCTTTTCAAGCGCACATGGATCATTTTAAGGATAGACCAGATGTTAGGCCACAAAACTAGTCTTGATAAATTTAAGAAAACTAAAATCATATCACACATCTTCTTCAACCACAATGATATGAAACTAGAAATCAATTATAAGGACAAAACCCCCCTGAAAAACACAAACACATGGAGGCTAAATAACATGCTACTAAACAATGAATGTGGTAGCAATGAGATCTGGGAAGAAATAAAAAGATACCTTGAGAAAAATAAACATGAAAACACAACATCTCAAGTCTATGGGACAGAGACTAAGCAGTACTGAAAATTTATAGCAATACAGGCCTACCTCCAGGAGCAAGAATAATCTCAAATAAACAAACTACCTTTACACCTAAAGTAACTAGAACAAGAACAAAGTACCAAGGGAGGTGAATGAAGTAAATAATAAATATAAGAGTGGAAGTAAATGAAATAGAGTCTACCTTCCAGCCAAGATGGAGGTGTAGGTAGATAAGCTTCGCTTAGTCACACAACCAAAAGAAGGACAACAACAAATTTAAACATAAAAAACAACCAGAACTGCCAGAAAATTGAACTGTATGTAAATCTGACAACCAAGGAATTAAAGAAGAAACATTCATCCAGAATGGTAGGAGGGGTGGATACAAGCAGCTGGGGTGGAGAGGACATGTGGAAAGGCAGCAGCTGGTAGATTGGTGGGTGAAGCAGTGGCTAGTGGACCAGGTGATTCCACATTTGCATGTGGACAAACTGGGACGAACAACTGGGGAGTGAGACAGACCATGAAACCTAAGGTTCTCGTATAGGTAAATAAAGCCTCAAAACCTGTGGCTGTAAAAACCTATGGGTATTACCATCACAGGAGAAACTCCCAGTCTCACAGGAGTGTCTGTTAGAAGGACCTACAGGATACTAGAACATACACAAATCTACCCACCCAGGAATCAGCACCAGAAGGGCCCAATCTGTTTGTGGGTAGCAGGGGGAAGTGACTGAAAGTGGGGTGAGAGCACAGCAAGCAGCATTCTTCTGTCTCTGACCCACCCCCCACATACAGCACCACAAGACAGTGAAGTGGGTTGCCCTGCCCTGGAAAATACCTAAGGCTCTGCCCCTTACAATGTAATAGGTGCACTGAGACAAATAAGTATGGCCCAAATGAAAAAACAGATCAAAACTCCAGAAAAAGAACTAAGTGATGAGGAGATAGCCCATCTATCAGATGCAGAGTTCAAAACACTGGTAATGAGGATGCTCACAGAAAGGATTGAGTATGGTCACAACATAAAGGAAGAAGTGAAGGGTATACAAAGTGGGAACTAAGGAAAATAAATAGGGGACCAACAGTGATGGGAAGAAAACCCAGACTCAAATCGACAATATGGAACAGAAGGAAGAAATAAATATTCAACTGGAAGATAATGAAGAAACAAGAATTGAAAAAAAGGAGGATAGGCTTAGGAACCTCTGGGACAACTTTAAACATTCCAACATCTGACTCATAGGGGTGCCAGAGGAGAAGAGGAAGAGCAAGAAATGGAAAACTTATTTGAAAACATAATGAAGGAGAACTTCCCTAATCTGGCAAAGGAAATAGACTTCTAGAAGTCCAGGAAGCTCAGAGAATCACAAAGAAATTAGACCAAGGAGGAACACATCAAAACACATAATAATTAAATTGCCCAAGATTAATCAAAATAAGAGAATCTTAAAAGTAGCAGAAGAGAAGGACAGTTACCTAAAGAAGTTCCCATAAGATTCTCAGCTGATTTTTCAAAAGAAACCTTGCAGGCAAGGAGGAGTTGGAAAGAAGTATTCAAAGTCATGAAAGGCAAGGACCTACATCCAAGATTATTCTATCCAGCAAAGCTATTGTTTAGAATGAAAGGGCAGATAAAGTGCTTCCCAGACAAGGTCAAGTTAAAGGAGTTCATCATCACCATGCCCTTATTATATGAAATGTTAAAGGGACTTATCTAAGAAAAGGAAGACGATAAAAAATATGAACAGTAAAATGACAACAAACTCATAACTATCAACAACTGAACCTAAAACAAACAAACAAACAAAACCCCCAAAACAAACTAAGCAAACAATTAGAACAAGAACAGAATCATAGTAATGGAGATCTCATGGAGGGTTATCAGTGGGGAGGGGAAGGAGGGAGAATGGGGGAAAAGGTACAGGGCATAAGAAGCATAAATGGTAGGTACAAAATAGACAGGGCGGTGTTAAGAATAGTATAGGAAATGGAGAAGCCAAAGAACTTACATGTATGATGCCTGGACATGAACAAAGTGTCAGGGGAACTGCTGGAGGAGGGGTGTACCAGGCAGAGAGGCATAAAGGGGAGAAAATAATGTGACAACTGTAGTAGTATAATCAATAAAATATACTTAAAATGAAATAGAGTCTAAAAATATAGAAAAGATCAAGAAACCAAGACCTGTCTTCTCAACATGATAAACAAAATAGATAAACCTCTTGCCAGACTCATCAAAAAAAAAAAGAGGGCCCAAATAAATACAATCAGAAATGAAATAGAAGTGACAACTAACATGAAAGAAATAGAAAGGGTTATAGGAAAATACTAGAAACAATTATATGTAAACAACTTGAACAACCTAGAAAAAATAGATAAATTCCTGGAAACATACAATCCACCAAGGCTGGATCAGGAAGAAACGGTTCATCTGAACAAACCAGTAAGTATTACCAAAATCAAATCAGTAATTAAAAATCATCCATCAAACAAACTCCTATACCAGATTGTTTCACAGGTGAAATTTACCAAACATTCAAAGAATTAAAGCCTCTCAAACTATTCCAAATATTGAAGAGTTGGGAAGGCCCCAAACATATTTTGTGAGGCCAGCATTACACTGATACCTAAACTAGACAAAGATACTACAAAAAAAGAGAAAATTATATACCAATATATGTGATGAACATATGTGCAAAAATTTTCAACAATATATTAGCAAATAAAATTCATCAATACATTTAAAATATTATACACCATGACCAAATGGGATTTATTTCCAGGATGCAAGGCTGGTTCAATATTCACAAATTTATTAATATGATGTACCACATAAACAAAATAAAAAGTAAAAATCATATGATCCTGTCAACAGATAAAGAAAAAGCTTTTGGCAAAACCCAAACTCCATTTATGATTTAAAAAACTCTCAGCAAAGTAGAAATAGAGTAAGCATACCTCTATATAATAAAGGCCATGTAAATGTCAAACCCATAGCTAATATCATACTCAATGGGAAAGACCTATGAGCTTTATCTTTAAGACCAGGAACAAAGACAGGGGTGTCTACTTTCACCATTCTTATTCGACATAGTACTGGAAGTCTAAGCCATAGCAATCAGAGAAGAAAAAGAAATAAAAGGCATCTGAATTGAAAAGGAAGATGTAAAACTGTCATTATTTGCAGATGACATGATGTTGTATACAGAAAACCCTGAAGAATCCACCAAAACACTACGATAAACTAATAAATGAATCCAGTAATGTATCAGGGTACAAAACAAATACTCAGCAATCAGTTGCATGTTTACACACTAATTACAAACTATCCGAAAGAGAAATTAAGAAAAATATGCCCTCCATCCCCACTGGGAGCATTATGCTAAGTGAAGTAAGTCAGACAAAGACAAATACCATATGATCTCATTTATCTGTGACATATAACCCCCCCAAAAAAACAAACAAAAAACTGGGCTCATGAATACAGAGAATAGATTGGTGTTTACCAGAGGCAGGGCTGGTGGAGTGGTGGGTGGAGAGTGGGCGCAATTGGGTGATGGGAGTAAAAAAGTAGAGACTCTCAGGTATAAAATAAATCTCAGCAAAATGTAGTGCACAGCATGGGTACTACTATGAATAATACTGTACCCATTGTTTGAAAGTTGCCAACAGAGTAAATCTTAAGTGTTTTATATCACAAGAAAAAATATATAACTGTATGGTCATGGATGTTAACCAGACTTAATGTGGTGATTATGTTTCAATATATACAATTGTTGAATCATTGTTATATACCTAAAACTAATATAATGTTATATGTTAATTATACTTAAATTTTTAAAAAGATATTTTTGATGAGGATGCAATTCTAAGTACTCTCTTGGCACAGTGAAGGTACTATTGCACTCCCAGCTTCTTCTCTTGCTTTAGAAATATCAGCTGCCAGTTCAACACCATTCATTTGAAAGTACTATAATATGTATTTCTTCTCTGATTTTAGGTTCTTTGTCTTTGTATCCTGAATATTAAATATGATATATACAGATGTGGATTCCATTTTTGTTACTATTTCTTTCCTTTTGTTGACACTGTGGAATCAATAAATTGTCCTTCATTGGTTTTGAAAAGTTCTTTCAAAAATTGTTTTCATTATTTCTTTTCTCCTCTCCTTTTGAAACTCTGATTAAATGTAATTTATATATTTCAAATTCATTTTTGGTCCTATTTTAAATTATTATATTTTCTATGGCTATGAGTTCTGTTTGGTTCTTTCCCCTACATCTCCAAAATTGCTTAGTCTTTTTGAGTTCTCTTGTTCTGACTTATGTTTAGTTTGTTTCATTTAGCATATTCATTTCTTTTATAATCTGTATTTTATAATTCTAATACAGATTTTATTTATTGCTCTATTTCTGTTAGGTCTTGTTCTGGTGCTATATTTCTTGTGTGTTTCATGATTTTTTGAAACATTAGGAGAATTTTTAAGGCCTCATTTGAAAGTGAATTCTCCTAGTAAGGATTTGTATTTTTTTTATTCAGGTATGTAAGTGGCACCAATAGCCTGTGGAAACTTTAAACCAATTTTTAGGCTTCAGATTTTTAGAATCAAGTAGAAGGTAAAAACTGGCTCAAACAAATATGAATCTAACTTGGGCAAATAAACTTTTAGAGTACATTCAGCTTTTTCTTACATGTAGTACTAAATTTTATGATGGGCAGTTTCTTCTCATCCTCCTGTAGAGCTAAGCTCTTTCCCCTAAAATGAAGGTTCCAGCTTACTGACAAAGATTCCTATTAGACTCTCCTTTTTTTCTGGATACTTAGATGGGGCATTTCTGTCCTGTGAAACCTGAGAGGATGTGACAACTGAAGCTCAGGTTCAGCCACTACCTTCAAGTTTAAAGCCAGCTTTATTCTACAATTTTATTAGCTTTTGGTCCTTTGAATATTCCTTACTTTATTTTAGCTTATTGATTCCTTTACATATTTATATAAAATATTTTATTCACATATTACACAAAACTGGAAACTACAAAAATATCTATGAACAGAGGAATGAATAAATACATTATGTTATATCCATGAAATACAATACCCTACAACAATAAAAAAACTAACTACACACAACCACCAATTGCACACAACATAGATGAATCTCACATTTTTGTTGAGTGAAAAAAAACTAGACATAAAGAATGAATGTTGTATAATTTCACTCACAGGACATCCAAGAGGTAGCAAGAGCAATCTGTGTTAAGAAAAGCCACATTAATGATACCCTGGCTTGAGGTATGGAGACTGCTTATTGACCAGGGAGTGCCATGAAGGAAATTTCTGGGGCTCTGGAAATATTCCAGATCTTGATCTGGGTGGGGGGTACACAGGTATGAAAACTCATGTAGCTGTACGCTGAGGATTAGTGTACTTTGAATGATTATGTTATACTTCAATAAAATTTAAAAAATCCTCCAGTTTTAGTTGTTCTGTCCAGCATACTTATCTGCCTTACTATTGTGAATAATTTTCTGAAGGATTTACAAATGTAAGGGATTTATATTCATTACCTATATTGGCAGCATGAAGTTAGAAGACTGGATAATTATTTAGAGAAGCCAGTGAGAATATAAAACTGCCACTTCTCCCTTTTTGACAGTGAGGTTTTAAGTGTTTTAATCATAACTTAAACTCCACACTTCATTTTGTTTTTATAATCAGCATCTGAATGAGTGAAAAAATCTCATAGAAAAAAATGTATTACAACAAAGTAGTAATGTAATTACAGATATAATTTCCAAAGGTAGAGTAAAGCTATCATTTTTATCACAAAAGTCTTGAATATAAATATACTTTTAATTCTTTAAACATGGCACCATGAAGACCACAAGCAGTTAGATATGAAGGAATGTGATTAATTTTCCTAGTGTCTCATTTCTAGATACCTATATTATTTCTACACTGCGCACTCCAGGCATTTTTCATGTCTACATGAAGTTTATGTATTAACTACATTTGTGTAAAGTAGTTTATTAATAGAGAAGATTTATTTTATTAGCAAAAGAAACAGTGTAGTTAAATGGGTATATTTATGGAATATTTATGTATCTAATAGCCATTGTTTACACATTTGCTAATAGGATCATTGTTTATGCAAATGAAGAACATGAAGTGGATAACAAATTGTAGATGATGCAAGATCCTTATCTACTGCATAGTGGAGCTTGCAACTAAGGTTTTACTTGAGAAATGATCCTTACGTCTTTATATAGCTTTGTCTCCCTCAGCAGGTTTAGCAAAGTGCTGAGCATATAATAGGCTCTCAGTAATGTTTGCAAATAAACAAACAATGATTACCTATCCCTCCTTTTAAAGCATACTTGTTTTTAAAATTATGTCCTCATCCTTAGTGACTTTCAAATAAGTTTCCCAGTAATGTGATGTGAAAAATATAATATTATAACCATTGTTTTGATGGATCAAATATTAGAATGTACTGGTACCTTTTTTTCTAAAGAGAAAGAATGCTTCAGGATATGAGGGAATAATACTTAATATCAATGGGAACCAACTGTTAACCACTTTATCCCTAAGCATCAAAAATGGAAATCAACAGATATTTATCAAGTACAATATTTGCAAGGCATTCTATAGGATGTAGGATCCTAATCTCACAAGACATTAATTACCTCAATCAACTTTGGAGCTGGACCCCTTAATATTAAGTGGTCTCAAACACACTTTTGGTGTGATGTTCTGAAAGGGGATCCTAGGACAAAACTGCCAGTTAAAAGTCAGAAGTACAGGTTTTGCTGTGTACAAGGCTCCAGTCTGCTCAATGAGACCACAGTGAATGACCCCTCATAAAGCATAATTTCTAGACACCTTGGTTTTCATCTTCTAATAATTGGGGGTGACAACCTCACAAGGTGGTTGTTTTAATTGAACAAAACTATGATCTATGTCAAGTGCCCTGTACTTAGCCTGGAACATAAAAAATGCTCAATAAACATCAGCTATCATCACTATTGCCTTCTTCAACATCTTTTATATTGTTACGTAGTGGCTAAGAGTCTAGATTTTGGAGTCAGAACTGAGACCTTGTCCTGAATCTGTCACTTGAGAGTTATACAAGCTTGAAAAATAACTTCATATCTTTCATCCTTATTTTTTCCATTTTCAGATTAGAAATACAAAATAGTTCTTAATACATTCAATTGCTGTAATAATTAACTGAGATGATGGATGCCAGTCAAGACTTCAGCGCAGTGCCTGGCACACAGTAAGTGCCCAAATGATTAAGTGATCATAATGCCTTCTATCTACAAGATGATAAATGTCTCGAGGGCAGATTATTCATCTTTATTATATGGTTTATCTCTGAATTTATAGGGTGGGGAATTGAAGAAGAGATATACAGGGGAGATGAGATGTGAGACAGCCTTACCTGTCATGGGAGCAGACACTTTTAGATCAATCAAGGAAACAAGAGAAGACCAGGGAGAAAGTTCTATTTGAATAAAAGGACCTTGCAGAGGATTATTTACTACAACTTTTTGCTAGCTGCAGGATTCATTGTAGAGGAATTTTATCAATTCAGCTTGGCTTAGAAAACATTCATAATGGAGGAATGAAATTATTGGGTTGGCCAAAAAGTTTGTTTAGATTTCTGTACAATGGCTATAGTAGTGCTTAACTGTCTTTTAACTTCATTCAAATGAATTTTATTAGATTGTATTGTGTCAGCTGTCATATCAGCATGCATTAAAAAAACTTATCAAAACTGGTGAATTTTTGTGTAGACATTTTAATATTGAAGATCAAAGAAAATATACAACATTTTTGGTGTATTATGACTTATTATTTCAAAAAAAGGTAAAAATGGAACTGAAATGCAAAAAAAAGTTTGTGCAGTTTATGGTGAAGGTGCTGAGACTGAATGAATGTGTCAAAAGTGGTTTGCAAAGTTTCTTGGTACTATTGACATTTGGGAAAAATAATTCTTTGCTGTGGGGCTGTCTTATGCATTGGAAAATGCTTAGCAGCACTCTAGGCCTCTGCCCACTAGAAGCCAATAGCAGGAGATAGCTGACACACTCAAAATATCCGAATCAATAGAATTATTGGTGAAAATGAAAAATATGTCTTTTATTTTACAGATAACACTAAATGGACTTTTTGGCCAACCTAATATAATAACATGTTGGAAAAATGCAGCTAAGGATCAAGACATATAAGAAATTTTAGGTTGAAGACTAACTTTGCTTGAATTACCCTGATATTTGTTCCAGGATCTCATTTAAAATGACAGCTCTGTGAACTGTCTGAACATAAGTGTACTTACAGCTACCAAAATGGTGGCGCTGAGAACTCTGCCAAAAAGTAACAGAAATACAGCAGGGAACAATGACTTAAATTTATGGATTGGTTTTGTCTTCCTGTCAGTCCCCAGACTTTCATTATCCTAGTAAAAGGCAATTTATATAATTCATTGGTTGTCCTTTTTGCTTACATTCTTAGCTCGGAAACAATTCTCAACAAATAATGCCTCTGGGTTCCCATCTTGATAGCAAAGCGCCTTCTTTTAGGGCCCTTATAACTCTCCTGTCCCTTATTACTCCAAATCGCGTATCTTCTTCTCACTGTACCTACATTATTTAATAGCAGATGGCCTGTGGATAGCTTCAAAGGCCATGCATATCAGTTAACTCCTAACCCTCCCCCCAAACATGCCAGAATAAACTGTACAGGATGCTGAGAGATGAGGAGGAAAGGTTTGCTGTTGCAGGGCTGAATTCTCCTATTCCTGTCAATATCTTACCCCGATTTAGAGACTTTTATGCCCCTCCCTGCAGTCACTTTCATTTTCTCATGTCGCCAAGGTACATCTGGAAAAAGACAAAGTAACCAGGACCTCTCACTATACTGTATAGCTGATATTATTGAAGAAATTACATCACTTGGAAATGAATGGGGAGGAAGATTAGTCATGTGTAACTCCTGAAAGCATTGAACATCCTAGGCATTCTGTGGGGGGGAATAGGTTACAAAAATTAAAGAAGTAAAACACATTTTTTTCTTTTTACTATTTGACTGCTGAATGCTTTACAGCTTTGTAATTTGGAAAGAGTTGTTCAATGCCTTTTGTGCCTTACTTTTTCAAGTTATATAATTACATCTGCTAAAGCCTAGCATCTAATTCTGCTTTGCATGCATGTGTACTGTAAATCATTGTGAATGACGTTTCTTTTAGATATTGCTGGTTGCTTAGCACTTTTGTTTTGTACTTTTTTCCTATCAGTACCAACCCTAGTAATGAGTTTTACAAGCCATTTTCTCATTGCGACTTGCCTTCTTGCCATAAAGAAAAGATCATTGCAAATGGTACATTATAAAGTTTATATGCGAAGGTTTCAAAATATCCACCCTCCCTAACTTCTCTTCCTCCCTTCCCTTTGTCTACTAAGTGCTATTATACTTTATACATATTAAATTTGAATTAATGGCTGACATTTCGAAATTGGACATTTCAGCTAAAACTGAGTGGAGATGGCTCATTAGATGGGGGCGGTTGGGGCAGAAGGGGCACGCATACTCCATTTTGCATAGTGTCTATCTTTTCTTACAGACTCCCTGACACCTGGCTTGGTTCATTCATACTCCCTGTCAGAACTCTGAGGGCATTTGAGATTGTGATTCCTACTCCATGGTGAAGTGAGACTTGCTATTCCTCTGTGTTGGCTTCATGTTGAGAAACCCTCATACACGCTAGCTATCCTCAAAAAGTGAAATCCATCTGGCAGGTTTCATGCCTGCTTGGTGTTTCGACCTTTGGTTGGAACTATTGCACTCCTTCATTGTGACCAGGAGGGTGAATTACCTGACACTTTTGGAAGATGATACATTATAAAGTCACAACCCTAATGATGTTTGATCTCTTTGGTGCAGATATCCTATTCCTAGGAACTTAAAGCATGATTTCCAAAAACAAAAATATAGGTAGGAAAATATTCATTGAAACATTTCTGCAACAGCCAGAAAGGTTAAAAAATGTTAATTAGAAAGACTGTTGAACCATAAAAAATATGTTAAGTGAAAAAGGGCACTTATATCCAAAAAATCCCTTAACTTAGTCCCAGAAAAGGGGTCATATAAGTATTTCTTTTAAAATTAGCTGACATTTCTAAGTGGCATTTTACATTTACTCATTATTGGGAATGGTTTTAATTTCCTGAGACCAATCATACCAATGGGAGCAGAATGATTACTCATACAAGTGATGGGTAGCAAGTGGGATTCAGCTTGCTTTTAAAACTCAAATCTCCATGCATAATGCTTATCTGGTTAGTGAAAATTGGAAGCAGTCAGTGTGAAAAGGAAAAGCAGCAGCCCAAAATGAAAATGGCTCACAAATTATCTTTGCTAGTCTCCTGAATTGAGATTTCTGAGGGGAAAGAAAAACAAGGAAAAAGCTTTATAATTTATTTTTACGTAGATTTCTAGAAGTAATGAGATAGGCTAAGTCAGCTGAGATAAAACAGAGTACTAAGAGGGTTATTTGATTAATTATTTCCAATAGAAAGTTATTATGAAAAGGAACATTAATTATACTAGTTATGCAAATTTATTAAATTACCTATAAAAGTTAGTCATTTCTCTACCACTTTGCTGGAAAGAGACCATGATTTTTGTAGTATTTTCCAACAGAGCCTGATACAGTACAGGCTTCATAAATGGTGACTGTTATTACAATTGTTATGTCAATCAGGTAAGGGAAAAAAACTATATTTTATTGATATATACCATATATAGATAGCATATGCTATATATATAGACACACACAAAATTTCCAGGTAATATTTTATATGTTTTCTATAATATTATATATATAGTATATATGCAATAACTATATGTATATTATATATACATATGGAATGATATATATAGATGTAAATATCTACACATATAAAATAATTCTCAGGTAAGAGTCCCATGGTTTAATTCACAGGTTAATGCACATGGCAGTAAAAACTGGAGTTTTGGTGGTACAGAGTAAAGAGTTCAGGCAGAGATGAAAAGGTCTGGACCAATGATCACAGAATGTTTGCTGCTTGGGTTTGTATGTACCAGCCTGTATCAGCTTCATTTCTCTGTGACATGCACAGAGTCTCTGTCCAGTACTCTTCTTGCATGCAGGGTCCATTACTCTGGGCTGACCAGTCTCCAAGGAAAATAATCACTTATCATTCATGCATTTATTTATCCTTCAAATTCCAATAAATCAGTGTCCTATTACCCCGTCCCTTTTAAGGTCCTTCAGGAGACTCCCTTTCCTCAGGCTCATATATTTGAGTGACTGTCAAAGGGCATTTTCTTCATCTGCAAAACAGCTAATACTCATTTAAGGGGTTTGCTATAAGGGTTGCAGATATTTTTCAGTCTTCAGGGTATTTTCACTGATATAGTTTCAAGGACACCACACTTTCTGATTTTTGGTTTTTTGTTTGTTTTGGTTTTGTTTTTTTCCTACTTCACGGTTATTTTCTGTCTCATATTCTGGTTCTCCACTCAACTTTTAACTTTGGAGTGTTCCAGGACTCAGTCTTTGAACTTATGATTATTTTCTTCCTAAGTGAACTCATGAGGTCTCATGGCTATAATGCCATCAGTGGCTGACACTCAAATTTATTTCTCTAGTCTGACTGCTCTCCATGTCAGGGCTCATCTGCCCACTTAGGATTGCCACTTGACTCTCTAAGGTACAAGTAAAACAGATACAAAATAGAACTATTGATTCTCATAACCTCTACTCCTCCACACACTTCTTCCCAGTTTTTCTATCTTAGAAAACAGTACCACCCTGTCCTCATGCCAAAATCCAAGCCATTTTGATTCTTTTATTTAAGGCTTTCACACCTTTTTATACCATCAGTAAATTGTATTGATTCAACTTCCAAAATATATCCCTAATCCCAGTACTTCCTTTCATATATACTGCTATCATTCTAATTGGAGCCATTATATATTAAATTGATTAATAATTTAAAAGAAACTACCTCTTAACTAGTCTCACTTTCTGACTCTTGCTCTTGATACAATGTTCTCAGCAGCCAAGAGATTTGTAATATTCTCATAAAGTCAAATTATCAGCTTCCTTAAAACCTACTGACTTTCTGTCAGACCTGGAATAAAACTATAATTTCTTTCCATTTCCAATAAACATGTTATCTGGATGAACCTTTACCTTAAATGTCTTAAATTTCTGTTCTCTATGTGTAGTGACCCCACATTATTTCCCTGCCTCAGTCAAAGCACCTTTGGTCCTATGCCAGTGCCTTTGCACTTGTTATTTCCCCTCCTGAGATGCTCTCGGACCAGCGTTTCCCACTGCTCAGTTCTCACAGTTCAGCTCTCAGTCAGCTGCTACTTCCTCAGAGAGGCTTTGCTTATGACTCTACATAAAATAAGAACATAGTGCTGCTCCATCACATCACCCTCTTTTATTTTGTTAATTTCATTCACTATCAGTAGAACCACAGGAAAACACATTTTTAGTGTGTTTAGAAATGATTAATTTGTTATTGTTTATTCCATGTTATTGAACATGTGCTCATTGTCAGGAGCAGAGACATTGCTTGTCATATACCATGTGTTCCCCAATGCCAACAGGAATGCCTCGTACAGAGTTGTTCAAAAATATATTCCACAAATAAATGAAGGAATGGATGAAGATTATGAATTAGTATTAAGGGGATTTGGCCTAGTCAGAGTAGTTAGCAGGGTTTCTGTGTGGAACTGACATTTGAGAAGGGGTTTGATGTTTTTGTAGGCACGATGTGGTTTCCTTTCTGAGAGTGAGTGGTGGGGGAGCAGGAAGTGGGGGAGCTGAGCATTTCTGGCAGATGGGAGGGCATGCAAAGACCAAGTGGTAGGAGGAACACTGGTGCACTGGAGGGACAAAGGACTCATGTGGCAGGAGCTCAGTGGGCAAGGGGGCTGGTAGTACAGGAGGTGACTTGCTTTCCATTGTTTCTCAATGAAATCTTTTTTTGTAAGCAAAATTTTACATGGATTTCTAATACATTTCCAAGATCCACTCACATTTTCTGACATTTTTGTTCTGTGAGGATCCACAGAGATCTGTATAGTCTACAAATTAAAAGCTACCAATTTGGGAAAGCATACATTTCTTATAGGGAAGGCAGACTTTCTGGGATTAGTTTATTGAGCTATACTCTGAAAGGGTGGTATCTACTTTATATACTATGCCAAGCCCAGCCCTGCCATTCCAAG
Source organism: Trachops cirrhosus (assembly GCA_028533065.1). NCBI lineage: Eukaryota > Metazoa > Chordata > Mammalia > Chiroptera > Phyllostomidae > Trachops > Trachops cirrhosus. The sequence continues at coordinate 40,910,341 of CM052544.1, read as the reverse complement.
AATTTCTTTCTTCAATGCTCTTGGGGAGCTGCAGTGACAGCTCTGGGTATTGGAACACAAGAGCTTTCATCTCACCATTGCCATGTAAGATCAAGACCTGAGGTTCATTCCTCAATGTTAAAACACATTGAAACCCACTAGTCTGATCTACCTCAATAGCTCACACATATTCTACCTCTTACCTACCTCTCAGAGCTCCAGCTTTCTTAAAAAAAAAAAGCAGCAGAATAGAGAGCCCATACATTATCCCAGAGGGATAAAGAGGTCACATTGAATCCCAGCTGTCAGTTATTACTAATAGTACCATCAGTGAATTACCTAATCCCTCATTGTGAGAATTAAATGAAATTATGTATATTTCCAAACCCAGAGGAGTGCTTTGTACACAGTGATAGCATAACTGAAATTAATACTATTATCCATTATTATTATTGTGCTTATTAATATTTACTTTCTGTAAAATTGTTTCTTAAACTGGTCAAGACTAAATTTGGTGGTCATACCACAATAATGAATTCTGTGGTCACTCTAAAATGGTGGTCCTTGACTGGGAGCAATTTTGTTCCCCCGGGGACATTTGGCGATTCTGTAGACATTTCCTTGTTGTCACAACTTGGAGGTGGGGTTCTACTGGCCTCTAATGGGTAGAGATCAGAGATGATGCTAATGCACAGAATAGCCTGCTGCCTTGTCCCACAACAAAGTATCTGGCCCAAATTGTCAATAATACTGCTGTTAGGGAACCCTACCCTACAAAATCAGTCCCTGTTAACTTTCCCATGGGAGCATAAGACTTGAATATTTGTCTTTGTTTTTAAATTTGCTACTTTCCCTGATTCCCAGTAAGTCAAGCAATTATACTTTGCTTGGAATTCAGTAGGCAGTAAATAATATTTTGATTAATCAAATGCATCTAAATGAATGGTTTTCCTCCCATTACCACAACACAGCTAACTTTTGAAAAAAAAAAGTAGCTAAATTGAGAGTACATCTGTAATTAGAACTCAGAGTACAAGGTTTCAAGATTGAGTTAAGTGCCCTCAGCCTCTTAATTTGTTAAGTATTTGGAAGCAAATAAATTTTAGTAACTGCAAACCTCTTAGACAAAAATTTCATCTCTAGTGTATGTCATCAACTTAGCTACACAGTGAAATTGTTTTACTTTATTTGTTCTGCTTAGTTCCCTGTAAGAAAGACACTTTTGGAAGAGAATTTATGCTTGAAAGAATGTTACAAAAGTGATCTGTCATATTCTTGAAGGGGAGGTTGCTGACTGCAGGGAAATAATTTCATGTACAGTACCCGACTTTTAAGAAACTCACCTGAAGTCAAGTGAGAAGCCTATTTTCAAGAGACAGAGAGAAGCACTTAGGTACTAATGAGGCTATAATGGGTGAGGAGGTCTGTGCTTCTCAAACCTGACTACACATAAAAATCACCTAGCAAGATTAGAACCATCCCCCCCGCCATACCCCACACTTTTAAGCAAAATCTCTGGGTCATGTCTAGTTATTAGAATGTTACAGAACTCCCAGTGCAGTTTGTATACACTGCCAGGGCTGAGAACCCCTAGCTTAGGTGAAGAACTAAATAGCCATTAATAATAACATTCGAGCTGTTTGGTAAAGCTAAATCAGGCAACATTGCTGTTTTTAATTTGCTATATTAATAGATGTCTTGTCAAATACCATATGATCTCACCTTTAACAGGAACATAATCAATAAAACAAACAAACAAGCAAAATATAACCAAAGACACTGATATTGAGAACAGACTGATAGTGACCAGAGGGAAGAGGGGATGGAATTTCAGGGGAAAAGGGTGAAGGATTTGCAGGAACAATTATAAAGGACACATGGACAATAACAGGGCAGGGGGGTGGAAATGGGAGGGAGGTGGGGAGGGCTAGGATATTGGGCTGTGGTGGGGAGAAAAGGCAGAAAACTGTACTTGGACAACAATAAAAAAGTTACTTTGCTTGTCTAACTTCATAATGCTAAAAAATATTAAATAACATTTTACAATTACCCCAAATAAATTATTCATTTTATCTTAAAAAATAGATGTTTTGCTATTCAGGGAGCCAACAAATCTTACATAGCATTAGTAAGAATACCTTATATTTATGTTTTTATTGCCAGTTTTTAGAATCACATATGTATCATATTTAATTCTCAAAGGTACCATCAAGAGTAATCAGAAAAAGTATATATAAACATGGTGAAAAAATAAGCTCAGAAAGCTCACTTGACTTACCCAAATTTGGGTTGGTTGGGTCCTTTCCTCTTTCCTCCATTTATTTCTTCAATATCATACACTATGTCTGCTATGTGATGGAGGCTAGTCATTCAATAGGTCAGGAATCATTGAAGCAAGACACAAAATTCCAGGCAGGAGAAGGCTCCACGGTGACAGGGTTGTACCATCATCAAGCAACTGAGAGAACAGGTTTCCCCAAGAAGTTTTCTCATAGCATGCTGTGGCAGCTCTATGAATTCATTGGAATTAGGGTTACCTGCTCTGCTGATCTTGGTTCTTTGTCTTCAGTGTTTATACTCTTCTCCTCTCTTCATTAATCTCTATTTTCAGCACAGTCTTCTTTGTTAGATATGCATTTTTTCCATTGTGGCACTATCTCTACACATTTGCTTTTCCTACAACCATTAAAGTGTGCCTCTTCTCCCAGTCACTATATCAAGCATGTGACCAAGGGCTGACCAATTCTGGTACCTGTTTTCCCTGTTCCTAGTGATTGGTCTAAAATATGGGTGTTTCCTGTATGGCCAGTCCTCAATCTCCCATGTGATTTCAGTTGAGGATACGGGAAACAGTGCATCTCTCTTCTTTGTGGATCATAAATTGTGAGATGCCTTTTCTTTTGCCTCTTGAACAGAGAGCTGTGTGTGGCAGGAGACACTAAGATCAGCTTGCAAAGAGGACTGACAAGCACAACCAAAAGACAATAAGAGTGGGGGCTCAGACCATGGGGTGTTGTGCCCTGCACCCACACGTGCCTTGGGTTTTCCAATTACTTAAACTGATAAATTCCTCTTGCTGCATCGAGGAGTGTGAGTTGTGTTTGCCAGTTTTGTAACAGAAAATTATCTGATCCTTACACCACATGTCCTAAATACTTTGGGCATTTGAATATGTTTCTGATTAACTCATTACAGCTCAGAATGGGGTTGTTATGCATCATTAAAAATATTAAGGACTATCCCTCTCTAATCATAGCCTTTGACCTTGGCTACAAAGGATGTGCCTCTAAGCAATAGGGGGTATAAAGCAGGCTTTAGCGTAGTGATTGTCAAAGTTCAGTCCTGGACCAGCAGCATCAGCATCACAGGGGACCTTGTTAGAAATGCAAATACTCAGGCTCTTCTGAGGACTTACTGAATCAGAAACTGTAGGTGGGTCCAGCAATCTGTGTTTTAACAAGCCCTTCAGGTGATGCTGATAGGTACTAAGGCAGAGAACTATGCAGGAGAGTCAAAAGATGCCCCCACCTTTTTTTAATGAGAGGTAATCAAAGCATATTTTGAGAAATATTATGAACTATTTACCACACCCACACAAATCTTCCTGTTGAACAATCTGACAAACCTAGACAAACTGAAAATGTCTTAAACTATTTGTGTTGATAATAAACAATAAAAATAATAGAAGCTAAACTTCATTGAATGTTTATTTATGTACCTGGGGTCATACCACTTTCTTTACAGATATTACTTCCCTTTTGAAAGTTGACACTGTGGATTTTTTGGTGTCAGTGTCCCCCCAGAACGAGTTCTCAATTCTTTGGTAACCATCACTGGGTTAATGACTCAGTAGGTACATTTATATTTGTGGGGTACATTTTTGTGGCCCCTCTTATTTTCTCAGAAGAGATAATACCATTCTAAAGAACCAAGGAGACATTTTTGATGGTGAAAAGGAGAAGATTTGCAAAGAATATTACAGATGAAAAATCCCTGCCAATAATGAATTATTTCCCTGTTATCATGTAGGCATGCCTAACTCAGGTAGAATGATGGTACAATTTACCAGCCATCTGTTTTCAGTACGGTAACTTGAAGCTGATAATAGTCTGATGCTGTGGAGAAGAAATCGTATGTTATTTATTTGGTGGTTGTTGTTTTGAGTGCTTGAAAAAATATTAGAGAGTGTATACTACAGCATTTTCAAAAGCTGACTCACACCACAGGGCATCTGTGGGGCTTGTGGAAAGTATCAGCTTGTGGAAAGATTCCTGGGGGCTTGTGGAAAGTATCATTTTCTGAGACTCTGAGTCAGATGATCAGGAATGGATATAGGAATCCAAAGTATATGAAAGGCTTTTCAGGTAGATCAGGACCGTTGTCTTACAAACTGTGCTCTAATGGTTCCAGCGGAATCGTTGTATCTGCCAGTGACTGCCAGCTTTATCTGTTTTATATTCTGCATTTTTGTGTAAGACTTAATTTTAAAAAAGGGATGTTCTATACTTTTTAAAAATCACTGCTCTGGTTTATCCTTGTTTCAATTTGTTGGGAGATTGGGACTGGAGCCCGGACCTCCTGACTGCCATTAAGATATTCCCTCTGCCAGCATCAGAGGACCAACAAGGGTCAAGGACCATTGAGGGAAAGACAGTTTTCTCAGAACTCTCTAGCTTTCCAGCAATAAGGCAAGTTTAGGGGTATGATAATTTGGGTAGTCCTCTGTTGCTTCTAAGTTGTGATATGCACCACAGAGGTGCTCTTTGTGACCCTGGCTTGTTCCTGCATAGAAATCTGCTGAGGATTACACTGCAGCTGTGTGTTGGCTAATGTTCTTTGAGTGACTATGAGAGGGAAAATGTATGACGTTGTAGCAGCCTCAGGGTTTAGAGCAGAGAAACTTGCACCATTCTTTCTTCTTCTTTTGGGATCTCCTCTTGGATCTGGCTGTGCACCTTTTTGAGGAGATGCACTAGGACACAGGTCTTAAGATTCCTTTTCTGGAAATAAAAAATTTAAAAATCCCATTTTATAAGCACACACATATGCACACAATCTCACAGAGGATGTTTTTAAGTTTCCTTTGTAAATATGGGGCCAACAACAGAAAAAAATTGTTATAGTTCCTCTTAATTGGGATACCTTCTGTATGTGGCTACTTATGTCCATTTAGGAATTTATAAAAAGCTGATTTGGAGTTGAAAAGATGACAACAGGGCAATTGGGCAGTATAATACTCCTTTTCTTATGGAACTTTGCCAGTTTTGTTTTATTTCTTTTTGTTTAATGAAAAGGAAAAACCAGTTAACCTGAAGTAAAGGGTTAAGAAGTTCTTTTACCAAAGGATGTTCAAGTACTTGCCCTAAACAGTAGTACATATCAGGGTGTTAAGAGCTATGCCTCTTATTTGTATAACAACGTTTCATTATATAATTCAAAGGTGGGGAATTAGTCAGAATTCTTCAGAGAGACAGAACCAATAGGATGTATATACACAGAAAGAACTGTATTATGAGGAATTGGCTCATGTGATTATGGAGGTGGCAAGTCCCAAGATCTGCAAAAGGGAGTCAGCAAGCTGGAGACTAGGGTGAGTCAAAGGTGTAGTTTCCGACTGAATCTGAAGGCCTGGAAATGAGGTCTTACAGAGAGGAGAAAACTTTTATGAGCATCCAGCTAAGTTGAAGATGATCAGGCCTCCACATGCAGGCAGACTCAAAGGTTAAGTAAAATACAGGATCTGGCACAAATAATGCCCCCTTTTTATTACAAAATCTTTTAGTACAAAGTCACGAGCATGTAATTCTGTAACATAACAATATCACACTCAAGCACACCATATGACATTTTAGGTGAAATGTTCAAATTAAAACTGTAAATTATTCTACCTGTATTATTACCCTACCAACCATACTCAAGCAGGCCTTCTTCTGCTGGACCCTGTATATGAGGTGTCTAAACCAAACTATATTCTTCTATCCCTAGTGTTAAGAAATTAAAGTCACAAATGTATTTAAACTATTTTCTGTGTACTTTAACCTTTAGCATTCATAAGTTGGGCCTTTAATAGTTTGACACAACTTACCAAATAATAGGATCCAAGGAAATCACAGTTGTCTGTAAATTGTCCTAGAACAAAAGGATCTGCTGGGTGCAGAAGAGACTTGTTTCCCTAATAGAAGAGTAACTCAGTTTTACTTATACCTGCAGTATGTTGTTTCTTTTCATGGCTTTCCAGTCCTAACTCCCAATATGAAGCCCAGTATGTAGTTAGGGTGCCTGTGTCTGACCAAATTCTCTGTAGGCCTGAGGGATTATTTCTAGATATCTTTATTCTTTTGTGCCCAATCCATAAATCTTTATGCTGCCAGACTCTGAATGTGGTATACAAGTAAGTATCAACCCCCAAATAAGAAAGTAGATTCTGACACGGCTATATAATCAAAAGTAATTTTCCTTTTGTAGCCATTTCTACAGAGAAAAATAGAACATCTGAAATTGTTCAGTTACTTTCATTGTCTTACATTAGTGTTATTTTTTGAGAGTTGTCATATAATGCTAAAGCAAAGCTGAAATAATAATACCCTCTATCATTTTATTTTTTATTTTTTGTATTTCTCGCCTAACTTACTGCCAGTTTCTTTTCAATATTCCCACCATCCTTTTATATTACCTGCTGGGCCAATCTTTTCTTAAATCAAACAGTTGAATTTTCTTATTACATTTCAAGTATCTTAAAGGTGCTCTTGTATTTCCAGCTCCCCTTGCAGCTAGGCAACAGTTTCATGAGCTCCAGCCCAATGAAAGAGAGGAGAGTATACAGCTTGGGGGACTCACTGAAGGAAGCAAAGATTTGAGTGCTAGGATCTCCCATTTGCTGACTTTGACTTTGGATATGAGTGAACCCAAGGTAAAAATAAAGGCAGGTTACAAGAGAGGCATCTGGAGTTATTCAGAGAACATGGTGTAAATTTTACACAGATAATTTCAACTGGACTTGTTGGTAGAGGATGCTCTTAAGATGTAAGCGCATTCAATTTGAAAAACAATTCTTTGAGCTTTTGTTCTGTGCATAGAATAGGGAATGATGGAGTATACAGATGAAAAGAGGATGTCATGATGAGGCACACAATCAGCACATGTGGGACAATCAGCAGGTGGTGGGACTCAAGTGCGGCATCATGGTAAGCACCTAGGAGATCAGAGGAAGGAGAGACTATGTCAGGTGGAGTGCAGCTTAAATAAGTTCTAAAAGGTTAAAAAGGTTTCAAATTAGGTGCAAGAGAAAAAAGAGAACTGCAGGCATAAAAAACAGCCTTAGACCAATATGGAGTTTAGGTAAACCCACCTGAGTTTGTAAGACAGTCGAATTTGTTATTGGGTGTCTTAGTGTGAGCTAAATAGTGCCTGAAAATGAAATTGTGTATGAAGAGCAAACATTTATTAAATGCCTAATGTATGCTGGACACCACTTTAAGCATTGGGTTTACAAAAATCAGTAGGATTTGATACTCTAGAAATCTCATTGTCTGATGGAAGAACCAAATAAGTAAATCAATAACCACAAAATTAGTGTAAGACACACAATAATGAGGGGTTTTAAGATGCCTTAGTGACAGTTAGAAGGGGCATCATCTCTGCAATAAGAAAGGGTATTATCTAGGTGGGGATTGCTAGAAATAAATATAGTTTCTTTTGCACTGAAGCATTTAGATCAGAAAACTGGAATAAGGCACATTTGTGTAGATGTTATGGGAAAAATCCTAAATGGCAAAGATGTGAAGTGTTCTCTCTGCAAGTCAAGTTCCCATGGGTTCTGACTCAAAGGCAGTGGCTCTTTTCTGGATCATTCAATCTCAGTATTGCTGCTGACAATTTGAGGGTTTGGCAAACTTAGGAGGAAAAAAAAAGTGCTGGAATCAAATAATGTTTTCAACTCTTTAGGATGCATTTATAATAACACACATCTCCATTTACAGAAACATAAGCTCTGCAGATTCGAGTGTCTGTAGTTTGAAAGCCAAATGGATTGTTTGAGAGAATATGGTTTCTGCTGATAATTGGAAGAAGGATTAGAAGGTTATAAACAAATAATGGGCTAAAAATGAAACAACATTTAGAGAACAATTTTATTTGGTATCTCTGTTTCTTATAATTAAGTCTCAGCTCAGTAATTTGTTTGAAACTCAATTTTCAATAATTTTTTACACGTCATAGGTGCTCCTCTAAGGGTATGCTGTGTTAAGCTGACCTATTGAAGTTAAGGTTCAAGAAATGCAGAAAGGTTGTAGTGAAGTTTTAACTATTGCTTACTGTCTACGTTAAAAAATTTGTCATATGGAAAAGAGGAGAAACAGGCTGCTTTATATGTAGGCATTACAAAAATTCAACATTCATTCATTCATCCATTCACTAAATATTTATCCAGTATCTTTATTTGGTTAGCTATCATATTAATCTTTTGTTAAGATTTTTAGATTAGGCAAGTTTTGTCTCTGAAATCTAGTTAAACAGTTTGCAATACTTCATAGTAGTAATAAAAATGCTAGCTGACATTATTGTGTTCAGGTACTTGTAGTATTAACTCGTTTAATAACCTTACATATTTTATAATGTATTATTACTATAATATTCCTTTTAAAATTGAGGCAACTGAAGCTCAGAGGGAGTAAGAAATTTGCAAAGGTCACAGAGCAGATATTATTCCAATCCAGGCAGCCTCACTTCAGATCCAGACTCTTAAATACTTTGATAAATATAATACACATCCTGTCCATCAATGAATAAGAATATATTGAATATATTGACTTATCTGTAAACATTTAAAGTGCAGATACCTTTTCTACATTATCTCCTATGGTCAATACCTAGCATGGAAACTCATAATATATATGCAACAGATGTTATTGAATAAATATTTCAGGGAATACTGAAAATACAGAAGATAAGATTCCTACTTCAAGCTATTCATAACCTAATTACCACTGTAACTATACTTTATATTTGTTAAAAACATTTTCAAAACTTGGAAATAAGGCAAAGTGTGTATAATATGTCCATTGCAAGTCATCCTTTCAGGCCCACCAAGAATCATTCTTGGTGGGAAATGTACCTGTGTTTGACCTTGCCTTTTACTAATTAATTAGACCCAAATACTAAGAACTCACATATTTTCTTGTAAAGTTCTGTATGGAAGAGAGTATAACTTCAAAGGTTATAGTTTTATTGCCCTATAGGGCATTAACCAGTTTTCCTAGCAAACTGATTTCAACATTAATTTTTTAATGCTTATAAACAAATATTCAGTTATTTATGTGACCTTGAGACCAGCTTTACAATTTTATTGGTTCCCTAATTAATGAATTAATAAATCTCGGTCACATAATCATTCTATACTTGTTTAAGTCATGTTTTACAAGATTTACATGTATGCTTTGACAATTTCCTAATCAGTATTTAATGCAAAATATAGAGTATATTTCACCTAATATTTGTTTATATTATAATAATCATAGCTAACAATTATTAAGGCACTATTCTAAATGTACTCTATGGATTATCTAATTAAATCCTTACAACTGCCTTGTGAAGAAAGTGCTGTTGTTATCCTTCTTTAGATGTGGAGGAAGTTGAAGACAGAAGGTAAGTGAACTGCTTGAGGTTACTTAGCTGATATTGGTGAAGTCCAGAGTGATCTGAAGTCCAACAGCCTGATTCCAGAAACTGCCCTATTATCCACTACACAAACCCCTCCAAACATGTGATCTCTAACATCCTAATATACTAATCAATGTTAATTAATATATTAACCTACAGAAAGTGGGCTAAATAATAAATATCACTCATTGAATGTTTGCCATGTGTCAGAAACTGTATCAATGGCTTTACATATAATATTACTTAATCATCACAAAGATTATGATGTCATCATTATTCTCATCAAAATTGGACTGAAGAGAAAACTAGGACTTAGAGAAATTAAATCATTTCAGGTTACATAGCTGGGACTCACAAATAGTCTGGTCTGTATGATGCCAAGGCCATCTTCTTAAACCCTTTTATTTGATTTTTGGAAGATCAGGCACCACTAGATTATATTTTAAAATACCTCATATTGTGAGAACTGATTCCAGCAAGAAGGGTCATTCAGCTAAATAGTTTTCACATTAGCAGAGCATGAGTTAGAGCCAATTTAATTGTTCATATTATTATCAGAGTTTATCACAGAATCTAAATAAATGAGAATACTGACAGTAATTATTAAACTAGAATTTTAGTCATTCGATATAGTACATGAGAAACTATAGGCAAAGATTTAGAGGTCATTACCAATCAATTACAAAGATACCAGAAACAAGAATTATTTTAAACTAATGAAAAAGGGTCTGATTTTAGTTTTTGCCCATTGAGTATGATATTGGCTGTAGGTCTCTCATATATGGCTTTTAATGTTGAGGAATGCTCCCTCTATTCCCACTTTGCTGAGTGTTTTATCATAAATGAGTGCTGTACCTTTTCAAATGCTTTTTCTGCATCTATTGATATAATCAGGTGATTTTTATCTTTGCTTTTGTTAATGTGATGTACTATGTTTATTGATTTGCGAATATTGTACCATCCTTGCATCCCTGGGATGAATCCCACCTGGTTGTGGTGTATGATCTTTTTAATGTACTTCTGGATGTGGTTTGCCAATATTTTGTTAAGGATTTTAGTGTCTATATTCATCAGCAATATTGGCCTGAAGTTTTCTTTCTTTGTTGTGTCTTTATCTGGTTTTGGGATTAGGATGATGCTGGCCTCATAAAAAGAGACTAGGAGTTTTCCCTCTTCTTGGATTTTTGGAATAGTCTGAGAAGGATAGGGATTAGCTCTTCCTTAAATGCTTTGTAAAATTCTCCTCTGAAACCATCTGGTCCAGGGCTTTTGTGTACTGGGAGTTTTATGATTATTGCTTTGATTTTGCCAGCTGTTATTGGTCTGCTCAGGCTTGCTGCTTCTTCTTGATTCACTTTTGGAAGATAATATTTTTCTAGAAATTTGTCCATTTCACCCAGGTTTTCAAATTTCTTGGCAAAATAAAAAGCGTCTGCTCAGCATTACTAGCCATCAAAGAGATGCAAATTAAAACCACAATGAGATACCACTTCACACTGGTCAGAATGGCCATCATAACCAAATCAACAAACAAGTGCTGGTGAGGTTGTGGAGAAAAGGGAACCCTAGTGCACAGTTGGTGGGAATGCAGACTGGTGCAGACACTGTGGAAAACAGTATGGAATTTCTTTGAAAAACTAAAAATGGAACTGTCTTTTGACCCGGCAATTCCACTCCTGGTATTATACCCTAAGAATCTGGAGACACTAATTCAAAAGAACCTATGCACCCCAATGTTTACAGCAGCACAATTTACAATAGCCAAGTACTGGAAGCAGCCTAAGTTTCCATCAGTAAATGAGTGGATCAAAAAACTATGGTACATTTACGCCATGAAATACTACACAGCAGTAAGAAAGAAGGAGCTCCTACCCTTGGAAACAACATGGATGGATCTAGAAAGCATTATGTTAAGGGAAATGAGCCAGGTGGTATAAGGCAAAAACCATATGATGTCACCTATAAGAGGAACCTAATCAACAAGACAAACAAGCAAGCAAAATATATAACTGGAGACATGGAATAAAGAACAAACTGCCAGTAACAAGAGCGGAGGTAGGAGGGGATAATGAGGGGAAATGGGGGAAGGGTTGTCAAGTGATATGTATAAAGGACCCATGGACCAAGCCAAAGCGGGGTAGGATCGAGGGTGAGAGGTGGAGATGCCTGGGGTGGATGGGTGTGATGTGGGAACAATTAAGACAATAGTACTTGAACAATAATAAAAAAAGAGAGAGAGAAAGAAAACAAGTACCGAAAAACTAAGGCAATACATATGCAAAAAAATGGCAGGAAAGATGGGAAAGAGAATGACTGAAAAGAGAGAGTATAAAAAAGAATAAATTAGAAGGAGGGATGTTTTGGGAAGAGAGATTTGAAGAAGTATTGATGTGAGTTGTGAATGGATCCACTTTGATAAAAAGATAATATGAAATGAGTTTTCTTTTAAATTATTTTTTGTTTTTAGATTACTAACAGTTTCTCAAATATAATTCTGTATAGAGAGTGAACCACATGAAAGCTCCAAAATTTATTAAAGTTACAGAAAGAAACTAGACTGCTCTCAAGTTGTTCAGTGTCTGGTTGTCGAGATAAGACATGAATGCAAGGGAGTATACTCAAAGGTTCTGAAGCTGGCCTCACAGCCTGGCCTTAGTGTAACTAGTTGAAAAGTCCAAGGAAAGAGGTCGCCAATAGCTAGTCAGTCTCACTAGTCTTTAACTTCTGTAATTTTTATCTGGGTGAATGTTCTCAGAGTTATCAAGTTTTGCTGTAATTGCTCTTGAGTAGAGGGACCATGTCTTATTCATACTTATATTCCCACAGCCTAGGAGGGTGCTTTGATGTCTATTCTGTCAGGAAATGATTGCTTAATCAATATCACAATTAACACAAAGATGAGCTTCCTGTGAATCCTTTAGCTTTTGTTTCACTCTTCTCACAAAAAAGGCAGATATGGCAGTATTTTGTTTACTGACAGAAAGCTTTTTAATGTCATATAGAATTAAACAGAGACTTCCAATATCTGTTAAAATAGCCATAACTTCCATGTGAAGACAGAGGAAAAGATGATAATGTTAGGTGGACTACAGATCCTGTAACAGTAATAGTTCACTCAAAAGTGTGGTATTATTCTCCCCTTCACATTTTTTAACAAAGAAATTGAACATCATAGTCATCGAATAAGATAAATTTAATGACATCTCCATCAGTGCAATTCAACCAAAGACAATTCTTACAGAAGAGAGACAGAGAAAGTGGGAGACAGAGAGAGAGGGAGGGAGGGAGACAGAGAGAGAGAAAATCAAAAAAGAGAGAATATGAAGAGATAAACATTCTTCACGATTAATTCTTACCCACGGTACATAATATAAGCAGCCTTTGAATCACTTAATTCATCTCTGTCCGTTCCTCTAATTCAGATGATAGAGTGGCTCAGTTAAATTGAAATTGAGTTAAGTTGACAACCAAAGAGTGGCATTGTTACTGGCTGAAAATCATTAATTTTGATGTGATAAATTCCTTTCTAATAGGGGCATTTTTATTATCTCTGATGTTTTTGGTTTGATGACTTTTTCCAATAATGTCAATATTTCAAGTAAGCCAGAGGAGAAACAAAACAGCCTAATAATTTTTTTATCAAATATTATTGTATTTTAAAAAGTCATTCCTATGCTAGTCTGCTTAATGTAAGGTGAAAAAATAACAGGATCAAGAACACAACACAATCATGATTGTAATGTCCTGATTAATTTTGAAGTTTTATTAGCCTAAAGATGGAAGGAAGTGTGAAATATTCTACATTGGAGATCAGTTGGAGTTTAAGCCAACTGAGAATAAAACCCAGTCATCTGACAATGCCTTAACCAGCAACTGTCTCCCTTTGGGAGCCTGCTGTATAATCAGTGTCTGTGTTCAGAAATTTTAGGATGCATATTTGTTTTGGCAATGCAATGGGTCACAACCTTGGCTACATAATGTCATCTTTAGAACTCAAAAATCATGCTGTTGCTCCCTAGAAAGTTGTGTTTGATTGTTCTGTGGTGCAGATGGGCAATGGGATTTTAAAAAATTTCTCAGGTGATTCACTATGTGGACAAATCCACAATTAAATGGGGACTTGTCTTTAGATGTGTTCAGTTGTCAACTCAGAAGGTTAGACTCAAAGCATTAACAGAAATGCTTTATACCAGCATAATGGTGAGTAGGTTTCCTCTTGCATTGTAACTTGACAGATTGTTAGTGGCTGTCTGGAGTATATTTAAAAGAATATTAAAGCCACTTATAGCCTTGGGAGGAAATGATGCTATGATTTAGTAGGAACAGAAAGAGTGAGTGGTGCTATAAATACCATGCACTACCAAGCCCTCAGTTCGCAAATGTAGGTGCTCAAATTATGTTTAATTCAGGTGGGATTCACATTTAGTAAGCGGTCTCAGTTCACCAGGGAATCACCATATTCTTCTAATCCAGGCTTTCTGAGGCAAAGATTCTCTTTGAGCTTATTCTTTTTTGCTTCCTCTCCCTGTACTTCCATGATTTTGGCCTTGAGAGGTAACAACAGAAAACATTGATTAAAAGGGTCATAGTGCTCCCTTTGGACTTTGAGATTCTTGAAGTCAGAAATTGTGTTTTATAATCTTTGTATCCTGAACACCTAAAACAGGGTTTGGCATGTGGGTGCTGATGTAAATACTCTGTGCATTTAAATGACTTCACTCAGGCCACTTTCTGAAGTACATGTCTTTGTACATTTAACAGCCACCTCTGTTTTTAAACTGTTGTTCTTCTTTTTCCCTTTGTGTTTGTTTACTTGGGCATTGTCTTGGCACTGCTGAACTGGAGGTGTCTTTGGTCAGGGAAACCTTAATGTTTAGTCTGGTAATATTTCCATATTGTCCCAGTTTCCTATGTGTCCTACCACACTGCCTCCTGGGAGTCTGACTGTGGAGCAAGTAGTCTTTCCCAAATATGACACCACATTTCTCTCACTTCTCATGTTCCTCTGCAGTGTGGCCTGGCCACTCCTCCACCAAGAGGTGGGGTCTATTTCACTGCCTCCTTGAATCCAGGCAGCTTCTGCACTGCTTTGACTAATAGATATGGTGGAAGTGATGCCGTGCCTGTTCTGAGCATAGCCCGCAGTTGTCCTGTCAGCTTCATATTTCTCCCCCTTGGAAGCCAGCAATCTCATAAAATTTGTGTTTACCCTGAGGCTCCCTTGTGAAAGCCCTGATCTACTGTGGAAATGCAATGTGATGAGAGATAGAGAGGCCAAGATGTACCAAGGTGCCAGATGGATGAATGAAAAGACCTTGGTAGTGGGTCTTTTAGCTCTAGCTACTAGCTGATGTCACATGGCTCAGATCCAAAATGCCCAACTGAGTTCTTCCTGAATTTCTTGCCCACAAAATTCTCTGAATAATAAAATAAAAATATCTTTGAAGTCACTGTTAGTTTGTTATGCAGTAATAATTAACAGGAACAGACTCTGGTCCATTCCTGTTGGCCTGTGTTCCCTCCACAATGCAGTGCTTTTTGCCCAATGACCTCTACTTGAAGACAAGTTTCAAATTTCAATGCTTAACCCTACAGTCAAAATATTTCTGGAGTCATAGTGACTTTCTTTTCTCCCAGACAACCAAATGTGTGGCCTTGGACATATCATTTTCCTTTTCTGAGCCTCAATTTTCTAGTTTTGTAAAATGGAGTAAATAATAGATATAATAGTGTTGAGGGTTAAATAGGTATTGTATACAAAGCACTGAATACAGTGTTTAGCTCATTTTAAATGGCTAGATAATGGGAGTTGTTAAAAATGGCAAAACAATAGCAATTTTTCTGCCTTTTTTTCCCTACTGATTATTGGCCAGCTAAGTAGTATCTGGGTCTCATGTATTGTCCTAACTTCATCCTACTTACTCTGGGACACTCATATTCTCAGAATGTGGAAATATCATGCCCTCTTTAAAGCATTAGCCCATACATGGTTCCTTACTGAGCACTGAGCATGGCTCCCTGTTCCCATCACCTCAGGTAAGCAGGAAGAGCTCCCAAGGCAGATTGTCTTTGATGCGTTCTTCTTAAGGAAACATCAGATTCTCTCCTGTATGATCTTTTCTTCTTTATTATGCTATAGAATGTCCCCTTCCACCACAGATGTGGGCAAGGGAGATGAATGACTGTGTTTAATATAAAAAGTTATGGCTAGCATTTAAGTTTATCATTATTGTTGTGTATAGGAGACAATAAGAACAAACCAAGTGTGGATTTCTAAGGAAAGTGTTTGCTGAACTCTTAATTCTGTATCACTGGCTGCTATTTTAAGCATCTAATTCAACAGTCTGTGAGTACCTTAAAGCTAGGGCCCATACTGTTTGTTTTTTGTGTATGTTGATAGCCTTTTCACAATTCTGAGTGACAAAACATGTATTTGAATAAAAGATAAACTTGAATATAGATAAAGTGTCTAATGAAGCCAATTATGTCTTTAGGCCTTCACATGTTATCTTATTTAAAGTACAGATTCTAAAGTATTATCTTAATTAAGGCAGGCAGGACTACTATAATAAGTAGACCCTGAACATACTATAATTGCTCATTCTAAGATGGTATTTCTAGTCAGTGGGTAGTGAATGAAATACCCAGGCTCCTTCCATTTTGTGGCTCCATCATCATATAGGCTTTTGTCTATATATCCAGTGTAGCAGGAGACCCCAGCCAATAAGGAGTCCATATCACTTCTGCTCAGTTTCTACTTAGTTATAAACTCACCTCACCTCATAGGGCAAAATTAAGAGAGAAAATGGATTTGAATAGTTCTTTATGAGGGACAATGCCATGTAGGGTGTTTTAGTCTCATTCTTTGCCACTGATGCCAGAATGCCAGAAGCAGCAGCACCCCCTCAACACACAGTTGTGACTCCAAAAACTGTCTACAGATGTTGCCACATGTCCCTTGTGGTATAAAATCATCCCTGGTTGTGAACCTCTGAACATACCCAGTGTGCAGCAGTAGAACAGGGATAGGATGACCACAGTCAAAACTCCCATTTTAAAAGAGAAGGACATAGGGGAAGGGATTCAGGGGACAGGGTGAAAAAGATAAAAGGATTAAGAAGTACAAATTGATAGTTACAGAATAGTCAGGGAATGTAGAGTACTGCATAGGGAATATAGTCAATAATATTATAATGACTATCTGTTAGGTAGGATAGATAGTAAACCAAGGCAGGGAGGAAGAGGGAGACATGTCTCACCCACTAACTCAGCAGTCCTGAGCCTGGTCCGATAATATTGCCAGGTGTTCCAACATCAAGGTGCCATGCTAACACCTTGAAATTTTATATATCCTTTCCACTATCTGGGAAGGAAAGGCTTTAAAACTGTGTATTCATCCCAAGGCCTTGAAGGGGGAAGAGTTGGGGGTCCACATTACCCAAAGAAAAAGCCCATAAAATAACTTTGGTTAATTGCCTATCTCTGGTCACTATCTGTTTTACGAGGGAGTCCCTAAAAGAGCCCATAAATAACTTTGGGTAACTGCCTCAACTTTAATTAACTGCCTCCTGTCACATATCTCTCTTACAACAAGGTGAACAAATAGAGGCTGGAGCAAGAGAAGGATTTGGGCTGACAGACACCCATACATACCCAGGTTTGGGTAGTCACGTCCCTGCATCAATCAATATGTAACTTCTTCACCCCCATCCCATCAACTATATAAGTCCTCAGAAGAAAGGACCTGATGCTCTTGTCACCCTGGCTCTTGCCACCCCTGATCTTGTTGCCCTTGCTTTTTGCCACCCAAGCTCTTGCCTATCTCCCCCACACTGGCAAGGCTCATTCTTTTCCTTGAGAATGTATCACTAATAAACCCTGCTCACATGCTAATAGACTTGCTGATCTGCAGTTTTTACTGTGTCAGCAAGAAGAACCAAGTTTGTCCCATAACATATGTATGGTGCCAGGTGGGTACAGGAGATGTAGGGATGGGGGGACTGTGTAAACAATATGATTGTCTAATCACTATGCAATATACCTGAAACTCATATAAAATAATATTGAATGTAAAATGTAATTGAAAAGTAAAATTTAAATTAAAAAATAAAATTAAAACAGAAGGATGCAAAATAGTCATCCATCTGGTCCCACACCATGACAGGACCCTGGGAATGATTTGTAAAGGAGAGAAAGTTTCTTGACTAGAGTCATGGAACTCTCCTGCTGCTGTCTGAGAGGAACTCCCTCCAGCTTGCCTTTTCTCCCCTGGTCATACCTAAAGTGCACACAGGTGCTGGTGGTGAGCATTTGCAGCCTGCTTGCTGCTGGTGCAAGTCTTGAGCCCTTGGGATGTTTTATGACTTAAGCAGTTAAAGACATCTTTCACCCAGGCTTGTGGTTTCATTGGCAATATAATTCTCTCAAAAGCTTAGTAGAGTTTTGATCTATTTGCTTCTAGGGAGTTTCAGGTAGCAGCAACCGTGTCCTGTTTTTGCCTAGATGTATCTTCCATATTTCTTGCCTTCCTTGTCCCCATGCCTCTTTTTCTCAAATTAATGGCATTTACCTTGAGGCTATCTGAAACAAAAGACTAGGGTAGAAATATAACAACCTTTATCTATATCTGCCATAAGGCTGAGTTCCTGTTTTGTTTAACTAAGAAGTCTTTTTTTTTAATTTTATTTTAGTTTATTCATTACAGTTTCTATCCTTTATTCCCATTCCAGCCCACCCACCCATTCCTCCCCTCCTCCCTCCCCTTTCCAACCCCCCTAGTTTAGTCCATGTGTCCTCTATATTTGTTCCTGTAAACCCTTCCCTTCTCCCCTGAAATTCCCTCCCCTCTCCCCTCTGGTCCCTGACTACCTAAGAAGTCTTAATGGTCTTCTTTTAAATTGTCTCCTACTCTTTGTAAACTATAAACAATCAGTTTCTAAAATCCTGTAAAGTCCTTTAATTTCTGCTTGCAAACCCTTGCTTGTAATTACTTGCTATAAGCAGCAAGAAACAGCCAGCAAGCACTGATATTCTAAAATAGTCCATCTGCTGCTTCCAGAGCAACAGGCTCAGTATGTACTTGATCTTCCTTCCCAGTGATTGTAGATGGCAGTTTTACCAGACATGTCTCCAGCTTCCTAGACCGAGAAATCCATTTCTGTACTACTGTTGTGGGTCCAGTGAGTTCTTCATAGCTACATATTTCATTAGTTTTTTTAAAGCAGTACTTCACTTGAAAAATGCTAATTCCTGTATTAGGTAAGGTAGATTGAATTACTTTAATACATAAATATATGTGATAAATATTTAAATAGTTATATTAATATTAATAACTATTAATATAGCTAATATATAAATTTATATAATATATGTAAATTATATGTATTAACTAATAACATAAAATGGTTGAAATGCACAAAAAGTCTATTTCTTAATCACATAAGTATTCATAGCTAGCATAATTTGTGATTGGTTTTGCTCCCTAAAGGGATTACAAACATTGGTTTCTACCATTGAGTGATTAGAGATGGTATAGGAAGGGAAAAGAAAGATGAGGAGTCACATACCATTTCCACTCAGATTACATTGGCAGGAACTTACTTAAATGATTATTTTCTAGCTGCAAGGCGGGCTGGGACTGGTAGTCTAGCTGTGTGATCAGGCACCGACAGTGAAAAGGGTCTGGGCAGCGGCAGCTGCTGCTTCTCCATGCCCTCTATGTTCAAATGGGTCTTGATCCTACTTTAAGTTTCTGACTTCATATTCAACTAGAAGGACAGCAGAATATGCCACCCTGAAATATGATTATAGGAGTTCAGTACATGTCACCCCAAAATATGCCATGTTAGTATATTGACTATTTTGAGCTATAGGCACCTGAAAAATGGCAAATGCATGCTTTCTTTGAACTCCTCTTATTGCTTTAAAGACAGATACTTCAAAAGGAACTCAGTTGTCATAAATCATCTCTATGGAAGTTTAACAGGGAAGACTGACTCATTATAGGAGAGGAGACTAACAGTAGACACCATACCAAAATACTGTCACAAACTATTGTTACAGGAAAAACTCAG
>CM052544.1:40793935-40890532 GCA_028533065.1 Trachops cirrhosus | reverse complement strand
TTAAAGATTTTATTTATTTATCTTCAGAGGGGAAGGGAAGGAGAGAGGGAGAGAAATATCAATGTATGGTTGCTTCCTGTGCATTCCCTGCTGGGAACTGGCCTGCAACCCAGGCATGTGCCCTGACTGGGAATCGAACCGTGATCTCTTGGTTCACAGGCCCGCGCTTAATCCACTAAGCTACACCAGCCAGGGAAAAAACTCAGTTCTTACTGACACAGTAAAGAACTACAGATCAGCAAGTCTATTACCATGCAAGCAATGTTTATTGTGAAACATTCTCATGGAGGAGAATGGGCCTTGCAGAGGTGGGGGTGATAGGCATAGCTTGGGTGGCAAAAAGCAAAAAACAGCAAGAACAAGAGAGACAAAAAGCAAAGGTGGCAAGAGCATCAGGTCTTTTGTTTGGAGGACTTATATAGTTGGCAGGATGGGAGTGAGGAAGTTGCATATTGATTGGTGGGTAAAGGTGGTGTCAGCTTCTCCCAGGGTTACGTGACTACTCAAACATAGGGATGTGTGGGAGGTTTTTAACCCAGAATTCTTATCTTGCTCTAGAACACATTTGGTCATCTTGTTGTAAAGAGATATGTGACGGGAGGCAGTTAATTAAAGTTCAAGCAGTTTCCCAAAGTTATCTATGGGCTCTTACTGTAAGCACTAGGGCCCCCTCATAAAGCAGATAGTGACCAGAGGTAGGCAATTAACCAAAATTATTTCATGGGCTTCTTCTTTGGGCACTATGGACACCCTCCTCTTTCCCTTCTAGACCTTGGGATGAATGCACAGTTTCAAAAACTTTCTTTCCCAGATAGATATATGGAATTTCAAGGACTCCCTTCCTCCTGTGGTAGCATGGTGTTTCTTGTGATGTTGGAACACCTGGCAATATAATTGGACCAGGCTCAGGACTGCTGAGTTAGTGGGTGAGACATGTCTCCCTCTTCCTCCCTGCCTTGGTTTACTATCTATCCTACCTAACACTATCATACTTTCTATCTATGCTTCTAAGGGCTGTCATCTTCCTTGAAAGTCATTTACTCTCTGCTTAGAGGCTTATATCCCCTCTTTTCTTTGTCAGTTAAGATGGCATTTACTCGATCTGGACAGCTAAAAAAGTGCAAAAAAAGTGGAATTCAATCACCAACTTACACCATATACAAAAATAAATTCAAGGTGGATAAAAGACTTAAATATAGGTCATAACACCATAAAAGCCCTAGAGGAAAACATCGGCAGTAAAATCTCAGACATTCCACGCAGCAACATCTTCATGGATATGTCCCCTAAAGCAAGGGACATAAATGAAAGAATAAACAAATGGGACCTCATCAAATTAAAAAGCTTCTGCATGGCTAAAGAAAATGGCATTAAAATGAAAAGAGAACTAACCATATGGGAAAACATATTTGCCAATGACACCTTGGACAAGGACTTGATCTCCAAACTATACAAAGAACTCACAGGACTCCACTCCAGGAAGACAAACAATCCAATTAAAGAATGGGCAAAAGACTTGAACAGACACTTCTCCAAGGAGGACATACAGAGGGACCAGAGACACATGAAAAGATGCTCAGCATCACTAGCCATCAGAGAGATGCAAATTAAAACCACAGTGAGATACCACCTCACACTGGTCAGAATGGCCAACATAAACAAATCAACAAACACGTGTTGGAGAGGATGCAGAGAAAAGAGAACCCTAGTGGACTGTTGGTGGGAATGCAGACTGGTGCAGCTACTGTGGAAAACAGTATGGAATTTCCTCAGAAAACTAAAAATGGAATTGCCTTATGACCCAGCAATTCCACTCCTGGGATTATACCCTAAGAGCCCTGAAACATTAATCCAAAAGAACCTATGCATCCCAATGTTCATAGCAGCATGATTTACAATAGCCAAGTGCTAGAAGCAGCCTAACTGCCCATCATTAAATGAGTGGATCAAAAGACTATGGTACATTTACACAATGGAATTCTACAAAGCAGAGAGAAAGAAGGAGCTCCTGCCCTTTGCAATAGCATGGATAGCGCTGGAGAGCATTATGCTAAGTGAAATAAGCCAGTCAGTAAGGGACACATACCATATGATCTCTGGTATGAGAACTGGAACATAATCAACAAAAGAAAAAAGCAAACAAAATATAAACAGAGTCATTGAAATTAAGAACAATCTAACAATAGCCAGAGGGGTGAGGGGAGGGGACAGTGGGGAGAAGGGTTTTCAGGAACTACTATAAAGGACACATGGACAAAACCAAGGGAGAGGGTGGAAGCAAGGGAGGGAGGTGGGTTTGGAGGGGGTGGGAGGGAGGGATGGGGAGAAAATACAGATGACTGTAATTGAACAACAATATAATAATTTAAATAAAAATAATAAAAATAAAAAATGTTTATGGAAAAAGTAAAAAAAAATGAACTTATATGTACAACCCATGGACATGAACTAAGTGGGGGATGCTGGAGGGTTGGGGGGTGCAGGGTGGAGGGGGGATATAGGGAGGAAATTGGGAAAACTGTAATACCATAATCAATAAAATATAATTAAAAAATAAACTGATAACAGTGAAAAAAAGATGGCATTTACTGCTTAATTCTAATC
Source organism: Trachops cirrhosus (assembly GCA_028533065.1). Lineage (NCBI taxonomy): Eukaryota > Metazoa > Chordata > Mammalia > Chiroptera > Phyllostomidae > Trachops > Trachops cirrhosus. The sequence goes on along the minus strand of CM052544.1, from coordinate 40,887,928 downwards.
CACCTTTAGAGTTATACATTTTCCCCTGGGCATCCCCCATGTATATATGAGGTACAAATGTTAATAAATGCCTGTTTTTCTCTTGTTAATCTGTCTTATATCATAGGAGTCTTAGCTAAGAACTCAGAAAGGTGGAGGGAAAATTACTTTTCCTCCCTGACAAGCTCAAAATGAAGTCTTGTCCTTCCACATTACTAAATGGCATGATCATATACTTAGGGGCTCAAGACAGAAACCTAACAGTCCTTCTGTCATCTTATCATCCAGTTCATTTACAATTCCTATCATCTGTTTGTTCATTGTAAATACAGCTAATAAAATTAGATTAATCATAATCCTTGGTTCATGGCACTCTGTGGCTTTTCCAGTAACATCTTCCTGTATCCCACTCTGAAGTAACTGCTCTCTTGATCTTCTCTTTGCTTTTCCTTATGATATTTATTCACATCTATATGTATTTAAAAAACTTGTTTAGTTTTTTTAATGTATTTTATTGATTATGCTATTACAGGTGTCCCATTTTTTCCCCTTTATTCCTCTCTGCCCTTTACCTGCCCTCCCACCATCATTCCCCCACCTTAGTTCATGTCCATAACTCATACATGTAAGTTCTTTGGCTTCTCCATTTCCTGTACTACTCTTAACCTTCCTTTGTCTATTTTGTACCTACCATTTGTGCTTCTTATTCCATGTACCTTTCCCCACATTCTCCCCCCACCCTCTCCCCACTGATAACCCTCCACGTATCTATTTCTGTGAATCTGTTCCTGTTCTAGTTGTTTGCTTAGTTTGTTTTTTTAGGTTCGGTTGTTGATAGTTGTGAGTTTGTTGTCATTTTACTATTCATAGTTTTGATCTTCTTTTTCTTACATAAGTCCCTCTAACATTTCATATAATAAGGGCTTGGTGATGATGAACTTTGAACTTCTTTAACTGGACCTTATCCAAGAAGCACTTTGTCTGCCCTTCCATTCTAAATGATAGCTTTGTGGCATAGAGTAATCCTGGATATAGGTCCTTGCCTTTCATGACTTCAAATACTTCTTTTCAGCCCCTTCTTACCTGCAAAGTTTCTTTTGAGAAATCAGCTGAGAGTCTTATGGGAACTCCTTTGTAGGTAACTCTCTCCTTTTCTCTTGCTGCTTTTAAGATTCTCTCCTTATCTTTCATCTTGGATAATGTAATTATGATGTGCTTTGGTGTGGGCTTCTTTGGGTCCAACTTCTTTGGGGCTCTCTGAGCTTCCTGGACTTCCTGGAAGTCTATTTCCTTTGCCAGATTGGGGAAGTTGTCCTTCAGTATGCTTTCAAATAAATTCTCCCCTTCTTGCTCTTCCTCTTCTCCTTTTGGCACTCCTGTGATTTGGATGTTGGAATGTTTAAAGTTGTCCTGGAGATTCCTAAGCCACTCCTCATTTTTTTGAATTCTTCTTTCTTCATTCTGTTCTGGTTGAATGTTTACTTCTTAATTATTTTCCAAACCATTGATTTGAGTCTTTGTTTCCTTCACTGTTAGTTCCTTGTACATTTTCCCTAGTCTCACTTTTCATAGCCTTAACTTTTTCCTCTATTTTGTGACCATACTCAACCATTTCTGTGAGCATCCTGATTACCAGTGTTCTGAACTCTGCATCTGATGGGTTGGCTATCTCTTCATCACTTAGTTGTATTTTTTTCTGGAGCTTTGATCTGTTCTTTCATTTGGGCCATATTTTTTGGTCTGGGTATGTCTGTTATGTAGTAAGGCTTTAAGTATTCACCAGGGAGGGACAACCCACTTGGTTGCCTTGTGGTGCTATATGTGGGTGAGGGGTCTGAGAGGGAACAATGACACTTGCTCCCTCAGTCACTTCCTCTGCTACCCACAAGCAGATTGGGCCCTTCTGGTGCTGATTCTTGGTGGGTGGGTTTGTGTACATTCTAAGACCCTGTGGGTCTCTCCAATGAACTCTCCTGTGAGGCTGGGAGTTTTTCCTGCTGCCTCAACCACCACAGGTATTTTCAGTCTGAGGTTTTGTGGCTTTATTTTCCCACACTGGAACCCTGGGTTGCGTGGTCTGTCTCACTCCCCACTTGTTCCTCCCGGTTTATTCACATACAACTGTGGGACCACCGCTTCACCAGCTGCCACCTTGTTGCAAGTCCTCTCCACCTGGCTGCCTGTTTCTGCTCCTCCTATGGTCTGGATGAATGTTTCTTTTTTAACTTCTTGGTTGTGCGACTTCCATGCAGTTCAATTTTCTAGCAGTTCTGGTTACTTTTTCTTTTTAAATTTGTTGTTGTCCTTCTTTTGGTTGTTCAAAGAGGCAAAGTGTATCTCTCTGTTCTCTGTCTTGGCGGGAAGTGAGTTAGGATGTTTGCAGTCCTCTGGGACTTAACTTTTTATGCAATATTGCAATGTTAATACTTCTCCATATTATTGTATGTACCTATAATTAAAAAATATTGACTGTTTCTTAATATTGCAAATATACCACATTTTATTCATATTCATTTCAGTGGGCATTTGGGTTGCGGTTACAAACATTATAATTTTATACATTCTGGTGCATATCTACTGTGTGCATGTAACAGAGTTTCTCTTGGGTATGTACCTAGAAATAATTTGTTGATTTTAGGATATGAGTATGTTCAAAAGTACATAATTATTCAAAAATGTTTTCCAAAGTGTTCATTCCAATTTACTTTCCCATCAGAAAAGTTTAAAAAAATCTTGATGATTTTTTGTCTTGCCAACATTTGGTGTTATCAGATTTCTTAATTTTTATTAATAGAATTTGTATAAAATGCTCTCTTACCATAGTATTGGTTAGCACTTCCCAAGTACTATTTAGTTGAACATTTACTCATATATTTACTTTTCTGTGGAATGCTTCTCGAAGATGTAAGTGGAGATTCTTTTGGTGAAACATGAAGATTGTCATATCATCTGGAAATAGTATAAATTTTATTTCCTTTTTCTAATCATTATAACTTCAATATCTTTTCCTGTCTTATTTTGCTGGCTAGAATATCCAGTACAATGCTGAATTAAATGTTGTAAATTATTTTTTTAGTTATGATTTTAAAGGAAATGCTTCAGACATTTAGGATCCATTTGATATTGCTGTTGTTGAATAGAATCCATTTATCAGATTAAGGACATATAATTCTGTTTTGAATTTACTGGGATTTTTTAAAATTGTGAATTTATTTTGAATTTTATCAAATAAATTATCTGCATATTTGGAGATAAATATTATGGACCCCCAAACATGTAATATACATTTCAGGCTGTCAGAGCAATAGGAGTTACCTTGGGGTAGAAAATACACAAAAACACATGTAAATGCATATACACAATATTCCTGTAAAACAAATGAATTTAGTAGTTGTTTCTCTTTCAAGAAATTTACTTTGAAAAATTGCCTTTTAGAAGGTAGCATTTAATATGGGCCTCAAAGGATGGATGAATTTTAAAAGAAGGTTATGAAGTGGGATGAGAAGAAAGAAGTAAGATATATTGGTTGCGATGTCTATTATAAATAAGGGTATAGTACTGGGAAAACACCAGTATAACTAATCATTTGACCATATCCAAGTATACAAGGGAAATAGATAAACTTGCTAGTATTACAAATAATACATTTCAAAGTGAGAATTTCAGAAAGAAAGTTCACTAAAACTGCATTTTAGAAGGTAAACATTTTAGTTAGATAAATGTAACAAAATGCCCTGTATTCCAAAAAGCACTTGTTTCTGTTAAAAATAGATTCCTTTATCAGTAAATTTAATAAACATTGCATACTCTATCCCACAGTCTATATTATGATAGTAAAAGATCTAAGAATCTGAAGTTAACTATCTTTTTTAGGCCATATTTTTCAAACACATTTGACACTGAAAATCTTTTCTTATATAACACATTAACATACATGGAAAAGACTGACTGATTAGAGCAGGAAGAGATTGAATGTGGGAAGATGGGGTAGAAAGCAAGTTTAATAGACTTCAGGAAATACACTGAAGAATTTTCCTTTAAAATAAGTACAATTACACAGCAAACTGCATTATTAGGAAGAAGGAAAAGAAAGAAAGGATATAAGAAAGATTCATAAATGATATTAGGTTTTAGAATGTGACAAATGGGAAAAAGTGGAGTCATTAAGCAAAACTAGGAAAGTAACAATCCCATTTACAATACCTTCAAGAAGAAAAACATGCTCAGGAATAAATCTAACCAAGGATGTAAAAAGACCCATACTCAGAAAATTATAAGACACTGAAGAAAGAAATTGAAGAAGATACAAATAAATGGAAGCATACACCATGTTCACAGATAGGAAGAATTAACATCATTAAAACTTCCATATCACCAAAAGCAATCTATAGACTCAATACAATTCCTACCTAAATACCAATGACAAATTTCACAGAACTAGAACAAATATTTCAAAAATTTCTATGAAACCACAAAAGGCCCTACATAGCAACAGCAATCTTGTGAAAGAAGAACAAAGTTAGAGGAATCACACTACCTAATATCAAACTATACAATAGGGCCATAGTAATCAAGATAGTATGGTAATGGAATAAAAACAGGTACATAGATCAATGGAATAGAATAGAGAGCCCATAAATAAACCCACTCTTTTATAGTCAATTAATTTTTGACAGAGGAAGCAAGCACATTCAATGAGCTAAAGATAGTTTATTCAATAAATAGTGTTGCGAAAATTGGACAGATACATGCAGAAATATGAAATTAGATTACTTTCTTATACCACACCCAAGAATAAATTCAAAATGGATTAAAGACTTAAATGTTAGACCCCAAACCATAAAAATCCTAGAAGAAAACATAGGCAGCAAAATCTCAGACATTTTTTACAGCAATATTTTTTCCGATATATCTCTTCAGGCAAGGAAAACAAAAGGAAAAATAAACAAATGGGACATTAAACTAAAAATAACTTTCACAGCAAAGGAAACCATTAACAAAATAAAAAGAAAAGCCACTGAAAAGAATATATTCACTGATACATCTGATAAGGGGTTAATATCCAAAATTTATAAAGAACTTATAAAACTCAACACCAAAAAAACCAAACAATCCAATTAAAAATGAACTTTTTCTTGAACTTGATGTTTCATTTCTCATCATTTTCTCATTGGGAATTCACAGTCAATTTCATTTTATCAATTAGTTTTATATGAGTGACTTCCAAAGCTCTATTCTATCTCAGAGGTACAGACACACATATCCAAATGCTTGCTGGAAATTCTCATAAGCAACTAAAGTGTGGAATAGCTCAAACTAAATCAAACTTTCCACCCTAACTTTCCTAGTTTTGCTTAATGGCTCAATTTCCCCCCATTTATCACACTCCAGAACTTTCTATCATCTGTGAATCTTTCTTATATCCTTTCCTGCTTTTCCTTCTTCTCTAATAATGCAATATGCTGCCCAGTTGTACTTATTTTCAAAGGGAAATTCTTCAATGCATCCAGACTTAGAGAGCAAGCTGACATCCCTGGGCAGGGGAACATAAAGAACCATGAACATACCTAGAGGAGAACACAGACAGGGAAATTTCAGATATTCCATGCAGCAATATTTTTACCAATATCTCACGTGGAACAAAGGATATAAAGGAAAGAATAAATAAATGGGACTACATAAATTAAAAAACTTCTGTATAGCTAAAGAAAACATCAACAAAAGGAAAAGGGAACCAATCGTATGGTAAATATATTTGCCAATGATACCTTGGACAAGAGTTTGATCTCTAAAATACATAAATAACTCATATGTCTCCTCTCCAGGAAGACAAACAATCCAGTTAAAAAATGGGCAAAGGATCTGACCAGACACTTCTCCAAGGAGGACACAGAGAGGGTCCAGAGACATATGAAAAGATGCTCAGCATTACTAGCCATCAGAGAGATGCATATTAAAACCACAGTGAGTTACTATTTCACACCAGTGAGAATGGCCATCATAACCAAATCAACAAATGAGAAGCGCTGATGAGGTTGTGGAGAAAAGGGAACCCTAGTGCACTGCTGGTAGGAATGCAGATTGGTGCAGCCACTCTGGAAAACAGTATGGAATTTCTTTGAAAAACTAAAAATGGAACTGTCTTTTGACCCGGCAATTCCACTGCTGGGATTATACCCTAAGAATCTGGAGACACTAATTCAAAAGAACCTGTGCATCCCAATGTTCATAGCAGCACAATTTATAATAGCCAACTACCGGAAATGGTCTAAGTGCCCATCAGTAATTGAGTGGATCAAAAAACTATGGCACATTTACCCAGTGGAATACCACACAGCAGAAAGAAAGAAGGAACTTATACCCTTTGCAACAGCATGGATGGAAATGGAGAGTATTATGCAAAGTAAAATAAGCCAGGTGGTGAAAGACAAATACCATGTGATCTCACCTATAAGTGGAATATAATCAAAAATCAAATGAGCCAAATAGAACCAGAGACATGGAAATAAAGAACAAACTGACAGTGACCAAAGGGGAGGGGAGAGGGGGATAACGTGGAAATAAGGGAAAGGGTCAAGTGAAAGAACAGGTATAAAGGACCCATGGACAAAGACAATGGAGGGATTGAATGTGAGAGTAGGGGTTCGGTAGGGCATGGGATAGTAATGGGGACAACTGTAAATGAAAAACAATAAAAAAAGGAACTCATGAACATAGACAACGGTGTGGTGATTGCAGAGGGGGTGGATGAAGGTGGAAGAGGGAGTAAGGAGGATGAATTATAATGGAAAAAACATACAAGAAAAAACAGAAAAAGAGAGAAAACATTCTTGAGGAACAACCATATTTAGAGACAGAAGAAAAAAAGAAGTGAGTGAAGTAGGAAAAAAAAAAACAACAAAAAAACAAATAAAAAACCTAGCCAAGGAGGAAAATCTAGCACACAGTGTCCTGGAATGGCTCATGGAAGGTCACAGAAAATGTTGAGGACAATGAATATTGTCTTTATCATTTTCTTAGAAAAATTCCTCTTTTATTTTCTTCTGAAAACCTGTACTTTTCAGAATACTCTATTTTTGTGTGTGTATGTATTGGGATTTGAAGTATGCTTTATTCTAGATTTCTCTGTTACATGTGGGTTATGACCTAACTCAGGATAATCATGGTTCTAATAGCTTATTTGCTTCTGTGACCCAACCATTTAAAATATAGAGAGGGAGAGAAGAAGTGTTTGTTTATAGATGAAAGCTCTTGAATTCATTGTCATACGGGAGTGCTATACCATCTTGACACACACACATACACCTATGCCCTGGGACTTAATTTGAATTGGAAAGTTGAACAGTAATGACCCCTTGTAGCTCAGAGAGCATGAGGACATTAGTTTATCATCATCCATACCACATCTCAGAGCTTTCCAAATAAGAGGAGGAATCACAAATGCACCTCAGGTGCAAACTGTATGTTTTATGGATAAGCATTGGTCAGGGCAGTCTGGAAAACAGTTGAATGACTGAAATTGAACTTATCACTGTCCAATAAACTCTTTATTCTCATTAGTGATACATCTCATAGATTTCTTGCTGGCATCCAAGTTGAAGCTCATGACCTCACTGCTGTGGTGTGCATCGAGAAAGTCTGCCCATAAGGGATTCTCTGCAATATTTTCAACACCGTACACTGTGTCAAATGATCCATTGGGACCAATTTTATGAGAATGGCTCCCAAATTCAAGCATCATCAGCTGAGCAAGTAATGCACTGTCAAAACCTTCCAGGTCCCTGGGATTTGGGCAATTTGTCTTCTGAGAAACTTTTTATAAATGAACATATTTTTCTTATACAATGAAGAAAAATGAAATGTACTCTTATACTCATGTCTTCAGAAAAAAACAATGATGGAGAGGCTTACTTATGAGAAGAGATTAAAAGAGCTTAGAGACAAATACAGGGGGAAATAATGATAGCCTGTGAATATTTGAAAGAAATAAAAACAGAAGAGGGTGAAATTACAGTATTTAAAATGGCCCAGTAGGGGATAACTAAGAGTAATGGGATGAAAATAATGGAAACATTTAGGCTTATTCTCAGTGACATCTTGCTGGCAGTTAGATGATAGACTCATCTCCTGAGGCAAGTGACAGAATTGCTGTCACCTTGGGAATTTGAATCTGGAGTGGAAAAATACATAGATTTGGTGGCAGACAGCAACTGTGCAGTGTCAATGACATGGAGTCAGACTCATTTGTTCTCAATGTTTTACATTTTGAAATGTTGTGATTCTCAAGACAAATAATGCTCAATGACTGTCCTTGTTTACCTCAACATCTGTGTATGTATCATTTATAAAGCTTCACGTATGTCTTCTGAGAATGATTTGTCTGATTTACGCTCTTATAGAGGGTTATTTTTTTCCTCATCAACAATACATCTTTGTTCTAGTTATTGGCTCTATGTGTCACTTTTCACATGTGAGTCTTATGCTTTTGATTATAATATGTATCCTCAGATATGTATAATGTACACAAGACTGACACTACATAAACAATGGGGAGAGGGTGGCCAAGGACACTCTGGGAAACAAAATGCTACTACTTGCAGAGACATGTAGCACACACATGGGAATGTCATTGGGTGCCAGTGGGTCAACTTCAAGGATCCCACGGACTCCCTCAAGTAGTATGAAATCCTTTGTGTGAGTATAGGCTCTTTGGTGGGGTGGGGGAGCAATATCTGTAGTGTTCTCCAGCTTCTAAAGAGGATGGACAAGACCCCAAATATAAAAAAATAAAAGTGAAGGTGAACATTTGAACTAGGTAATCATTGAAATTCCATTTCTCTGAGTTTTGATGATGCTATAAGAAAATATAAAAATGTCTTAGATTTATTTCTGAGCAGTAAAGATATTTCCACTATTGTAAGTTCTTAGAATAGTCTCTGATCACAACTGTAGAAAGATGAAATGAGATATTTGTATGCCTCATCTCGGGATTTGGGACACACTCTACCTGATCACATTTTTAAAATAAATTTGTCTTTGTGAAACTGATACAGGCTCTCATTAAGGAATTAATGAATGTAGAAAAACACACAGCAGAAAATTTTAAAATTACCTAAAACCAATCCTACTCTCTAGAAATAACTTATCATTTGTTGGATGCCATTCCAAATGTCTCTGTGTATATATGAAGACAGAGATACAATATTATAAACCAGAAAAACTCTGTAAAAATGGATTATATAAATGTTAGTTACCAGAATGCTTAATTTAAATTTATGCAAATTTAACAAAAATGACAGAAACTCAAAGAAACAGAAGGAATTGAATATCAAATAGTTATTCATAGTACAGTGTATTGTTTTTCTCAATGATCCCTCTAAAGTCAAAAAATAGTAGTGTGAAAAACATTAAAAGAGTGATAGCATTATTCTTTTAAAATAATATTATAATTTTATCTCTTACCCTCCTTATTAAAATATTAGATAACTAATATTCTCCTACTTTCTTTAACCACCTCTCCCAATTCCCTAATATAGTCATATTCTTAAATTTATTTCAGCTCTGAAATTCCTTTTTATTTATTTAAAAAATTGTTTTGGAGCTCTTTTTTTTTTAAGTTTAGTTACTTAATAAGATACTCTCTAGTACAAAACATTTGTGGGGAATTTATTCCTGATCTTTGAATTATTTTTTTAATTTCATATTGGGTTCATTGATTATTATTTCTGTTTCTCTCTATTGGAAAATATTTCATTTCATTACTCGCACTCTAGTTACTGTGCTATTTATATTGACCATGCTTAAGAATCTGATTGACTTAACTGACCACTATTATTCCTCATGGAGAAGATTCTCTTTATCCAGACTCTCATATGTCACTTCCCAGTCTATAGTGGCTCCTTTTACTTCTTGTGATTCAATCATTTGTGTTGAGTTTGGGTTACAAAGTCAAAATTATGATCATTTTTGCTGAAGAGACTTCCTAGGGACACTGTACACTAAATGTACCATAGATGAGTAATGTTAGAATGGGGTTATTGATACAACCTGCAAATTGTCTAATACCACTGGCCTTGATAAAATGCAGAAAAGTGTTAACAAATTTTTCTTAGCATAAGTTCCAGTTTTCATTTTTTAGGAAAAGACCTTGTTTTGCAACTGCCATGAGAAAGCTGTGCCTGCCCCATGCACAAAGTGATTTATAAAATATCTGGTTAATTGAATTCAGACCAATAACCAACTTTCTGTTCATTAAAAAAAGGATTTATAAATTCAACTTTTAAGACATTTAACTAGTTTAAATGTAAGGAAATAATAACTCATACTATGATATAAAAATAATGAACTTTTAAAACATTACTAAGGAATAATTGACAGATATAATTGTATATATACTTAAAGTGTAAAATGTAATGATTGGATGTACATATACATAGTGGATATTTTGGCTATTAAAAGGCACTATGGCCCTGGCCGGTGTGGCTCAGTTGGTTGGAGTGTCCTTCTGTAACAGAAAGGTTACAGGTTTGATTGTCAGGGCACATAACTAGGTTGTGAGTTCGTCCCCAGTCGAGGGATGGGAGAGAGACAACTGGTCGATGTTTCTCTTTCATGTCAATATTTCTCTCATATCCTTCCCCTCTAAACTCAATAAACCCGTCCTTGGATGAGGATTAAAAAAGGCACTATGAACTGGTAAAGGATCAGTTCAGTTGAGCATGGAAAGAAAATATTTCTGAATATTTCAGATAAGCCAGCATAAAATGTTTTTGTTTTTCATTATTAGGCTATCTAATGAATTATGCAGAAACTCCTCTAACTTCCAACACTCTTTTCTCTATACAGAGAGCATGAGGATGTTTGATATGGTAATTATCAGCCAGGTGAATGAAATCCATACAAAACTTTGGTCTTCCAATCTAAAAGGAGTCATGAATCCTCAGAGCTTCAGCCTGGAAACCATCTTACTCAAAGCTCTTCTCACTCCAGTTAGGAAACTGAGGCTCACAACTTGCTTAGGGTGAATGAGGGTGGAACCTGGCTGCTTTCACTCCTGATCTAGAATCTTTTCCACTCCACCACATAAGCTTCTAGCTCCAGTCGATGTTTTCTCAAATACAGAACACCTGAGAGGCTCTTAGGCCCTTTCAGGGAAATGAGTCTGTGAGTGGGTGATTTATAGCTGCAATAATGCTTAGCCTGAAAATGCCCAAGGAAAGAAAACAGACTGTGACAGGTATTGCATGAATGGAACCAGAGGCCCATTTATACACCTAGACATTGTGGCTCCTTCATCACAAAGGAGAGGATAAGGGTGGAGAATAATTTAGAGAACATGTAAAAGATTACTGAGGGCATTTTGAAATATTGCTATTGCATATTTTTATTCTGTCTGGTAGAAATAGAAAGAAAAAGAGACTCTCACATAGACTGAAAATGCATTAATTATAGATACAACTGGGAGCAAATATGTGGACCATTTTTTCTAGCAGGTTTAACGTACCTAAGTCAATTTATATATTTGTGGTTAAAAAATAAATCCTCTCTAAGAAATGATAGCAAATAACGAGAATAAGGAACTAATATTAAAATATTTGTAACATGTACTATTAGGTGCAAAGAACCACAATGCAGAATATTCATTATATTATTATATTATAATGTTATAATGTTCTATTATATTATATTAATTAGTTGGAAGGTTGAAGGAAATGCTATGAAATATATATATGTATTTATGTAGATATATACACAAATACTATAATATCCTTATATATGTATTTATATAAACTTTATATACAGGGCCTGGCAGAAGTAATGCCTGCTTGAATGTGGTTTGTAGGGTAATAATATGGGTGTAATAAGTTATAGTTATAATTTGAACATTTCATCTAAAATGTCATATGATATGCTTGAGTGTGATATTGTTATGTTACAGAATCACATGCTTATGACTTTGTAATAAAAGATTTTGTAATGAAAAAGGGCATTATTTGTGCCATACTTGTATAGCTATAAAATACTATATCTATATATGTATTTATATAAATATATACAGAAATCCCTATGTATTTCAATATATGTATAATATCAATGCATGGTAAAAAGTCACAAATGATATACTCTAGATAGTAATTCTAAATCAGAACAGAGTTTACCCTCCCTGGGGACATTTCGCAATGTCTAGAAACATTTTTGGGTGTCACAGATGAGGGCAGGGGGAAAGCTACTGGCATCTAGGGGACAGAAGTCAGAGATTCTACTAAACATTCTTCAGGACAGCCCCTAAACAAAGAATTATCTTACCTTCAATGTCAGTCAGTCAGTCAGTCAGTCAGTCATGCTGACATTCAGAAACCCTGCTCTAGATTGATCACAACGTTTGTCTCTGAGGGTCAAGTGGAACCTAGGAGTTAGTTTGTAGCTTTAAGCAGAACTTCCACTTTACTTATACTATTTGTACTTCCATTAATGAGAATGTATTAATATGTTATTGGTAGTTTTTAAAAAGTCAATTTTAACATATAATAGATATCCAATGTGTTGCCAAATTTAGATTTTTCCTTAAGTCTATTAACATGAAAAACATAATGATTCTTTAAGCAACTTGGTGATAAGTGATATTTTAATGGTACAGTCTGCTGTTTAGACAGCAAAGTAAATTTCTGCTTCTCTAGGGTGAATGGCATTTCACAGAATGTAAATGAGATCTATTGATTGGAAAAGATCTCAAATCCTGTAGAAACTTATGTAGTTTCCAGTTCTCATAGGGCTTATAAAGACATCTATTTAGAGTCTCTATACTTGATCAGTAAGACCCTCTCCACCATTACTCTGACGTGTGTATGTGTGTGCATAGGCTCTTTAAAGAGTGTACTTGAGTATTTTTAGTGATGAGGCATTTTGCATGCCAGCCTGCTGTACTTTTTATTATAAAATATTGCCAGTGGATGGAAGGTTGAAGAAAATACTAAAATAAATATCTATGTAGAAATCATCTGGGATGAACAGGTATTTGTCATATTGAATTCAAATTTCATTCCCTTTCTTAGTTGCCCTTTCTCTCTTTAGAAAATATAGCATTACAGGTAAAGCTAAAGACCTACTTATTCCCACACCTTCCCAACCCAGGAATAACCCTTGTTTTGAACTTGATGTATAATCCTTACAACCTAATGTTTTTAACTTTAAAAATAGAATTATCTATCACACACACATATACTTAAATTTTGTTTTCTTTAAAAGTTTAGGTGAATGGCATCCTTCTACATTATCTTTCCTTTCATGATTACATCAATCCAGGTGGACAGAAGTAATTCTAGTTCATATATTTGAAATGCCACATATGTCATATTCCATCATGTGAAAATATTACAGATTATCCACCATTTAGTTTGTTCCTTTTTAAAAACTATTATAAATAATGTTACAATCAACATTACTGTTCATGCTGCCATGGTTATATGGATGGAAGTTCCTATAAGCAAATACAAGGTAGGCAAAAGTAGGTTTTTAGTTGTTCATATGGAAAATAATGCAATAATTAATAATATAAGAATAAACTCTGTTTCACATGCTCATAGCTAAAAACCTACTTTTGCCGCATCCTGTATTTTCAGAAAAGAAACTGCTAAACGATAATATATGCACATCTTCAGTCAGATGTTACTAGATAGCGAATAAGCACTGTGCTCTTCAATTTTAGCTAATTTATAGCCTCACCAAAAGCATAAGTTCTTGTGTCATCATATCCTTGCAAACACTTGTTTCTTTAATTGTTTGGCAAAAATTACTCTGATGGGTACAAAACAGTATTTCACTTATTTTGATTTTTCTAATTACTAGTTATGCAACAACTTTAAATCTTTTATTCATAGTGTATATTCTGGATATTAAACTTTTGTCTATGATAGTGATATAAATTTACCCTTTTTTCCTTTTATGGATGAAGCTTTTGGTATCAAGTGTAAGAATTTTTACTGAGTCTTAAATACCACATATTTTTTTCTTACATTTTTTCCAAAAGTTTTAGAGTTTGGTGCTTTACACTTTAGTTCATGATCCTTTTAAGCTAATTGTTGTATAATATGTGATAGTAAAGCCCCACGTAGCAACAATGACCCTGAGAAGGAAGAACAAAGTTGGAGGAATCATGCTATCTAATATCAAACTATACTATATGGCCATAGTAATCAGAAGAGCATGGTATTAGCATGGTACAGACACATAGATCAATGGAACAGAATAGAGAGCTCAGAAATAAACCCACACATTTATAATGACTATAGTCAATTAATATTCAACAGAGGGAGCGAGCACATACAATGGGCTAAAGATACTTCATTCAATAAATAGTGTTGGGAAAATTGGACAGAAATGTGCAGAAAAAAGAAACTAGACCACCTTTTTAAGAAAATATTTTATTGACCATGCTGTTACAGTTGTCCCAATTTTTCCTTCCCCCCTTGTACTCCCCATTCCTTTCTGAAACCTCCTCCCCTTGGTTCATGTCCATGGGCCATACATATAAGTTCTTTGGCTACTCCATTTCCTATACTGTTCTTAACATACCCCCTGTCTATTCTGTGCCTACTAATTGGTACTTCTTAATCCCTGCACTTTTCCCCTCATTCTTCCCTTTCCACCTCTCAACTAATTACCCTCCAAATGATCTCGATATTTATGATTCTGTTACTGTTCTGCTTGTTTGGTTAGTTTGTGTTTTAGATTCAAGTGTTGATAGTTGTGAATTTATTGACATTTTAACGTTCATAGTTTTGATCTTTCTTTATAAATAAGTCCCTTTAACATTTCATATAATAAGGGCTTGGTGATGATGAACTACTTTAGGTTTACCTTGTCTGGGAAGCCATTTATCTGCCCTTCCATTCTAAATGATAGCTTTGGTAGATAGAGTAATATAGGTTGAAGGTCCTTGCTTTTTATCACTTTGAATACTTCTTGCCAGTCCCTTCAGCTGACAGACTTATGGGAACTCATTTGTAGGTAATTACCTGCTTTTCTCTTGCTACTTTTAAGATTCTCCCTTTATATTTAACCTTTGGCATTTTAATTATGATGTGTCTTGGTGTGTTCCTCTTCAGGTCCAACTTGTTTGGAACTCTGTGCTTCCGGAACTTCTATGTCTATCTCCTTCACCAAATTAGGGAAGTTTTCTTTCATTGTTTTTTCAAATAAGTTTTTAATTTCTTGCTGTTTCTCTTCTTCTGGAACCCCTATGATTCAAATATTGGTATGTTTGTTATGTCCCAGAACTTTCTTGGCCTATCATTTTTTAATTCTCTTTTCTTGTTGTTGCTCTGATTGAATGTTTTTTTCTTCCTTATTTTCCAAGTCATTGATTTGATCCTTGGCTTCATCCACTTAACTCTTGGTCCTCTATAACTTTTTCTTTATTTTACTTAGTGTAACCTTCATTTCTGCCTGGGTCTTTTCATGCAGTTGTATTACCGAATGAGTTCCTTGAGCATCCTAATAACCAGTGTTTTGAACTCTGCATCTGATAGATTGTTTATCTCCATTTCATTTAGTTCTTTTTCTGGAGTTTTGTTCTGTTCTTTCATGTGGGCCATATTTCTTTGTTTTCTCATTTTGATAGCCTCCCTGTGTTTGTTTCCATGTATTAGACAGAGCTGTTTTGACTCCCTGTCTTAGTAGCATGGCCTATTATAGAAAAGTGCACTAATAGGTTGTGTGGTGTAGACCCTTAAGTAATTGCTAGGGTGGGACAATTCATATGAACCAGGTTGATGGCGTCTCTGATATGGTGTGACTGCTCTGTGTCTCTGTGTGATAGAGGGCTCTGAAAGGGGACAGTGCTACTGCTTGCCTCTGGAATTTTGTACAGGAGGAAGCTGTCTTCAGGCACTGGTCCTGATGACAGACACTTCAGTTTCTCCCCATATGCCACTGGTGCTCTTCCAGCTGCTGACCTGGTGCTAAAGCCGGATGGAGTGAGACCGTGTAAGTCCTATGTCTGTTGCAGGTCCTTTAGGAGAAGACTCCTGGGAATGCAGCATTTTCCTCTGCCAGTCCATCCCCCACTGATTTTTACAGCCAGAAGTTATGGGGACTTAACTTCCTTGCAGTGGAACCCTGGGATGGGTGATCTGGTGTGGGGCTTGGATCCCTTTCTCCTGAGGTATCCTCCTGATTTTTATCCACCACACATGGGTATGGGACTGACCATTTCATGTCTCTGCATCTCCTCCCCTCCTACCTGTCTGGATGAGTATGGATTCTTTAATTCCTTGGATGTTCGTTTTCCATATGGCTTGATTTTCTGACAATTCTGTGTTTTGATCTCACCTATAAGTGCAACCTAATCAACAAAACAAACAAGCAAGCAAAATATAACTAGAGATGTTGGAATTGAGAACAAACTGACAATAACCAGAGGGGAGGTTGGAGGGAATAATGGGGGTAAAGGGGGAAGGGCTGTCAAGGAATATGTATAAAGGACCCATGGACAAAGCCAAAGTGGGGTAGGATTGAAGGTGGGAGGTGGGGATGGCTGGGGTGGGGAGGTTAGAGGGGGACATGGGGACAACTGTACTTGAACATAAATAAAAACAATTAAAAAACAAAAACAAACAAACAGAAAACAAAATATAGTAAGACTGTTACCACTTCCCAGATAATTCTCATATGTTCGGACTTTTTAATTTTATTTAATCAATCTTGTTCCGTGTGTTATTTTTGTCTTGTATTTTAACTTTACACATAGTTTAATCAATATAAGGTATATTTAATATGATTATTAAAATAAGAATCCATTTAGGTTTAGCAATGTATTTATCTTATTCAGTAATTTTTATTTCTTCCTTTGTTTCTATACTTCTGTCTAGGATGATTTTACTTCTGTCTTAAGTATTCTTTTTAGTATTTCTTGTAGTGAGATTTGTCTGTTGACAAATAGTTTTTGTTTTCCTGGAAATATCTTTATGTTGCTTTTATTTTTAAGAGATATTTTATAATCTTTATGATTGAATTAGAAGTTTGGCATTTATATTCTTTCAGCAAATTAAAATGCAACTTTATTTTCTTCAAGTTTTCATCACTTCTGAGGATTCAACTATCAGTCCTGTTGCTCAGTTGAAAATGATGTTTTCTTTTCTCTGGCTGCTTTTAAAATTTTCTCTTTGTAACAAATTATGGCAATGGACCAAATCTGGCCCACTGCCTGTTTTACAGGAGCACAACCATTTCCATTTGTTTGTGTGTTGTTTATCACTGCTTGTGGCAGAGTTGAATATTTGTGACAGGGATAGTATGGTCCTCACCACTCAAAATATTTTCTGTCTGGCCTTTTATAGAAATAGTTTGTATACTCCTAATTTATATTTTTCAGTGATTTGAATTATAATAGGCATGGCTGTGTTTATTTATTTAACTTTTTAAAAATTCTGTGTGAGGTTTGTATAGCCACTTGAATATTTAACTTGATATCTTTCATAAGCTTGGGAAAATTTTCAAATATTATTCATACCATTCTCTTTTTTCACTTGTTTTGGGACTTCTCTTGCCTTTATGTTAGACATTTTTATTATTTCCCACAGGTCTCAGATTCATTTCTCTATTTCCTATTATTTTTTCTATTAATTCAGAAATATTTTTATTAATACATTTTAATTAATAAAGTCTTATGATTAATGACAAGTTTTTATATATAATATTTGTTTCATTCTTAACATTAATTATTTTGCCTATATTCTATAATTTCCAATTAATCTTTCTTTATGAATTCTACTTTTCTGGTGAAATCCTCCATCTATTTTACTAAACATATTAATTGTAATTATTTTAAAGTCAATATTGTGGCCTCCTAAGGATTTGTTTGTATTATCTTTTTTCCCCTCTTTTTTTTATTATTACTTGGCCCTGTCTCTTGACAAGGCTGGTAACTTTCATTGAATGCTTGATATTGCATGTAAAAAATTGTGATGATCTAAAACTCTGGCTGATATTATTTTATTCCAGGAAACATTTATTCTGCTTTCTGATAGGTGATTAAACTAGGGACAGAATATCTAATTCAGTTTGGGATCAAGTTTGTTTGAAATGGAATTTCAGACTTTGTGATAACTAATCTAATTCTTGTTCACTATTACCCCTATGGAATAGCCTTTTTAGAGTCCTAATTAAAAGTTTAGATCCTCAACAGACTCCTCCCTTTATGGTTGGTCCTCAATTCCAATTCCTTTTTCCCCAGCCATGTGAAACTCTAGAGAGCTCTGCTCAGCTTTTCAGACCATTATCCACTGCTCTTTAATGTTTGCTAGGATCTCAGCTCTGTGCCACTTACATATGGGTAAATACCTTAAAGGTAGAATATGTCACAGATCTACCTGGCTATCAGAGCTTTCCTTCTCTCTGTGATGCCAAGTCCTCAAGTCCTGGTGGCTTTTCTGACTCTCCAATATCAACGCATTCAAAAACTGTTTGGGGTAAACTTTCCAGTTCTTAACAGAACTGATATGCAATAAGCTACCCAACCATCAGTAGTAGTGGGAATCCTTTACCTTCACTGAACTTTTCTTTAGAGTTTAGGTCAAGGAACTTTGGTGATTCTTATTCTGAATAAACTGTAAAATCTGATTTCCACAACCTATGGCATGCATTTGTTTCTAGTTAGAATACTTTGTAAATGATCAATTACCTTTTTCTGTCTGATAATAATATTTTCCATAATTTGTTACATACATAGATTTTATCTATGGTATTTTACATTAGATTGTGAAGAAGCCCATTCAATTGCTGGGTAGTCCAAATCATTAGACAATTATAATCAATAAACAATCAGAATTCATGAGATGAATAAATGATGAACATTTCAGAATTTATTCCAATGAAAGTATATCACCTTTAATATAACATCAGAGTTGTAAACACTTATTCGAGCACTTCAGTCTGATGGTTGAAACATTTTGGAATATTTGGAATTGCCCTTAGAAAGGTACAAATCCTTTTTTCTTAGAGTTGGAATTAATTTGTAGAAATAACCTACAGTCATGTAAGCTACTTCTGGCTAATAATACAGGTGGTCAAATATGGTAAAGTTTGGAAGTACAATTTGCTAAGAGAATTATAAAATCAGTTTTTAATTTTTAAGGTCTGATAATTGACTTATTTTTTAGAATTTTTAATTAATTTTATTAATAAATAATTATTTATTAAGTGTCATCTATATCAACTTATTTTTAAATAAAAATTCACTGAGTGCCTATTATATGTCAAGCACTCTGTTAGATACCAGAGAGGACAACAGTATACAGGGAATTGATTGAATGATTATTATTTCAAAGAGTAAATTTTTCATATGTCAAGAAGTTATAATACACACATGAATACATATACATATATAGCCCCACATATTCATGTGTGTGCATGTATATACACATATGTATATAAAACTACCATATGTTGTTATGTATTTCTCATATTAATTTGACATGTGTGCCCCATTGGTTAGACTATCAACTTTCAGTGTAGTTTTGTATATTCCAATAGTCCTGTTCTGGTACTTTACATATATTAAGAACTTGATTATTGTGGACTACCAATAAGTCAACACTTTAAAAAAATAAACTCAAAACTGCCATAAGCACAGGAGTTGTTTTATTACAGTATTTCTTGCTGACAGTTTGTTTCTTCTTATAATCTGTGAGCAAAGTCTTTGCTGTGAATTGTAATGCCTTTATTGAAAATGTGACAAAATTCTAGTAGATGGTGCCCAGGCATCATCAGAGAAAAGAACTAGCTATGACTAATAAGAAACTGAATGAATCAAAGTACATGAGAATATTTATTACCATGAGTTCTGATCGACTTTGACCATATATATATATATATATTCAGTTTCATATGGGTTACTTTTCTTAAGGAGAGGGTAGGTTAAAACATCCACATACTTGGCACATGAATCATCCATACATTCATTTTTGAAAGTACTTATGGTTTTATTTTGGCAGTTAAACATAGTGAAAAAATACATTCTGCTTTTCTTAGCACTTTATTCTTAAAATAAAACATAAAGAACAAAGTGGAAATCTAAAATGATACTCAGAAACAATGAATGGTTAGTGTTAGCTTGTTAAATTACATGCATCAGTTAGAAGTAACAAAAATAATATTGTTTTTGCTTTCTGATCTAGTTTTATATTTACTTTTCTAGTGTAATAACTTAGTTGGTATTTAAAATTGAGTTATGAATGTGTTGAGAAATAATTTTTATAATCATACATTTGCCTACTTTTTAATGATTTTATGTGTCACTGTAGTTATGAAGTAAATCTAAATCCTTAATTATTTCACTGACTACATCACCCTTTCCTGTCACATGCTTCCTAGAGTGTAAAATACAAAAGAAACTTTTCCAGATGCTGATATACCTTCCAAAACAAAGGATTTACTTTCATTTTGAGAAGTCTATGCCCTGCATAGAATTGGAATAAAGTTGTTTTCTGTAAAATGTAATGAGATAAAAGCCATTTGACACTGATTTTTAGGATATACACTTGAAGCAGAATTTAATATCATTAATGGAAGGGGTACATTTTCAGAAGAAAATAAGACAGTTGCAAATGGGAATAACATCTTCAAGGACCCTAGAAAATTAAAAAAAACAACAACTGAGGCAGTGTGTTTCACGTCTCTGTGGGAGACAGGTGGGTCAGTCAGTCTGTAAAGTTCTATCAAGTTCTAATAGAGCATTATGTATCTTTCAGTGCAGTCTTAACTTTGCTTCAGTAACAAATGATCCCAATATCAGTGGCTTATGACAATAAACCCTTATTTCTCACTTGTGGTTCAAGTGTGACTGCTCTACATCATTTTCACACTAGGTCCCCAAATGATGGAAATTTCCTATCCAATTAACATGAGAAAAGAGAGCACAGTGAAGTAAGTTATGGCTCTTAATGTGTCTACCTGAAAGTAATACCTATCATTTTTTTTATATTTTATTGGTCAGGCAAATCAGATGGTTATGGCAAAGTTTTAAAGGTGGGGAAATATAATCTTCCCTTATGGAGGGGTAATGAATATTGATGAGCAATGATAATGTACCATGGTACCAGAGAGTAATGAAGACAGGCATCACTATATTTCAAAATGGTGCAGGCATAAGTACCTAGGGGAGGGGACAGGGAAATTGAGACTAGAGAAGCTAATTGAATGCCAGGATGAGAGAGAAATGGAAAAAAAATAGTAGTAGTCTCAGGACAAGTTGTGGCAGACTCTGAATGTATATCCAAGAGGTTTAGCTAGTAATGTTCTTCTGTACAAACAGGAGGTTTGTTTTAGGTTAGGTCTCCTCAGAAGTAGAACCCTGGGGATTTAAAGGAATTTATTTGGTAGGTGATCTTAGGAAACAGGAGTGAGGGAATGGGGAAGTGAGATGAGCAAGGAAGGATAGCCAGTAGCTGCTGCATGATGGAGCTGGTTGCTGATGTGAGCAGTCCTAGATCAATCTCAATAGAGATGAAATCAGTAGCTGTGGTAGTCTGGGTCCTCAAAGAAAGAAACATCAAAATTACATGAAACATGTAATCATTTCATTATGGGAAAAGCGTGTAAGATAAAATGATGGGAGTGAAGTATCCCAGACTGTCATATTCTCTAAAGAAATTTCAACAGGGCAGTTGGGAAGTCCTAGAGTCAAGGTGGTCTGCCATAGGATTCCCATGACTCCCAGGAACAGGCCTGCGGTCACTGGATGGGAGTAGCTTGTGGATAGCATGGCCGCAGTGTAAGTGTAGAGACGATATTAGAGCACAGAAGCTGGGGCCTTCAGTCAGTGATGCTTCTTGTATTTGAATTTCTTCAAGGTACATTTCCACTGTCACCACGGGAACCATGTAAAATTAGAATTATCCCTTCAAAGGGAGAGAGGCTGGGGCATTTATCTACTAATTCACTTTTTCCATTGTTTAACGGCTGTTCAAGGGGTGTTTATCTTCATTTTATCATGTGCACAGGATGAGCGAATGTCTTCAACTTTGGAGAATGTCCTGAGGATGAAAAGTGGAGACAAGTGGCAGGTGTTTAAGGTGAGGTGCTGCCAGAATTCACAGGAGCCTTCTGCCACATCTATGGCTAGAATTAGGGTGAGCCTATAGTTGTAATATAGGACCCCAAAAAGCATCTACTGAAAGGGTAATAGTAGGTTTCTGATCAAATTGAAGACAATTGAAAGCACATATTAGAATTTATCTGCTTTCAGGATACAGGAAGGAGACAGAGTGGAAACAAGAAAACCATAGTTATTGTCCACCTATTAGGAATAGAATTATTGTGTAACTATAATCAGAAATGCCAGGCTTGAATCCTAATTTCTAGACAAGTTACTTAAATCTTCTAAAACTCAACTTCCTCATCTATAAAATGGGGATATACTAATGCCTATCTGAAAAGTTGTTTGGTGTGGGAAAAGTTGCTTAATTTTCTAAGCCTTCATTTGTCCCTCAGTAAATGCAGATATATGAGTGCACACCTAATTGCATTGCTGTGAGGATTAAATGAGTTAATACTGTGGCAAGCTCTATTTGTTGCCCAAACAATATAAATTCCCCAGTTTTGCCTTTTTAACAGAACCACATTTGGGGGTGGTGAGGAAGACAGCAGTTTTCTCTGTTAGAATACTTCATTTTTTGGCTTCCTTGCATGTAGGGGTGGACATTTGATGCAGTTATGGCCAAAAAATTGTAAATGGTTGACTAGTGAAAGTGGCTTTTGTAAAAGCTATTGGTTTGTTCACAAATGTGAAAGAGTCAACAAGAGACTCAGTTGGCATATACATTCACCTTTCCCCCTCCTTTTTCTGTATACCTTCAAGCTTAAAGCCAATATGATGCCTGGACGTTGAACAGTTTTCCCTTCCAGGTGAGTAGAAAAGCCACATGTTAAAGTTAGTGGTTCAGAAAGAACCTGATCATTGTTGACTTTATTGACTAGTAAGATTGGTCTGGATTGGTATTGCCAACTTTTTTGTCATGTGAAAAAAGTAAGTCCATTTTTGGTTCAGACCACTTGGTTTTTTACATGCAACTGAGCACAACCTTGAGTAAAAACAATAGACAATGTGCTTGGGAGTATCTTTTATATCCATATATACATATGTGTAAATTATCTATAAACATTACCTACTAGACTATTATGAGTGTATTAGTTTTATGATTGTTTTTAATAGTGAAATATAATTATATCTCTGACCCAAGGGTATAGGAAGATTGGGAGTAGAAGACAATTAAGTGACTTAGAAAACTGTAATCTGAAACATCTGGCAACTGATGGTTATAAGGTAGAAGCAGGAGCCAAATGACTCAAAGACTTAAAAAATGGAGGACTGAGGACCAGATAATATTAATAAATGGCTTACTTTTTTGGGGGGTGCGAAGCAAGTTCTAAGCTCTTTGTGTTAATTATTAAACAATGGTGCCACTAACAGATATAGGATGGTTGTGGCAACACTCTGGGATGTGTTGACTCTAACAAGACAGATGAATCTCCAAGGTAGAAGAAAATGTACATCTGTTTCTTGGCAGAGTACTTAGAAGTTTGGACATTTCCAATGAGCATGACCCAAATATCCTAGAGTGATATAGGTCAGAGCTCTAGTGAAAATTCTGGAGAAACAGAAGAGAGTCCAGAAGAGAACCTGTACAGCTGAAGTGTACAAGGTCACGACTTTCCAGCAAAGACGATGCTCTGGGTGGACTTGTTGCCATAGACGTGAGCTGCTAAGACAGACCCCACATCATTTTTCACAAAACACTGAGTATCACAAATGGCATTCTCAAAATAGGGATAAATTCTCTCTTATTTTCAACACTTAATAAGTATGATATTGTGAGTGTAACTGTATCCTTATTTAAATATTATGAATCCTAAAGTATGTCTGGATAGTCTTTCTGGGCATTTATCACAGATGCCAAATCCCTATCAAGGCCACACTTTGAGAGATATGGAGGATTTCCAGTAATTTGCAGGAACTAACATGAATATGTTCCACCTTTATAATGACTTGGTTCTTTGTCCAACATGGTGATTTGAGATGGAATTCCAGTTACTAAAGGAAATTCATTTAATTAGAATTTTGTTATTTTTAGATTGTTTTTCCCTCAGTGTTTTCTCACAGTTTTGACTCTAGTGTAATGTTGGGGGTCAGTTATATTTACTACATAAATAATTGCACCTATTAAGTTTTATGAAAAATTAGTTAAATTCATTTCATCATTACATCATTAAATTCATTCAAATTGCATTACATATCTCATGGTATGTAATGTAAGTAATTAAAAATACAGTATTTGTGATGGGATTTAATCCTATTTTTAAAATTTCAAATTGCAGAACTAACCAAAATCTGGATGGAGACAAGATGATTTGTCAGTGTTAAAAAAGTAATTTTTCTAGCTCCTCTAACAGGCATCATGCCCAGTGGTGTGCTAGCTGCTAACTGCAGGTGGAGAACCCTCATCAGCAAGTGTGATAATGGGAATGGAAGAGCAAGGGGAAGAAGGGATTCATTTTCACTTTTTTTGTCTCTTTGAATAAAAATAATTCACACCCCTCACAGCTCCTGTGGGTTTTACTAGCAGCACCTTTTAAAAATAGAATTGCTAAATCTTAGCACTGGAAACAATTTCAGGGGGTCACAGCAAAAGCCATCATACATTATAGGGAATCTCTTTTATATCACTTTATGCCTCTATGGTTTTGAAACCTCTGAAGAGAGTTAATTCGTAGTCTTCATAGTTAGCCCATTTCATTTTAATTGTTTGAAATTTCTTCCTTATGTATAGCTAAAATCTGCCTTTCTGCAAATTAATAGTAGTGATAATTGGAGCAACAGCTGCTGATGCTTGCATTTGTTGAGTGTTATATTTAGTTGCATGTAATAGAATCCACCCTTGCTACATTCAATGAAAAAAATTTAAACAGAATTGGATACTGACAAAATTATAAAGCAAGTGGAATAGGCTGTAGGCAAGGTTTTCAGAACTATCTCCTCAAACAGTACTGCAAAACTGGCCTAGGAAGCCCACTATTGTCTTCATTCCAGTTAGGAGGAGGGAAGCAAGCAGAAACTAGTTATTCCAGGATTGCATCGCTTACACTTGACCCATGCCAAAACCAACAAAGAAAATCAAACCCTGCACCTGACCTCTATCTAGATCTAGCTAACTCTAGTTCCTTCCACTGTTCTCTGCATGTCATGGTCTCCAGATTTTTTCTGTATCTTTGTTATTGTTTTTAACTCCCCTTGTGAGGGAGCTCAATGAGTCATGAATGCTATTTTACAATTATGCTGAGTGAAACTGAATACAGAAATATGTGATGAAGCAAGTTGGGGAACTAACACTTTTGGTATGTCATACATATAGGTTATTCAGGTTTTTTGTCAAATTTTGAATCTGTCAAAGAACCCAACAAAATAAGCTTTGTTAGGGAAACACAGGAGATTTGGATAGATGTAAGTAAAGGTAATGCTTTGTTTTTCTGCATTTCCTCGAAGGATTTCAGTCTACTCTGACATCATTAATTAGTTACACCATATTTTACCATGTATAATGAGCATGTTCTTGGCCAAATTTTTGAGAGAGAAATAAGGGTGCACATTATACATGGGTAGTACTCATTCTATATCTATATAAATGTTTTAAATTCCTTTATTTATGCTTATGCATGAAAAGTGTAACTCCTTTAAAATTATTTTATAATACAAAAACATTTTATAAATTTCTTTATAATACAAAAAAACCCCACAAGTATCTAAATATATAAATAAATTAAATTAAAAAATTAAAATGAAAGACTTTTTTCCTAAATATTTGGTCTAAAAACATGGGTATTATACACTGGAGCACAACACCCTGTGGGAGTGGTGTTATATTAATATTAATTATGAATAAATAAAGGATCAATAAGATTAAGTGAATTCCTAGAGATTACATACTCAGTGACAAAATTGGGAATTGAACTGACAACTCATTTTCCCTTCCAACCAATGTACTTCTGCCAGGGAAGGGAAAGAACAGGCCAATTTTTCACATTAAAGAAACTGAAGATCACCTCACTTTCATATGTGTCAGTGGTATGCATAATAAATTTGGCAAACAGCACAGATAATTTAAAAATATTCCCTCTCCTTGCTATGAGAGGATAAGAATTTTAAGTAAAATTAATAATGACCAGAAAAAAAGCAGACCATGAAACATTCTGATTGAATTTATACATAAATGATGGTTTAAAAAATATATACATATACATATATGCATAATATATATTATATATATTATAGGCATACACACACAAAAAGAAAAGAACAAAGGTAAAGGATTAATATCCCTTAATTATATCAGTATGCTTTTTATTTATTTTTATTTAAATTATTTTATTATTATTCAATTACAGTTGTCTGTATTTTCTCCTCTCCCCTTCCCCTACTCCCTCCAAACCCACCTCCCTCCTTTGCTCCCACCCTTCCCCTTGATTTTGTCCATGTGTCCTTTATAGTAGTTACTGAAAACGCTTCTCCCCACTGTCCCCTCCCCTCTCCCCTCTGGCTATTGTTAGATTGTTCTTAATTTCAATGACACTGGTTATATTTTGTCTGCTTTTTTTTCTTTTGTTGATTATGTTCCAGATAAAGGTGAGATCATATGGTATTTGTCCCACACTGCCTGGCTTATTTCACTTAGCATAATGCTCATTAGTATGATTTTTTAAAAGGGAAAACCTATATTTCATTTTGATTTGCACTTATGAATAGTAACATAATTTTAATTTTTGAAACTTCTGCAAATTTATCAATGAATGTATCAGAACGAATCCTTGCATATTCTTGTTCAACAGACAGCATTGCCAAATTTGTCCCTCTACCTTTACTCATAGTCAATCAAAGCACACTTTTTAGTCAATTTTTATTTTGAAAAATATTTTTACATAAAGCATATATACACCAGGGGGTATAGTTTTCAATATAAAGTTACATTTGTCAGAAATTCATGAATATTTTCTTTAACAGTAACTTTCAAATTTTAACAGAAATAAAACTTCAAGTGGTCCCATGAAATGAGAGAATAAAAGCAATGAAGGTTCTGTTTCTTCAATTTTCCCCTAATCATTGTGCTTTGTATTTAAAAATATATTGTTTAAATGCAGGAATATGTATAGTCCATAGGAATAGTTGATGAAAAAGAAAAAAGAAAGAAAAGAAAACTGTATACAAATCAAACTCAAGCTATTGGAAAATATTGTGAACTTATTTTTGAAACAATTTCATGTACCTTACTTAGTCCATATGCATTGGGGATTTATTATATAATTAAACTAATTATACAGTTATATAATTACTGGGGTTCTCTAACTCTCTAAATGTCCATTCTCCTCCCATTTCTTTCTTTTTTCCCTCCTATTTCTTAATGAGAATTTGTCCACTTAAAACATTGCATTTCCTAGCCTCCTTTCCGCTGATGTGATCATGCAACCAAGTTTTAATCAATGTCATATATGCAAAAGCATATGCAGTGTGGTGCTTCTGGGGAAACTCTTTAGAGTGGAAATGAAGTAAACTTTGTTTTTCCTTCTTCCCTTCTGGAGGTCATAGTCTAATGTATATGTACTGGCATGTCTTACTTGGTTTAATTTGTATTTCCCTGATGACTAATGATGCAGCATCTTTCCATGTACATAGTCACTATTAATATCTCTCTTTTTCCTTCAGTCTCTCTACCTCTCTGTCTCTGTCTCTCTCTCTTTAGTAAAGTGTCTTTTGAATTTTTTTCTCAATTTTTTTGGTTTGTCTTCTTATTTTTTAGTTGTAAGAGGATTTTATATATTTTTGATAAAACTCCTTTAGTGAATACATGTGTTGTGAATATTTTCTTTCAATCTTTGGTTTGTCTTTTTTTTTAATGCTGTCTTTTTAAAGGAAACATTTTAAATATTGATGAAGTTCCATTTCTCATTTTTAAATGTTTTCCAAATTTTATTTTTATTTAGTTTTTATTGTATTGTTTTTCCACTATCATTTAGTCCCCTTAAACTCCTCTCCCCCAGCAATCACCACAATGTTGTCCATGTCCATGAGTCCGTTTTCCTTAATCCTTCTACCCCCTCACACCCCCATGAGTTGTCATTTGCTCTCCATCTATGAGTCTGTCCCTATTTTGCTTGTTAGTTCAGTTTGTTCATTAGATTCCATATATGAGTGAAATCATATAGTACTTGTCTTTCTCTTACTGGCTAATTTTACTTAGCATAATGTTTTCCAGGTCCATTTATACTGTTGCAAAGGGTAATTTGGAAAATATTTTCTAGATGTACAAAAATCTTTCCAAATTCCAAGGTTGCATAGATTTTATTCTATGTTTTATTGTAGAAATTTTATTGTTTTAGATTTTACATTTAGGTCTATGATCCATTTTGTGTTAATTTTTACATTATATATGGCAAAGGTCTATGTTTATTTTTAAGGTATGTACATTTATTTGATTCAGCCTAATTTATTATAAAGTTTTTCTTTTTATTATTAAGTTGCCTTGGTACATTTGCCAAAAATCAACGGATATATCCATGCGTGTATGTGTGTGTGTGTGTGTGTGTGTGTGTATTCATTCTGGGCTTTCTATTATTTACTATTAATCTATATTTATATTCTCATGATTACTAAATTTTCTTGGTTACTATGGCTTTCTTTTTTGTTGGTGTATTATTGGCATAAAATATCCTATTAGTTTCAGGTATACATCATAGTGATTCAGTATTTATGTACATTACAAAATGATCCCTATGATAAGTCCAGTTATTATCTATCACCATACAAAGTTATTGCAACATTACTGACTATATTCCCTATGCAGTACACTACATCCTCATGACATTTATTTTATAACTGAAAGTTTGTACCTCTTAATCCCTTTCACCTGTTTTGCCAACACCATCAACCCCTCTCCCCACTGATAACCACTACTTTGTTTTCTGCATTTGTGAGTCTGTTTTTTGTCTTGTTTGTTTTGTTTTTAGATTGCACATATAAGTGAAACCATATAGTATTTGTCTTTCTCTGCCTGACTTATTTGACTTAGCATAATACGCTCTAGATGCATCCATGTTGTTGTAAATTTAGCAAGGTTTCATTTTTTTTGTCTGAATAATATTTTATTGTAAATATCACACCTTCTTTATACATTCATCTATTGAGGATACCTAGGTTCCTTCTATATCTTGGCTATTGTAAATGATGCAGCAATGAACATAGGGGTACATATACCTATTTGAATTAGTGTTTTCATTTTCTTTGGATAAATGCCCAGAAGTGGGATTACTGACTCATTTTGTAGTTCTCTTTTTAATTATTTGAGGAACCTCCACACTGTTTTTGATAGTGGCTGCGCCAATTTACAATCCCATCAACAGTGTACAAGGGTTTTCCATTTTCTCCACATCGTACCAACGTTCATTATATTTTGTCTTTTTGATAACAGTCATTCTAACAAATGTTAGGTAATTTCTCACTGTAGTCTTGATGCTTATATCCCTGATAATTAGTGATCTTGAGAATTTTTTCATTAAAGTCTAAAGAACAATTAGTATTGTTCTTTATTTTATATTTTTAAAGAACTTTGGTTATATTAGATACTACACATATTTTAATGTCATTTTATCAATTTCTTTACAAAAGACTTCTGGTATTTTGATTGAATTTCCATTGAACCAACTCATAAATCAATTTTAGAGAATATTATTTACATTAATAATAGTAAGTCTTCCAATCCGTGAATTTGGTGTAGGTATTTTAAAATTTCTATGAGCAATGTTCTGTGGTTTTTAGTTATGTAATTGTGGCTATTTGTTAGATTTTATTTCTAGGTATTTTATAGTAATTATATCATGTGGAAATAAGAGAAAGTCTCATTTTTTTTATTTTGCTACCCGCATTTTGTAAATTGAATTTATTGGGGAGAATGCAGACAGGTACAGCTACTTTAGAAATCAGCATGGAATTTCCTCAAAAAGTTAAAAATGGAACCATCGTTTGACCCAGTGATTTCACTTCTGGGAATATATCCAAAGAAACCCCAAAACACTAATTTGAAAGAATATATGCACCCCTGTGTTCATTGCAGCATTATTTACAAAAGCCAAGATTGGAAACATCCCAGATGTCCATCAGTAGATGAGTGGATTAAAAAAAGCTGTGGTACATTTGCACAATGTAGTATTACTTAGCAGAAAAAAGAAGGAAATCTTACCATTTGTTACCCACTTTTATGATGGCTGCCTTCTGTTCCCATGTTCTGCCACACATAAAACAATTTGCTTGTCCTGGTCTCTTCAGATGAAGTTATTCTTTAGAATTTGGTTAACATGTTTATCTTGTGACTTTAGTTCTCCGATGGTCTCAAAAATGGTTATGATTTTATAAATTATCTGGCTTTCTCATTATTAGATTAAAGTAACATTCTGTGTTTTCTGTATCCAAAGGAAATGGAACTGTTCATAAAGTTTGCTGTTCTATTTTCATTGTCTTCAGATCAAAATAAATTCTAATTTTCATTTTGATTTTATCACTGATTTATGAGACTTAAAAGCATTCCACTTAATTTATTTGATTGTTTTATATTTATTATTTTGTTATTAATTTTAGTTGCATTATATTGTATTAGAGAACTTTTTTTATGTTTTTGATTAATTACAATTTATTTAGGTTTGCTTTATGGAGTATTGCTTGACTGTACTGGTAAAAATTTCATTTGCACTTGCCTAGATAGAATATGTATTCTAAAGCTGTTGGCCTAAAATATAAATTAAGATAATTTAGTGGTTTTGTGTACATCTTCTATATCCTTATTAATATTTCAAGTGCTTGTGTTATCAATTTGTCTCTTTATCAGTTCTCTGTATATTTGTCTCTTGTATTTGAAGCTATGTTATTAAATGCATACATATTAAATTCTCTATCTTTTTGATGAATTCAGCTTGCTCTAATTCTGAAATATACTCTATCTATGGCAACACTTGTATCTTGAAGACTGCTATGTCCCACTATAATATAGCTGTGCAGTGTTTTTTTTCTAATTAGTGACTGAATGGCATGTCTTTTCCACCTGCTTATTTTCAAACTATGTACTTATTAGTCATTGTTCTACTAGAGAAATAGAATCAATAGGATAGACGAATAGTAATCATTAGAAATATCCAAATTTTTTGGCCTTGGGATCCTTTCCATGTCTTTTTCCATCTATTTATTAAGCACCAATACTATAGCTGTCACTCAGACACAATTTGGGAGAGTATCAATGTCAATGGAAACTCCCTGCCATCAGAGTGTTACCCAGCATTTGGCATTACACAAAGATCGCTGACACACAGACTCAAGCATCTTAGGCTCTATCCAAGGTCAGACATGTTGCTATGCTTTTCTGTAAAAATCTTTGCTTCCTTGACTGAGAGCCTCATCTGACTGCTGGGAGCAGACAAACAGACCCACAGTAGCTGGGTATTATTTTTCTTCAATTTTATTTCTTACAAGTTATGTCAACCAAGTGAGCTGAGAAAAATAACTGAAGTTAATCAATGTAATACTTGCATATACACTTGCACAGAGCAGACATAGTTAAATTAGTCAGGGTATAATGTAGCTACAGGCACTTGTTCTGATCTGAAATTGAAGACATACTGGTAAGTCTGAAATAAAAGGGAAGCATAGGTAGCCTTTTAAAAAATAAATATAACATTACTTTAACTTCATAATTTAGCAGTAAGGTACATAGTCATTAATTTTGGCCCTATTAAGTGGTATTTAATAAGCAGACTGTAAGATCACATAATTACTATGTAGACTAAGAATATTTAATAGCCACATTATATGTAGTTTTTATGGTTTACACTATGGAGTAGAGCTCAATTTTCATTTGAGAATTAGCTTTTCTCCCACACAAATTTAAATAATTGGTTATTGACTCAACCATTTCCCTTTTTCAGTTTTTGAAACTGTAGCAGCTTACTTTTGATTATCCTTACTTAATAGTACTGACTCAACCCATCTTTACACTGTAATATTTCCATGTCTGTAAGACTGTAGAAAGCTTCAGGCTAATTTTCCTTGAGTAATTCTTATTCATTTATTCATTCAT
The DNA here is from genome assembly GCA_028533065.1 of Trachops cirrhosus. Taxonomy (NCBI): domain Eukaryota; kingdom Metazoa; phylum Chordata; class Mammalia; order Chiroptera; family Phyllostomidae; genus Trachops; species Trachops cirrhosus. The sequence goes on along the minus strand of CM052544.1, from coordinate 40,855,787 downwards.
TTGTTCATTTTTATTGTTTATGCTGTTAGTTGTCCCCACTTTTTTCCCCTTTCCCCACCTCTACCCAGCCTCATCCTCTCCCCTCTCCAAGTCAATTCCCATAGTGTTGTCCATGTCCATGGGTTGTGCATAAATGTTTTTTGGTTAATCCTTTCACCATCTTTCATTTTAAGATTTCTTAAGCTTTCTCAAGATCAAAGGGGCAACCAAGTGATGCACCTGCTCAGCGGTCTCAGGACACATGTGGTTTTGAAAGTATAGATAAACAACGTCCCTGTTCTTACAGAGCTTATATTTTTTAGAGTGACACAAAAATAAACAAGCAATAGCATTTTAAATAATTATGATCCAAACACCAATAACTAACTAACTAAATAGAGCAGGCAGAGTCGAGGCAAAAATAAAAAGCAATAGCATTTTAGATCATTGTTATTCAAAGACAACAAAAGAAAGAAAGAAAGAAAGAAAGAAAGAAAGAAAGAAAGAAAGAGAGCTGGCAGAGCTGGGGGACCCAGGGAAAAATAAAAATAAAGGCCCCCATAATAAAGTTATTAAGAATTTCAAGATGACAATAGTAGATCATGAAACCAGCCCTGACAGATGATTAGGGATGGGTCAGTAGCAGAAAAATTCATAAAGCATATTCTCTTAAGTAAACTTTAGAAATAAAGATGATAAATAAGAGCTATTCTCACTTGCTCGATGGAATGAACTATAACCTGCTTGAGAAACAGAAAGGTCTGTGCAGCTAAAGCACATGGGCCAAGGGAGAGACAGATAGAAGATGAAACCCCAGAGAGAGTATGGGTGTGGGGAGTTCACAAAGGGCCTGGTAGGCAATGGTAAAGATTTAGAATTTGACAAGTAAGCCCTATAAAAAGCTTTAAGAATTGATATTGGTTCACATGTTTGTGGGCCTGAATAACTTGCACTATCGCAATGTCACTTCTCTATGGTCTTACTTCTGAGCTGCCTGGTGGTAAGGAAAATAATATGAAGATTGTCTCTATCGTTCATCCATCCCTCCCTTCCTTTTTTCCTTCTCAAAGTCCTGTGTATATAAAATGTAAAAATCATAAATAGTTTAGGATAATCCACTCAATTATTTGATTTTATAAAAGATTTATCCAGACTTTTGGACTTAATAGACCTACTAATTTGAGTGAAACAGAATAACCAGTATCTCCCCAGAAACCACTTGAAAGATATGAATCAATTATACTATACACATAATATAAATAATATATAATATAATAATATATACATATATAAAATAGAATGTTTATAATATGTGCACATTATATATGCACATATATACAAACTATACATATGCATACATAAATAATTTATGTGTGTGCATATAATACACATATTACATTTGATATAAAATTGAGTTTTGTTCAAATGGGGTAAAAACAACTATGTCTTTTACATGGAAAACTTTTTTTCCCACTGGAAGTCTAAGTAAAAACGTCTTGCTTTAAATTGCTGGGTCAAAAGGCAGTTCCATTCTTAGTTTTCTGAGGAAGTTCCATACTGTTTTCCACAGTGGTTGCACAAGTCTGCATTCCCACCAACAGTGCACTAGGGTTCCCTTTCCTCTACATCCTCTCCAGCACTTGTTTGTTGATTTAGTTGTGATGGCCAATCTGACTGGTGTGAAGTGTTATCTCAATGTGGTTTTAATTTGCATCTCCCTGATGACTAGTGATGCTGAACATCCTTTCATGTGCCTAGGGCCCTCTGTACATCTGTACTTGGAGAAATGTCTATTCTGGTCCTTTGACAATTATTAATTGGATTGTTTGTCTTCCTGGAGTGGAGTTGTTTGAGTTCTTTATATATTTTGGAGATCAAACCCTTGTCCAAGGTATCATTTGCAAATATATTTTCCCATATGGTTGGTTCCCTTTACATTTTGCTGATGTTTTCTACAGCCATGCAGAAGCTTTTATTTTGATGGGACTATACCCTAAGAATCCTGAAACATCAATTTAAAAGAATCTATGCAGTCCAATGTTCATGGCAGCACAATTTACAATAGCCAGTTGCTGGAAGCAACCTAAGTGCCTATCAGTAAATTAATGAATCAAAAAATTATGGTACATTTACATGATGGAATACTACACATCAGAAAGAAAGAAGGACTGCCTACCCTTTGTGACAGCTTTGATGGATCTGGAGAGCATTATGCTAAGTGAAATAAGCCAGTCAACAAAAGACAAATACCATATGATCTCACTTATAAGTGGAACCTAATCAACAAAACAAACAAGCAAGCAAAACAGAACCAGAGACATTGAAATTAAGAACAAACTCCTCAACAAATTTAAGAAAATTGAAATCTCATCAAGCATTTTCTCTGACCACAAGGGAATGAAACTAGAAACCAACCTCAAGGTAAAAACTCAAAAACACTCAAACTCATGGAGATTGAATAGCATGCTATTAAACAATGAATGAGTTAAGGAGGAAATCAAAATGTTCCTGGAAACAAATGAAAATAAACTCACAACAACCCAAAACTTATGGGACACAGCAAAGGCCGTCCTGAGAGGGAAGTTCATAGCTATACAGGTCTGTCTAAAAAAGATAGAAACATTTCAAATAAACAACCTAACCCTACTCCTACAAGAACTTGAAGAACAACAACAAAGATAGCCCAGAACAAGTAGAAGGAAGGAAATAATCAAGACCACAGCAGAATTAAACAACATAGAGACTGAAAGCACAATTCTAAAGACCAATAAATCTAGGAGCTGGTTCTTTGAAAAGATAAACAAAATCAACAAGCCTTTAAGAAGACTCATCAAGAAAAAAAGATAGAGGACCCCCAAAATCTAAGAAGATGGAAGACTCCCAAACCCTTTTTATGAAGCCAGCATCATCCTAATCCAAAAACCAGATAAAGACTCAACAAAGAAAGAAAATTTCAGGCCAATATTGCTGATGAACATAGATGCTAAAATCCTCAACAAGTTATTAAGAAACCACATCCAGTAATACTTTAAAAAGAACATACACCATGACCAAGTGGGATTCATCCCAGGGATGCAAGGATGGTACAACATTCACAAATCAATAAACATAATACATCACATAAACAAAAACATAGATAAAAATCACATGGTCATATCAATAGATGCAGAAAAAACATTTGATAAAGTACAGTGCCCATTTATGATAAAAACACTCAGCAAAGTAGGAATAGATGGAGCATTCCTCAACATAATAAAGGCCATATACGATAGACCTACAGCCAACATCATACTCAATGGGCAAAAACTAAAAACTTTCCCATTAAGATCAGAAACAAGACAAGGTTGTCCACTTTCACCACTTCTATTCAACATAGTATTGGACGTCTTAGCCACAGCAATCAGACAAGAAAAATAAGTAAAGGGCATCCAAATTGGAAAAGAGGAAACAAAACTGTCATTGTTTGCAGATGACATGATAGTGTACATAGAAAACCCTATAGACTCCACCCAAAAGCTGCTCGACCTAATAAATGTATTTGGTAAAACAATGGGATACAAAATCAATATCCAGAAATGAAAGGCATTTTTGTACACCAACAGTGAAATATCAGAAACAGAAATCAGGAAAAAAATCCCATTTGATATAGCAACAAGAAAAATAAAATACCTAGGAATAAACCTAACCTAGGAAGTAAAAGACCTGTATTCAGAAAACTACACAACACTGAAGAAAGAAATTAAGGAAGACACAAACAAATGGAAACATATTCCTTGTTCATGGATCATAAGAATTAACATCATCAAAAAGTTCATACTACCCAAAGAAATTTATAGATTCAATGCAATACCTATTAAAGTACGAATGGCACCCTGGCTGGTGTAGCTCAGTGGATTGAGCATGGGCCTGCAAACCAAAGGGTTGTTGGTTTGATTCCCAGTCAGGGCACATGCCCAGGTTGTGGGCCTGGTCCCCAGTAGGGGATGTGAGAGACACAATCACACATTGATGTTTCTCTCCCTCTCTCCTTTCCTTCCCCTCTCTATAAAAATAAAAATAAATAAAATTAAAAAAATAAAGTACCAATGGCATACTTCACAGATATAGAACAAATACTTCAAAAATTTATATGGAACCCTAAATGACCCCAAATAGCTGCAGCAATTTTGAGAAAGAAGAGCAAAGCAGAAGGGATCACAATACCTCATATCAAAATGTATTATAAGGTCACTGTAATCAAAACAGCCTGGTACTGGCCTAAGAACAGACATATGGACAAATGGAACAGAATGTAGAACTCAGAAATAAACCCAAGTCTCTATAGTCAATTAATATTTGACAAAGGGGGCAGCAGCATAAAGTGGAGCAAAGATAGCTTCTTCAAAAAATGGTTTGGGAGAGCTGGACAGCTACATGCAAAAAATGAAACTCGAGCACCAACTTATACCACATACAAAAATAAATTCAAGGTGAATAAAAGATTTAAATATAAGTAATGACACCATTAAAATCCTAGAGGAGAACTTAGGCAGGAAAATCTCAGATATTTCACGGAACATTATTTTCACTGATATGTCCCCTAGAGCAAGGGACATAAAGGAAAGAATAAACAAATGGGATCTCATCAAAATAAAAAGCTTCGTTAAATGGCTAAATAAAACAGCATTAAAATGAAAAAAGAACCAACTATATGGGAAAACATATTTGCCAATGATACCTCAGACAAGTGTTTGATCTCCAAAGTATATAAAGAACTCACATTACTCTACTCTAAGAAGACAAGTAACCCAATTAAAAGATGGGCAAAGGACTTGAAGAGGCACTTTTCCATGGAGGACATACAGAGGGTCCAGAGATACATGGAAGGATGCTCAGCATCACTAGCCATCAGAGAGATGCAAACTAAAACCACAATGAAATACCACTTCATACCCGTCAGAATGGCCATCATAAACAAAACAACAAACAACAAATGTTGGAGAGGTTGTGGAGAAAAGAGAACTTTAGTGCACTGTTAGTGGAACTGCAGATTGGTGCAATCACTATGGAAAACAGTATGGAAGCCCTGGCTGGTGCAGCTTAATGGATTGAGCGTGGGCTGCAAACCAAAGGGTTGCCAGTTCGATTCCCAGTCTAGGGCAAATGCCTGGGTTGCAGGCCTGGTTCCCAGTGGGGGCCATGTGAGAGGCAACCACACATTGATGTTTCTCTCCCTCTCTTTCTCCCTCCCTTCCTCTCTCTCTAAAAAAAATAAATAAAATCTTTTAAAAAAAGAAAACAGTATGGAAATTCCTCAAAAAACTAAAAATGAAACTGCCTTTTGCTCTGGTAATTCCACTGCTAGGATTATATCCTAAGAACCCTGAAACACCAATCCAAAAGACCCTATACACCCCAACATTCACAGCAGCACAATTTACAATACCCAAGTGTTTGAAGCAACCTAAGTGCCCATTAGTAAATGAGTGAATGAAAAAACTATGGTACATTTAAACAATGGAATTCTATGCAGCAAAAAGAAACAAGCTTGTACCCTTTGCGACAGCATGGATGGAACTGGAGAGAATTATGCTAAGTGAAATAAGCCAGGTGATGAAAGACAAATACCGTATGATCTCACCATTAACAGGAACCTAATCAACAAAAGGAACAAGCAAGTGAAGTATAGTCAAAGACATTGAAATTGAGAACAACCTGACAGTGATCAGAGGGAAGAGGGGAGGGGATAAAGGGGGAAAAGTGTGAAGGGTTTACAGGAACAATTATAAAGGACATATGGACAATAACAATGGGGGATGGAAACGGGGGAGGGAGTCGAGGAGGGCTGGGGTTGAGGGGAGAGGTGAGGGGAGGCTGAAAACTGTACTTGAACAATAAAAAAAGAAAAAGAAAAAGAAAAGTAAACAAATTCAGGCAGGAAAGAGGTTAATAAACTTCAAATGTTAAAAAAAATTACAAAAATTTTTCAAAAAAAAAAAAGTAAGAACAAACTGACAGTAACCAGAGGAGAGGTGGGAAGGGATAATGGGGGGAAAAAGGGAAAGGGTTGTCAGGAACATGTGTAAAGGGCACATGGACAAAGCCAAAGGGTGGATTGAGGGTAGGAGATGGGATGGCTGAGGTGGGGGAGAAATGGAGACAACTATACTTGAACAACAATAAAAAAACTTGCTTTAAAGTAAAAATAAGTCATGTTATTATTACTTTTATTGGTCATCAATATTGATAACATTAGATGGCTACAGTAATTCTATACATTTCATTAAAATAATTTAAAATTCATTTATCTTTTCATTATTCCTGTATATATTCATTCATTAAATATCTATTTATTAACCACCCTCAGTGGACCAAATATGTGCCAGAATCTGAGGTTTCTAAAGATACATTATCTAATATAGTTGATAAGAGAACCAAAATAGCATTTTAAAATAAGAGATCATTGCTAACAAGACAAAAATGACTTTAATACAATTTTTATGATCCAGATTGATTGCAGAATGGATTTCTAATATCCTAATAATATGGTTGACAAAGGACTTCCTTCTTTTTCCTAATGGATTTTGTATTTCAGAAAAATCAGAGTATTTCTATGGTTTCTAGAGAGCATATCAGAATAGATTAAATATTTATAAATCTCATTGAAATTTTAAAATATATTATTACTTTAAAAAATCTATAGTCCAGGACTACAATGAAGACAAAAGTTTTCACTAGTACTTATCAGCTTTTTGTCAAAGACAAATGGGGTGAAGTCAGTAAATCACATGTCTCCTCCCTATGGACTGAAGGCTTCTTCTTGCCAGTGGAGAATGAAAATCTGAAAGTGTCATCATTCATTGATTTTGCTTTGCCTTTGGCTGATGTGGTTATTGGCACCTCTAAATATCAGCAATATTTTCTCTCTTTTGGTGTATTTCTCCCCAGAACCGATAAGGAGGCATAAGTGGTATTTCACATTGGTACTAACTGATGAAGTAACATGTTTCTAGATTCTAAAGATTCAAGCTAATAACATTTGAAGACTAAATAACTTTTTGGTGCTATCTGCTTCCTTTAAGACCTGGATATGACTAGTGATATTGTTTATGTAATAGCAGTTCCTTTTTATATGTACATGATAGCAAATACTGGAGTAATCTCTTGTTTTGTTAAATACTTAGCACTACAAATAAAATTCAAATATATGTATTTATTCAAAGGTGGTCAATGGTATGATTATATTTGGGTCTCCAGGGAAATTGTAAAGACAGAGCACATTTTCCATCTGGTTCCAAACATATTAGAAATTTGGTGTAAGGTGAAAAGAAAATACTAAAAAAAGATTCATTTAATATATTTTGACCTGGTATGTATTCAGAATGTCAGCATTAATGACCATTTCCCACTGCTGGGATTATACCCTAAGAATCCTGAAACACCAGTTCAAAAGAACCTATGCATCCCAATGTTCATAGCAACATTATTTACAATAGCCAAGGGCTAGAAACAGCCTAAGTGTCCATCAGTAAATGAATGGATCAAAAAAAGAAAAAAAACTGTGGTACATTTACACAATGGAATACTATGTAGCAGAAAGAAAGAATATACTCCTACCCTTTGTGACAGCATAGATGGAATTGGAGAGTATTATTCTGAGTGAAATAAGCCAGGCAGTGAAAGACAAATACCATATGATCTCACCTATAAGTGGAACCTAATCAACAAAACAAATAAGTCAGCAAAATAGAACTAGAGACCTGGAAATAAAGAACAAACTGACAGTGACCAGAGGGGAGGGGGAGGGGGGATAGCAGGGGAAAAAAGGAGAAGGGTCAAGGAACATATATAAAAGACCCATGGACAAAGAAAATTGGGGGAGGACTGAATGTGGGAGGTGGGGGTGGTGAGTAGGGCAGGGGAGAGTAATGGTGGGAAAATGGGAGTAACTGTAATTGAACAACAATAAAAAATTTTAAAATATTACCATTTCACATGAGCAATTCAGCATGAAGGAAATTATCTCTTAAGCTCTCAATCAACTTCTGGTAACAACTGTTTAGGCAAAATGAACAGTTTAGATAAAACACACAAACTTATGGAAATTTGGAGATAAATACTTATTTTCCTGCTAATATATCAATATAAATAAATGTTGCTTTTCATTTACATAAATTTTCTAGAAATTTGTACATGGGGTAAAAATATACGATTGCTACATTTGCTAGAAGCTAATGACAGGTATAGAATCCTTCCATCTTTGTGGAAGCTTTGTATAAGCTAAGCCACTTATACAAAGTCCTCAGAAATGGCCATTTATTATCTCAGCTTCCCAACATAATGATCTCGGTAAATCACCCAACTTCTTTGAGGTTCAGTAACCTTGCCTATAAAATAAGGAATAATATAAAAATATTTGTTGTGCTACAATGACTCATCAAAGTGACAGACCCAGCCCTCTAGTCTCCCCTTGTGAGGAGACATGTTTTATCAATCAAGAGGCAATAAGATAACATATTTTAAGTGTTAGATGGTTATATCTGAAAGAGCCTCACCACTTTATTTCAAGTGATTTCCTCTTTGTTCAATTATTTTTCATCTCACATCTCTGATATATATTAAGTTGAGAACTGTAAATGATTTGATCATATCTTTATATACAAACCCAAATAAATTAGAATATAAACCATACATCAATGCTGGAAGGCTAACCAGCTGTTTTGTTGTTGTTGTTTTTCATGAGGTTTTTCAGGGCTAGCTTAAAAGTTGGATTATAAACTATGTACAGATAGCAGCTGTGTCTTATTGATCTATCTATCCCCAGCACCAAGCATGAGGTTGGGCATATAGAACATGCTCAGTATATGTTTGGCCTGAAGTAGGAGCCATGAGCAGCTCTGAAGATGGAATATGAGGTCTGTCCAGAACGTATCCAGCCATGTAATATGAAAAATAGGGACATTTATTGAAGAAGATAGGGGATACATTATTCATAGGATAATGATGCCTCATGTCCCTTCAAAATAGGCACCTTGGGACCTCACACAGTTCTCTCAGTGTCTCTTCTACTGTTCAAAACACTCTGCAAAATCCTTTGTTGGAATTGCCTCAGCCATCCTGTCATATTTTTCTGAATCTCATCCATGATCTGAACTCTCTTCCCTTTCAAAGATAATTTTAGGTTTGGGAGAAGTCAGAAGTCAAAGGGCACCAAATTGGGGATGTAGGGGGGCTGAGTCACCTGAGTGATTTATGTTTCACAAAAAAACTCTGCACAAGACATGATGCATGAGCAGGCATGTTGTCGTGATGAAACTGCCGATCACCAGTTGCCCATAGCTGTGGCTGTTTGTGCTGTATTGCATCTCTTAATGACAAAGAACATTGAGGTAGTAATCCTTATTAATTGTTTGGCCTCAAGGGGTGTACCGTGATGGATAAAACCTTCCCAATCAAAAAACACAGTTAACATGGTCTTGATCTTGCTGCAACTTTGCTGTGCCTTTTTTGTGTATGGAGAACCAGGTGACTTCCATTAGGATGACTGGGCCTTCATTTCTGGATCACAGCAGTAGACCCATGATTCATCTCTGATTCTGACCTTCTAGAGGAAATCTGATTCATTTTTAGTGGTACGAATCAAGTCATTAGCAACTGCAGCATGATGTTCCTTCTGCTCTGGTAGGAATGAATTTTGCTGTGACATGTTTCAGTACAAGATCCTGTGTCAAAATCTCAGACACAGTAGTTTTTGGAATCCCAAGATCAGCTATTAATTCTCATGAGTCAGTTGCCTATCTTAGTTGATTGTAGCCTGTACACATTCAACATCTTCAGGTCTTCCAGAACATGGATAACTTTCAACAGATTCTCAGCCATCTTTTCAGTGTTTATGCCACACTTTTATTTGCACTGCACTCATTGCATCATCACCAAAAGCCTTTGGAATAGTTTTTGCAGAGGTATGTACAAGCTTAATGCAAAATTTGATGCAGATTCATTGCTCTGTTTGCTCAGTCATTTTGAATGTGATGGTCACACAGTACACATGCTCACTGAACAGCATCTACTGCCCCTGCTGACTAGTACATTGAAGTCGTCATTGTTCGTGCATGTGCTTTCCAGTCTACTCTCCCTGGCTCCCAGGTTACACTGATGTGGCACAAACCATTCTCATTATGTTAACAATGGCTGGACTTTTTCTGGACAGACCTCAGTATATCCATGATGAGTTTGTATAAAGTCAATGCCAACTGTATGATGTATTTAAGGACTGAGATGCATCTTACTCTCCACAATTTCTTCTGCCAGGCATTCCAGTAGGAGAAAGTGATCAGGAAGAGGGAGAGTTCATAATAGTAAGCATTATTGTCTGAGAAAATCAGAAATTTGGAAACAGTTTCACAGTTCCATTGATTAATCAAAGCATTTTAGTTGAAACTGACTTTCCCCTTTTCTATTTTAATATTCAATTTTCACATGAAGTGAGAAGGTCTATTTTAAAATCATTTCAGAATTTCCTAACACAATCTGGAAGCTATTTTGGAGATGTGGTATTCCTAGGAGAATAAAGTAGATTGAGTACATGTTAAACGAGTATATTAAAAAAACAGATTGCTTTAAATACACTCAGGTGTCACCACCATTTTGAAATAATCACTTAAAATTACAACTTACTTGTTTTACAATTCAGGTTAATAAATGCATAAAAGATGAATCACTAATAAGACTTTTATGTCATTGAAAAGAGAGTTGGTGCCATGTGGAAATGCAGTGTCGGTTAAGTAATATGTATTTTCTTAGGGACTCAGAATGGCAAATACATTGACAGGAATTAAATGTCATTTACCAAGTTCAAAGAAATGGTGAGTTTTCAGTGGTCTCCCAGGACACTTAAGGAATAAGACCAGCTTCCTGGAAACACTATATAAAAGACCTAACCTAGGAAATTGATCACAGCAGACTTGAAATTTTCTGTACTCTGTATGATTGTTAGCAGTGATTCTTCACCAAGATATCTCTGATGAGCAAGAAACTTTATGAAGATACCTACATGTGGGTGCATCTAGAACAATCAAATCAGAATCTATCAGGGTTGTGACTGGACATCAGTATTTTTAAAAACTCCCAGGTTACTGTTTTACTGACTGACTTAGCCAGAACAAGGAAGGCAAGTGTACGGCACCTGGGTTATAATTTTCCCGGTCCCCTGAGAGAAGATGGCAATATATCTAAAAACATTTATTTGTACTGAACCAGAAAAATTTTAAGGTTTTCTCTGTATAACCATATGCACCAATCAACACAGGCACTCCAATTAAAAACCTCCAATTTCTGATATTTGTGCTAATTGCTGGGTGCACAGAGTATATGCAATAAATATTTAGGGATTGATCAGATTGCCCTCAATATATAACTAGCACATGCTCTTTTACCCAATTGGTTATTGACCTAGCTTGGCCTAGTGATTGTAAGCAGAATGCAAATGAGATATTTCTCTTTTGCTTCAAAAATGTACAGGCCCTCTTCTAGAGTAATTTGGAACTATAAAGTTTATTTTAAAGTAATCTGTGACCCAAACTGGAATTCTATTCTATATTTCTATTTGATACAATTAAAAACTGTAAAATAATTAAAACTTGCATTATTATTAAATAGCTAGCCATTATATAGTTATGTTTTAAAAGATAAACCTGAACAAAAGAAAGATATCTGCTATTAAATTGAGGCATTTCTTCCATACCATATAACTAATCTCTACATGAGGGTTGCTGAGTCAGTGAACATCCAAGGCCAAATACTGAGTATAGCACTGCCAAGGAGTTCCCTGTCAAAGAGTGAATATAGCACTTCAAAAGCACGAACATTAAAGAAGCAACGTCCTCTTCCATGCTTCATCCACTGAAGAGTACTCTGTATAAATTTGTTCCTCCTTATGTTTAGAAATCTTTACCCTCAACTTTTACAAAGTTATACTGCTTCTTTCTCAAAATAATAAAAAAGGAGAGGTAATTCCTGATTATCTCTCCTTTCAATTTCATTTTATATTTCCTGAAGTATTTCTATTTCAGTTGTTCTACAGTCTCCTTAATTACCTACAAATACAGAAGAAGCTTACAAATATTCTCATTAACTCTTGGAATAAGGAGTTCGCAGGTCTTCTTGATTGGCAGCCTTTTTCATACTACACTGTCCAAACTTTCCCACTTTTCCTTTTCTGCAGAGACAGGCTTTGGGGAAACCACAAGTCTCTGCTATAGGAGTGCTATTTAGCTGTAACAAGAAATTTAATCTGCTATATATGCCCAATGGCATTCTTGACAGACTCTTTAGCACAAATCCAGACTCCAAATCCACCTGTTTCTTTGAGACATGACAAATCTATATGTTCTGCAATTCACTTTAAAATGACTGATCCAGAGGAAGCCACTATATCACTAAATTCTCTATGAAGTAGCAGATTTTGAGAAAAACTTTAAACTCATTGTGGGTATCCTATTCTGAAATTGTAAGGTTTAGTGGCTAAAGGGAATGATTTTAGTGTACATTATCCTTAGGCATGTGTGTAATCTCTTACCTAGCATGCCACATCAAACACCTCAGAAGGGAAGGGAGCCTGGCCCTCACTACCTTGACAGGAGCTCTGTCAACCTGTCATCTTCTGGTCTCCCACAGAGAACATCAGCTATTGAACTGAGCTGATACTGTTTCATCTGTTCGTACTTAAAAAGTAGTGGGGTAATTAGAGAGAAAAAGTACTTGACATTGTTTGCAGGTGATAAGAATTTCATGGTGAACTCATCTTCACGGAAGGAAGTTCTCTGCAAGTTGCTAGGAGAGATATCCAATGGAGATTTTTGCAGTTTTTAAAAGATCTGAACAGCACTGCTTCTGTGTTTCAATTGCTCAAAATCTGAAAATTTGTGGCCAAATGCCACCTAAAAATTATTGTACAGGCCCTGTTCTTTCCTTGTTTGTTTTTATTACACCAGTGTTTCCAACTTTGGTGACGTGCACACAACCATTTTTGCATACTGCCTCTACTATTCCAAAGGCGGTATTTTTCTTTAAGCTAATTTTTTTGTTATATGGACTTATTTTTTAAAGATTGCAGCAATATGTATAGAATATAGATTTTGCTAATCTATAATTAAAATATATTAAAGCAAATAATGTTTCCTTAACATTTCATATAAAATAATAATGTGACTGGGGAAACAAAGAGTGCCTTTTAAAAATTACTGAAATAAAGCAAATTACTCTTTTTATCCATTTACCATTTTTTTGGATTGATTTTATATATTAAAAAATCTACTTAGAGGAAGTCACTTTCTGTTTACACAGGTAAGGTGAAGCAGAATAGGGCACATGCCAGGGCAATTTAATCAAACCAATGAGAAAAAATGTATTGAACACTTAAATTGTGTTTGGCACTACTGATCCTTCCTTTAATAGAACTACCTATCTAGTCATCAAAGAAGACAGTTTATCTATTTGGATGAGAAACCAAAATGACATTTACATCAGTGCTGTTGTGCTCCGCATTTTTTTCTGTCCTTTCGAAGTTCAGTAGGCCCAGGTTGAAGAAAACCTGCACTTAACTTTGTGAGAACAAGCAAGTATGTACATTCCTTCTTTCCATCTCCTTCCTATTCATTTCATGGAGCTGGATGTCACACCCCAGAAAAGACTGGGGAGTGAGTATGACATTGGCTACACTGACATTTTCTACATAGCCAAACATTCTAGTATGAATTTGTGAATTAGGGCAGCATCCAACCTTGAACACCAGATGGCATATTCTTAAATTATCTCCTAAGAAATTATTTCTGAGGACAGTCTTGATCTAAATGAAGGAAAAGTCTCATATGGTCACTTTCCTTTTGAAGAGTAGCATCCTATAAATAACAGAAGTCCTGATATAGCAAAGCATGTAAAAATCTCTTTTACTCACCCCTCTCATTTCAATATTTATATGAGTAATACTAACATCTCCTTTAGTGTTACTGTGTTTCATATTAGAAAAATTTGGTTAGAGAATTTAGGAATTATAAATTCATAAATTGGAATGCATTGCCAAGAAACTTAAAAATCCTTAAGATCCAATCTGTAAATCTATTTATAACAAGTCCCCACATGTTTTGTTCAGATGATCTGAATAATAAAAACTTGTTATTGCATAATTTTCCAGAAAGATTTAAATTGTTTAATATATTATGGTAAGTTTTTATAACTCTTTAAGATTTGGGGGGAGATATATTAAGCAATTGTTTTACTAATCTTTTCCACAAATACTGGATGGCTTATCACTATTTTTATTTTGATTAAATTTTAACTGTTCATTTTTTTAAAAAGATACAGGTATTGGAAGTTGTAGCCAATCATTTATTTATGTTTTGAATATAGTTATACTAAACATCCAGGAAACAGTGTGTTTCTTTCTGAAGTAAATATTTCAACTCTGATTTTCATATTGGCTTTTGTTGCATTCAGCAACCACGAGAACAAATGCAGGAGACTTTTCAGGGTTTCAAAGATGTTACTTTATTGGCCAAGTTTAACCTGCACAGGGGCGAGCTCTCAGGGTGTCCAGAGACACAGTACCCACAAGGGCTGCTGACGAGAGTCGCGCCGAGCGCTTACAGCTAAGTCCTTATATATATGGGCGGGCAAGCAAGTGTTATACAGAAGCAGACATGGCAGTTAGCTATTCACTTACAAAGACCTCGCGCAGGAACAGGGTTGGGCATTGGCTCAACAGTGGTAGCTTTTCAAACCAAACATGTTAGGTTGCATCTGTTTTACAATCCTTTGTTCTTGCACAAGGCAGGAGGGCAAGATGTTCGTTCAGTAGCCTCCTGTACCCTGGGACCTAACCAGTTCCTGTTTTCTCATGGTCTAAGTTTTCCTTGCTCCTTACAGCTTTTTGGCTGTTTCTAATCAACAGATTCTAGAGAGCCCATTCATAGTAAAGATGGCATTACACATTTCCTGACTTAAATGTCCAGGGACTTTATTCCCTGTCTATGTGCTCCTGTTTTTTTTTTTTTTTTCACTTCATTATGTAGTAATTTTCCTCTCATAGGACCTGGTGATTGTTTTAATCTCTCACAGAAGGCAGAGACTCTATCAAAGGCATACATATGTGGGGGAGAAGGGTGGAAAGAGCATACAGAATGAGATGTGGCCAGCAGAAACTCTTATTTGTTTCCTAAAGGAAACCAGACAGCATGCTATAGAGTTAAAGGAATTTGCCAAGGCCACATAGGAAAATTTGCCTATCTTGCCTAAGACAAGCTAGGCACAACTTTCTGTCCTATAAAATTTGTCCAGTTATAACAGGGTACAGCCCAGAGGGGGGCCCCAAATAGGGATTTGGAATGCGGTCCAGAACTCAAGGTGTCCAGGAAATATTAGAAAGATATATAGGATGTCCTACCCCCCACAGGTGTGAGTTGGGGGTGGAATACATGGAGCAGGGCCATTGAGTTGTTTGCATAGCAACAGTTTTGCAGATAACCTCTAGAATGGTCATTTAACATATAACCTTTAGATGGTTTCATAGATATGTTAAATAGCTGTGGCCTTGCCTTGAGCCAGGGGGATGGAAGTGACTTCCAACTGGAAGGCAACTCTCCCTGGTTACAGCGCCTGCGTTAGAGCTTGGAGATGATTGGCTCCATGCCTTGGGGCCACGCCTACCCAGACTCGCTCTGGCAGCCCAGTAAAACTGGAAAGATATGGGAGTGCTGGCAGGTGTAACCGATTATAGGAGTCGGAAATGGGGCTACAGAGGAAGATTGGTGTGGGGATTTAAACCCAGATGCAGCAGCCATTGAAGAGAGAATCATGGGGCTTTGGCCAGAGGGACCCCCGCAGCTTTGCTGGGGAGAGGACCATGTGGCTTTGGGGTGCTCTCTTTGGCCACATGGCTTAAGAAGTAGGACAGACTTTGCCTGGAAGAAAAGGGGTGCAAGGACTTTTGTTGGTGGGTCCTGAGAAAGTGTCACATGGCTTTGGATTAATTGGAGATCCTGATGGCAACACAGCTGATGGTGCCAGGAGCCTGAATCACAGACTGCAACTTTTCCTGAGATATGGTACCCCAGGTAAGGACAGAGGGAGAAGGAAGTACTGTGCACATCTGTGGGTATCTTAAAAGACTTTAATATTTTAATGAAGACATTAGGTCACTACTGTAAGTCTGTAAATCTTTAAATAAACATTTCCTTTACTTTTCACAGATCTCTGGCATTGAGAGATACCTTTCCTCTGGTGGTGGACAATGCGAACCTAGTGGGGGTACTTCCTGCAATAGTATATCATACCCCACTTGGCCCTGTTTCTGTAACACAATCACTTGGATTTTTTTTTTTTGTCACCACTACTGGACTAAGTGTCTTGAAGAGGATTGATCAAAATTATAGTAGAATTAAAATCTATGCTTGCCACCTTTCCACTACCTCATTGCTTTGCTCTTTTTAAGAATCAGCAAACAGGAAGGAAGCACTTGAAGAAAATAATGTGTGGTTCCCAGGCTGGTGACTGATGTAAGATTAGTCTGCTATAACTTGGTTACGTCTTTCCATGAAAATAATATGGCTGTCCTTTCTATAACAGTCCAAAAATCCTGTACTGGAATGCTGGAGATAGAATTAGACCACATGTGACAACTAAATATAATTTGACATTAGTTAATCCAAACAGGTAGAGATATCAGAGACATACATATGCAAGAATTTGGGGTCCTTTTAACTTAGGGTCAATGAGAATTTCATTGATTGTATCATTGTCAGGTTTCTAAATATAGCCCTTAGACGTTGGGTGAGATATTGGTCTCAAAGTCCTTGTGTGTTTATGTTACCATTTTGAACTCTCAGAGCCATGTTGTCATGAGCAAACCCTTGTCTTTGATATAAAACATGACTTGCAACCACTAGAGAAACAGAAAGCATCATATTACCATGGCCATTTCCTACCATCACATTAAAAACAAATGGTTTTCCTCAGATATTATATCTGCTCTCACGGCAGACCAGTGAGGACAAATTATCTTCACCAAGATTATCATATCAATGTTTTGTTTTATCTACAGCTTTTTTCTCATTAATTGGTAAACTTCATATTCATGTCTACTGTCTCTTCTCAGTATATGTTTTTCTTGTCCTTTTATTGTAGTTAAATATAAAACTCAGTATAGGGAATATGATCTCTATATGCTTATTGCTCCTAAATATCATAAGTGAGAGCTGTAGGTTACCCTAGATCAGGGGTTCTCATCTTTGGCTCCACACTAGAATCACCTGGAAAGCTTTTATAAGATGCTGATGCTTGGGTTCTGCTTCTAGGTTTTAGATTAAATGACAATCTTCAATCTCTCTCCAGGTCATCCTAACAACATCAAGGTGAAGAGCCACTGACTTTGACTAATTTCATTAAAAGTGCAACCAAATCACTGAAAACTGCCTTCTGTACTTTGATGTGCACAAGCTACAATGAAATGTTTGCTGGCACATATGTTAATCTTTTTCTTTTTAAAAAGATTTTATTTATCTTTAGGTAGAGGGTAAGGGAGGGAGAAAGAGAGGGAGTAAAACTTGCCTCTTGCATGCCCCCAGCTGGGGACCTGGCCTGCAACCCAGGCATGTGCCCTGACTGGGAATTGAACCAGGAACCCTTTGGTTCACAGGCCAGCACTCAATCCACTGAGCCACAGCAGCCAGGGCCTTTTTATTTTTGAGCAGTTTAATAGCTGATTTTTAAAATTTCTATCAGAATGAAACTATCTATAAATAAGGTAATAAAGAACAAAATTGTCACCAACTAAAGGTGTCAGGAGTACAGCATTTTTAAAAAATTTGGGACATGGAACATTAAGGCACATGGTTCTTCACGTCAGTGCTAGAAGAGATTGAGTTTGCAGGAAGAGCCAGCCACCTGTGTTCCTACCTGTCTAAATGCCCCAAAATCTTTACTTCTGAGATCTTTCAACCCATAACCTGTCACTTATCTATAGTTAGGCTTTCACTTATTAACCAATCAAACAGTTAGTAAATGCCTTCAAATATTGGAGAAAATGGGCATCATGTGTAATGATCTTAAAGTCATGATCACAACATTCTAGTTCTAGGACCTTGAACAAGTTACTTAAGTTCTCTAAACCTCAGTTTTTAAATATGTAATTATGACAGTTTACTCTAGAAGGTTGTTGTAAAGATTAAATGAGACTGGACATTGATGCAACTCATAAAGCAGTCCCAGAGCAAATATCCCTGCTTTATTTTAAGTAAGAAACAATGACTAGCTACAAAAAGTGAGAACTATGATAATTTACAGTAGGCCACAGGTGGCCCGCAGGCCCAATCCCCCCTCCACCTTGTTTTGTCCAGGGCCCGGCACCTTGTTTCTACCCAGCAGCAGTGCTGAGCTCCTTGTTCCTAGTTAAGGAGTAGTTACATTATACAGTCTTAAAATTACATTTGGCCCTTTGAAGGCAACCGTGAAGCTGATGTGGCTCCCGGTGAAAATGAGTTTGACACCTCTGCTATAGGCTAAAACAGTTTAATTTCACAGATGAAATTATAATAATCTGGGTTGTGGAAGACCTGGACAGGATGTAGCCAAGGAAAATCCAGGGTGGAGGAATGATATATGTAAAGACACATGCTTTGGAGCATGGAACAAGGCATAATAGGTGACTGCTTATTGGTGTAGCACTTACTAGTAAAAATAACAACTGGCATGAGATAAATGCTAATTCTGTGCTGAACACTTGACTAGTGTCATCTCAGTTATCTTTAAAACAATGCTCCCATTTTAGAGATGAGTGATATCAGACACCGAAAGGCTAAGTAACAGTGGTAAGTGAAAGAGCTGGGATTGGCAGTGAGATCTAATGGGTAGGAAAGCCTGAGTTCTAATACTAATCTGCCATGATGCTTCTACATTGGTCTTCAGAGTGTCCCGAACAACTGAGAATCAAAGGGAGGCATCAGACCCTGGGGACGTAGGCATAGAAAAGGAATTCTGAAGGTATCAGAATACACTTACCTTTATTTTTCTTAGGGCTGACCCAATAGGATTTCCTTTGACTGGAATCCACATAAAGAACCCTAGTCTTTGGTTTGCATAGAACTTTATCATGAGCAAAGCATTTGTACAAGAAGAATTCATTTCATTACAATAATGCTAATGTTTTTAGTTTATTTAGCTCAAGGAGTTAATGCACATGCAGAGAGGGATCTCCAGAGAAACAGAACTAATACGAGTATATAATTAGGAAATAACAAATTAAAACAATGATGAGATACCTATAGTGACCAAAATCCAGAACACTGACAACACCAAATGCTGATGAAAATGTGGAGCAACAGGAATTCTCATTTATTGCTTGTGATAATGCAAAATCATGAAGCCATTTTGGAAAACAATTTGACAGTTATAAAACTAAACATACTCTTAACATATATATGATCCAGCAATTGTGATCCTTGGTATTTACATAAGTGAGTTGAAAATTTATGTCCACACAAAAGCTTGCACATGGATCTTAATAGCAGCCTTACTAATAATTTCTAAAACTTGGAGGCAACCAAGATGTCCTTCAGTAGGTGAAAGAATAAACTGTGGCACATCCACACAACAGGATATTTTTCAGTACTAAAAATAAATGAGGTATCAAGCCATGTAAAAACATGGAGAAATTTTAAGTGTATATTACTAAGAAGCCAATCTTAAAAGGCTACATGCTGTCTGATTTCAACTTTATAACATTCTGGACCCCCCCCCCACACAAAACTATAGAAAAAATAAAAAGATCAGTGGTTGACAGGGGTTGGGAGAGGAAGGATGAATAGGTAAAACACAGAATTTATAGGTCAGTGAAACTACTCTGTATGATACTGTAATTGCAGACACATGTCATTATACATTTGTCAAAACTCACAGAATATACAATACCTAGAGTGAACCCTAATATAAACTATGGTCTTTGGGTGATAATAATGCATTAATGTAGGTTAATAGATTGTAACAAATATGATACTCTAGAGTGGGATGTTGATAGTGGGAGAGGCTACGTGTATGTGGGGAGCATGTGCAGGGAGCATATGGAAAATCTCTGCACTTTCCATACAATTGTTCTGTGATTCTAAAACTGCTTTAATAATAAAGTCTAAGAAAATGTCAGGCAAGAAAAAGCTGAGTATCATTAAAAACATCAGAACAACAACAAAAATATGTTCATAGCAATATCTAGACTGGTATTTAACCAAACATCTGGGTGCCATGACCTAATTGACACATAAAATCACAGCACAGATATTTGATTGCCTGTGAATCAGAAGTTGCAATAAAAGGGCTGATAGGACTTGCCTCAGCCATATGAATAGTTAAGTGGAGACTGAGAAATGCACTAGAATGGCAGAAGAATTGGTGAGGGAGGGGTACAATTTGGTTTTAACATCCTGGGACATGGGACAGTGATCTATTTCAGGACTTGGTTTTCCTTCAAGGACTAAGAGCTTAACTTTGCTTGAGCAAATGATTTTAATAATTTAATAACTTGAGTATGGTGTTTTGAATGCAGATGAATTCTTGTTCACAAAAAGCAGATAGTCTAGTGAGAGAAAAAGATCATTAACACAGAAACAAATACATGAAGAAAAAGATCATATAAATTCTATTTAGGAATAAACAGGAGTTAGGGAGATTATGACACTTGGTTGCTGTAGAGATGGGGTCAGGGAGCTCTCTGAAGAGGAAGCATTTATGGGAGTGACTCCTGAAGGTGGGAAGTTGAGAAGGAAGTCCACCAAGTGAAGAGACAAGAGAAAAGAGTTCAAGCTAGTTAGGAGGTAAGGATGGAATGAAAAAGGAAGGAAAGCATGAGTCAAACCACTGAAGGGCCTTATAGGTCATATAAAAGAGTTTAATTTTAAACAAAATGTGTAGAAAATGAATTTTAGCAAGAGTGGAGAACTTGAGAAAAATAGAAGCAGGAACTAGGGAGTAGAGATGAATGTTCAGGGGATAGGAAGGGTATAAAATATATCTTTGAGGATTTATTTGATAAATTGTATACGCAGAGTGACAAGGAGGAGCTAAGACTCATTCTTTTATTATTGCTTAAAATTTCAGTCCCTCCCTACAGGAATTTAGAGGAAGAATAATGGATCAGAGATCTTGGTCCAAGAATTAGTTTTGCACTGCCTACAAATATAAGCAGCGTAGGAGCATGCTTTGTTGGTAGAGTTGACAACCATCATGAGTACAAGTTTAATGACTTAAATACAGTTGTGTCATTTATTTAAAAGTTACTTTCTTGAAGGATTGAGCTAATTTGGTGTAAAAATAAATCAGAATCAAAAGGCTATTAGTCATTGGGTCCACTAGCTCATCAATAAGTGTGAAGCTTTGGAGCATTATCTGGTGAACATTAGTATAGGCTGATGTGTCTCAGACCTGGAGAGTCAACTAACTCATGTCACTTATTTATATCATGTGCATCAAAAGTTGTTATCATGCACACTCCCAAAGTCACTGAGGGGACAAATATAGGTACCTATTTCTTTTCCTCCAGATCTTGGCTCCATATGGTTATTTTTCCCTTGCTTTACTTCAATCACATATAATACACCCACTCAGCAATTAATTATCTTTGGCTCCTTTGAAATTACTCTCCAATCAAGTAAATGTAAAAGGACAGAGTGTTACAAAAAATAATTCCTATCTGGTCCTCTCATTAGGTACCAATTAAATAAACCAAATATGATTTGCTTCTTGATATGAGTTTAGCAGACATCAAGTCAGCCTGTCTCCAGGCTATTCTGATAAATGTCCTGTTGTTTCTCAGGGATTTTATTATGTCACATGATAATCTTTCAATTTATTGTTCCCTTAGCATATGCTACCACTGCCATTGTGTAGCTCAGATGCAAGATTCTACTTTAAATAAAAATCTGTCTGTTTCCAAGGTCATATGACCTTGTAGATTCATTTACAAGATCCCATAAAAATTAGCTTAATGAACCTTTAAAGCAGTATATCATTTTCAGAATTTTAAAGATAATGATAGCTAATAGAGACAGGAATATAGCTTTATTTGTAATAGAACAAATACCTAGAAATTTAGGGGTTATGCTTCATGCATTTAATGTATTGTATCATATTGGTAACATTTTTATCAGAAGACTGATGAAAATATAAACTATTTTCTATACCTGAGAAATGACAACCAAAGGGAGGTCAGAATGAACTAGATTCTAATACTAATTTAATAATAATACCACCATTGATATTTAACAATTAATAGTGTATTTTTTTGGAACTTATTTTAAGTGACTTGCCTCAGATCATATAGCTTGCAAATATGGAATCAGGTATAGAACAGAGCTTTGAACTTAGGGTTTTTCCTAATATGCTATGAGTTATGCCCAAGCTAGCCACTATAATCTGAAGAACTGGAGAGTTGGACCCACCATCTTTTTGTTTTTCTGTGGACATAATTATTTAAATATTGCCTAAATTGGAAAAAGAAGTTAGGAATAAAGTTTGTTTTTAAATTTTACTCTGAATTACCTGGTTGCCAAAGCTAAGGACTGAGTTGAGAGTAGAAAAATCCTTTTTGCTCTGTAGTCATATCAACTACAGAGATTCAATCACATCCAAAATATCCATAGTAGGATCATACACAGCAGTTAAAACTGGGGGTGTAAAGAGAGGCCAATTAATCTGACCTCATCAGAGTAGACATGGCTTTAAACTTCTTTGCAAATTATACAAAAATTAGAATAAAACAATTCAGAATGGTGTGAAAGGGGGATTAATTAGTCACATGATAGAGAAGTCCAGGGAGCAAATTCATATATATGTGGTTGGATCCAAGGCCTCAAACTGTGTCATCAGGACCCAGAATCTGTTTCCATCTCTCACCTCTAGTTTCCTTGGTTCTCTGGCATCTCCAGATTTACATCGTCACAACATCAGACCAAACTTTCACTTTGGAAAGCCAAAGGGTTTGATCTACTGTCCTTACATTCTGAGTCATAAACTCCATATTTTGTATGGAGTATATTTTTATATTGTGCCATGTATAATGCACAATTTTTTGCCCAAATGTTTAAGGGAAAAATAAGGATGCACATTATACATGGCTAGTACCTGAAATACATTGTGTCTGTTCTTGTGTTTTGTAATTTTTTGTTACATAAAATTTCTTGTACCATAATATGTTCAAAACTAAATGCTAAAAAAATGCTAAAATTCCTTTATAATACAAAAAAACAAGTATCTAAATATAAGTAAATAAATAATTGAATTAAAAAAATTAAAACAGAAGATTTTTTTTCTTGAAAGCTTGGGCCAAACACGTGGGTGTGCATTATACATGGCAAAATACAGTAATCACTGAGTCATATGCCCACCAGGGATCCCCATGCAGGCCCCACCCAAACAGCATGAAACAAGAGTGGGTGAGGGGGTGGATCCCTAAAGAGCACAGGGAATTGTTTTGAGAGAGAGAGAAAGAGAAGAGCAGAGGAGAGGAGAGGAGAAAAGAAAAGAAAAAAGAAAAGAAAAGAAAAGTGAAATGGATACTCTGTTGAGAAGTCCTAAAGTCTGTGGCCAAGAAGTTAAGAAGGAACAGGAACCAAAGGCCATGCATGCAAGAACTAGAACATTCACACCAATTTTATCTCCCCAACACCTCATGACCTCTATGGAGAATACAAGGTTGCAGGTTCCCAAATTATCACTTTTGTGGCCTTTTCCAATTTTCCTTGAGATATAGAAAATTAAGGAAAATTGATGGTCTATAGGACTAGCTATAAAGGAATGTGGATATAGTATGAATCTTGCAAAGTTGTAAATAAGCTTGAACTAGATCTGACTCACAGAGAGAACTTTCTTCACTGACCTTCCCATGAGTTATGACTTTCACTTAAATGACAGATTCCTCCTAGAGGGTTAGGGATAAACATAACTTTTCTCTGAAAAAGTTAGCCTGTCTCTGCTTTGTACTATCGGTCTTGAGCCAATAAAATACCCATGATTGTGGAAAGGACAATCTAATCCTTCTTTTCTTGTCACATTAAGGATTGAGTCTCTGATGTCTGTATCCCCCTTACCCTCTCAGTTTCTGAGTCCCTCTTTTTTCTGTTTCATTTGTCAGTCTTCTGCAGAAATCACCTGCCAAAAACTACATTGTGTCAGACTAACTGATAGACTTTGGTACTCTTTCCTGGCAGCTGCTTGTGTTATATTTCCTTTAGGGACCAGGGAGGAGAATCATTTTCATCCAATGTTTTTTGTCTCTCAGGTTTAAATATGAGATAAGGGCAGAAGAGGAGCAGTGAGAGTGTGTCATTCTATTATCAGAGTAGGCAGGAGTAAAAGCAGAAGTAAATCTGCCTGTAATTCTGATCACTTCCAAATCCGTAGTGGTCTTCTTTTAGCATTGTGGAGTTCCCCATCAGGCATCTCCACCCTGAAATCCGTCCATAAAAATTCAGTTGTGAGCCAGCTGTACTTTAGAGTTAGTAACCAGGTTTATTGCAATAGCTTTGCTTACAAAATAGATCCAGGGTTTTAGTGCCTACGTTATCTACAATTAGAAGTGAAATGTATGCAAGAAAAATGCGGATTTTCATATTTGTTTGACAAAAGAAGGGTAGATTTGACCTACTTGATCACAGGATTCAAACTGTCAGTCTGGGACAACCTTGAAAGTTTTACATGGAGTCAGAATACTGGCATTGTTTCTTTGAAGCTTTGATTTTACAGTGACCCAAAAGAACGTAATGGTTTTGTGCAGATTGTGTTTTACAAAAATGATCACAGCAATATTTTCCATGTTTTTCCTGAACTTTGGCACTTCTCCACAGAGAGGTGGAATCTCTTCCCCTCCTCTTGAAACTAGGAGAGGTTTTGTGACATCTCAAAAACTAGAATGAAGCAGAAGTGGACTGCATGACTTGAGGCTAGGTTACAAAAGGCAATACAGGTTTCCTCACTGTCTGAAAGTAGAACACTCTTAAAAAAACATTTTTTTTAAGCTGAAATGGGGTAAAGTGAAGAAATAATCACCATTAATTTATATGGAAATTTTTTGAGCATTTACAAACCTAAAAAATAACTTACCAAGTCATATGCTTAATTACTCCAGTTTTACTCCAAGCTTAACATCCTATGGAGCTCTCTGAGGTTTTTCTGATACCTTAGGATGCACCTTGCTAACAGATGCACAAAATAAATGGAGATAAAGCACAGATGCTCACAGACACAGTCCAAACCTATAGTGCTTGATGCTGAGATGCTGAGTTCGTTCAGGCAGAAGGAACTTGGTGGGGCCACTCTCGCTGCTCAGGGTAGGGGTGCATGCTGCCTACATAACGATACTGAAAGAAACATGCCGAATGCTATTTTTATCTTTTCTTTCTTTCTTTTTTTTTTTTTGAAAAGCAAAAGTTCTCTTCAGATTTCTTTCAGTGAGCTACAACAGGTACTGACGTAGGTCTTTTAGAAAATGAACATAGCATAAGGTGGATTTTCGAAAGTGGGGGAGACCTGAACCACTTTCCCCTGGGTCTCTTTCTTAGGACACTTGCTCTTACAACCCAGGGACAATTTTGTGAAGATGCTCAAGCAACATGGGGAGGCCACATGTAGGTGTTTTGGCCACAGATCTAGTTGAGGTCCCAATGAACAGCCAGCATTATCACTAGACATGTAAGCAAATCTTTAGATGATTCCAGCCCTTAGTCTTTAATTCACACCAGCTGGTGCCAAGTGTAGCAAAGAATAGTCCCTATCAAGCCCTCCCAGATTGGTGATTGTGGCAAATGTTCTAGCCACTACATTTGGGGCAATAAATAACTGATCTGGATTTAGTTTATTTTTTAAAAAACAATGAAAAGATGTTATGTTCAGTGTCATAAATTTGGAATTAATATTTAGGGGAAAACATTAAACTCCTATATTAATGATGAGTTTGGTATATTATTCTCCCTCCTTCCTTTATCCCTTCCCTTCCCTTCCCTTCCCTTCCCATCTGTCAGGTGGCCCCTTTGTTGCTACAGATTACAGAAAAATACATCATCAAAGTTCCATATTGTCCTAGGTGTGAATAAGATAGCTTGGTATGGGACCAAAGAATCCTGAAAGAGTTAAAGAATCATCCCCAAATATATTCCACAGTAGATATATTTTATAATATTTTATAACAGACATAAAGATGTAATTTGGTTGTTGAAAATAGGTCATTTTTCTTCTCAGTTTTTTTTGAAAGAGTTTATTTGATATTACTTCTTCCTCTGACACCTTTTTTTCAACTTCAGTAGCCCTCTATGTGCATTACTGTGAAATCTCCAAAAGGACAGTTTGGAACATTTTCCAAAAACAACATTTTCTGTTAGAACCAACCATTTATCCATCCATCCACGAATCCATTTACTTAATACAAATATATTGAGTGTCCATTATTTGCAAGGTACTGGGGACCCTAACGTGAAAGTTAGACAACCTACCCTTACAAATTTCACAGTCTCATTAGAGAGACAGGAAAGTAAACATATAAATTAGTTTATTAATTCAATAAAATTGTATTAATCTGCAGCTGCAGTATTAGAGGCATTATGCCAGACTCCAGTATTAACAATAGTAAAGAAGGGAAAGATATAACCTCTGTTCCACAGACTAGGGATTAGGACAGAAATCCAAATAATAGCAGAACCCAGTCAAGAGTTCAGGTAAGGACTCTAGTAGGAAGTGAAGTATGAACTGAACCCTGCAGACTGATGTGGGTCAGCCAGGTGAAAGCAGATATGGGAGGAGTGCACATGTTACAGAGGAAAGCAACTGCAAACATCCAGAGGTGAGGGAGAAAATGGAACACATGTTTAAAAAACAAAAAGAAGTTCAGTGTGGCAAGAACAATGTGTGGGGAGGGCAGGATGGTGGGAAATAAACTCGGGTGGGGAGACAGGGCCCAAAAGATCTTGGTCAGAGATGACTGTCTAACATGAGGATTGTAGCAATAAGACTGAATAAAAATGGACATTTTTGAAATTTTGGAGGTGTAATGTGTGGGAAATATTTATTGACAGATTAGATATCAGGGATGAAAATGAGAGAAGGGTCAGAATATGTTCAAGGTTTCCAGACTGGATAACTGGGTTGGTTGCAGTGCCACTAAGGACACCGATCT
Source organism: Trachops cirrhosus (assembly GCA_028533065.1). Taxonomy (NCBI): domain Eukaryota; kingdom Metazoa; phylum Chordata; class Mammalia; order Chiroptera; family Phyllostomidae; genus Trachops; species Trachops cirrhosus. Next base: position 40,828,627 of record CM052544.1, on the reverse strand, counting down.
CAGGAAGGACTTTGGGTCTGGAAATAAAACAGCATCTGCAGTTTGGGTCATGTTGAACTTGAGGTTCCTCTAAGATATCCAAGTCAAAATTTCTACATATATTCAATATATCCAAGTAAAGATCCAATATATAGGTCTGGAACTAAGAAGAAAAAAACATACTGAAGATAAGAATCCAAAACTATCAACCTACAGAGGATAACAGAAGCCCTGGAAGTGGAAGAGGTGTCCCAAAGTGAATGTAAAGGGGCAGAGAAAAAAAAAGCCTAGGACAGAACGCAAAATAACATCAACATACAGAGGGGATGTTGGATCTGGATGGAACCACTGGAAAAGAAACCAGGAGAATATAGTACCTAAAAAACCAAACACATTACAAATATATTGATAAATATATATTGAGAAAAGGTATAAGTAAATGTTAGGAGCATCACTGGCCAGGAGTTTAAAACCCTGATCTAAACTAAAGTAATGACGTTGGTGACAGAGAACAGAGATATCTCTTGGGAGGTCTTAGAAATGGTTGGCTTGTAAGGAATAAAGGAGAAGAAGTGGAACTGGAACTCCCTGTTTGTTTCAGGTGTCCAGGAAAATTATGAAGGCTTCCCTACCAGTCAAGTCTTATCAGTGTTTGCTCACACTGAGTATTTTCAAAGAACACACAGAGTGTTTACATATCTCTGTATATCCTTAAAGTGAGACAACTGTCACTGAACAACAAAATACAAAAAAAGAGTCTGCTTTTAACATGGCCTATTCTCACAGTGTGACCTTTGCAATATTAAAATATTTACACAGTGAGGTACTTCAAGGTGCTCTGAAGAAAGGGTCTGACAAAAACTGCAGGTCTTGAAACAACATGTTTCCTGACAGTATATTAAGTTGGTTTTGGAAACGCTGCATCCCAATCAACACAATATGTTCTGCTGTCTGCTGACAACCAAATAGAATTTTTCAAAGACAAGGGAACTGTTTGTGATTCCTCCACACAGCCTGTCTTTCACATGCTAATTTGGACTTAGTTGAGAATTTATTTGACCCTCAGAGGTAGAGAGTATTTTGAATTTCTCACAAGTTTGGGTCTAGTTGTTACAAATTTGAGACATAGAATTCTGCTCATTTTTCCTCCCTCCCTCCCTCCCTTTCTCCCTTCTTTCTTCCTTTCTTCTTTCCTTTTTTCTCCTTTTCTCCATCCCTACTTCTTAATGGTCATAACAATGTTGTAATTTAAGTAAACAAAACAGCAGAGGAGAACATGGCCTCTACATACAGAAAGACGTAGTAGAGGGCCCCTGGTCTGATGTGTCAGAACACAACACTGAGTGTGGCTATTTTTCTTTGTTTCAGATGGAAGACTTGGCATCCACAGCACTGAGCGCATTTGCAGGAACTCATGTAACTCTAAGCCGGCCTCACTTCAGCATTCTGTTCAGTCAATTAAGCCAGAAGATGGTTTAGCAACTAAGCACATAAAATGCTCTAACCTGTTTGAGCACAGACGTCAACTTTATTGTCATCCACCCTTAAAGGAGGGGAGAATTTGCCTTGTCAATCATCACCAACATTCAGAAAGCTTGCAAACCATCACTCTCCTCTGCAAACAACAGGTGGTCCGAGATCATGCTCTTTAAGATTATTTCACTTCGGGACTAGACATATTGTTGTATCCTTGACCAGCATCTATTTTTTTGATACAGAAATTACATTCAATTTCAGGAAAAATGAGCAAAAAGTAGATCTTGCACAATCTTTTTTCACATCCATAATCCACTTTATATATTTACTATGAATATCGTTATAATAAACACCATGATTTTAATGACTCATATGTGTTGCCAAATAAAGGGCCTTACTAGACTGGAGTTTTTTTTAAATTACTACACTGCCTAGTGTTCCTCAAATTTATCAGGCTTGCCTTTCTCTATTAAGTCAGTCCTTGGCATCTTTAACTCATCATCCCTTCCAGCCTCAGTGATTTCCTAAGTGCACCATGAGCAGTGAAACTCTACTATTTGCAAAGCTTAGGTGTCCCGACAAGTGAACCAAGAAAACATTGCCTCAAGAACTAGCAATGCATTATGTTTAGTGGGTACAACAGAACTCTCTTCCAGAAAGTCAAACAAAATTGAAAAATGAAAACCATGACTATTGGAGACTAAAAAAATTAAAATGTAAACCAGCTTGAATACATTTGAAATAATCTAAAATTTAAGTCCAGTAAATATTTGGCAAAAACAGTTATTTTTCCCTGACGAAGCCCATATAAGAATAAAATAATTTGTTAGGTTTGGGTTTGATCGCATGGGGTGTATTAAAGGAGATATCTACTTTCCATCCCTGCTATATTGGAGTAACTTGTGAAAAGAACATGAATGAGTGCCTTAAGTGCAAAAGTCATTTGTTCATTCATTTATTCTTTCATGTGTTCAATAAATATCTATTGAATGCTACTTTGTGTCAGGCCCTATGCTAGGCACTGGGGAAGCTGCAGTGAACAAGTGTCACTGTTGTCACAGAGCTTCCTTTACAGGAGGAGTCAACAGACAACAGTGAAGTACACAGATACAGTATTCTTACAATTCATCAGGCTTTCAATAGTGTACTTCAATAGTGAAGTTCATAGATACAGTATTTTAAGAGAGCAATACATACATAAATTAGATATTTTAAGAGAGTGATAGTGGGATAAAAATAAAACTGTGACTCCTAACTTCCATTCCAGTACCCATTTAATCCACTGGAAAAACCTAAGAATCCCTCCCCTTTCAAAATATATCCAGAATCTGACTCCTTTTTAACCCTAATCATCTCCACTGTGGTCCAACCCAGCATCCTCTCTTACCAGTGTTATCGCAGTAGCCTCCTAATGGTCTCTCTGTTTCAATTCTTTCCTCCCTTCTAGTCTATTTTCATGCAGTCAGAGTAACACTTCTAATACCTATGTCAGGTCATGCCACTCAGTTCAATGACTTCTGACTTCTCTTCCTCTGCTCACCACCTCTATGACCTGATCACCCAATGCCCTTGTTGCACGAATTTATCTAGAACACTGGTTCTCTTGTTATTCTTCAACACAAAGGCTTGCTCCTGTTTTAGGAGCTGTGGTACACAAAATTACAAGATGCCTCCCCGCAGATTCCTGTTTCCTGATGTACGCATACCATCTGCCAGTTATCTAATCAAACACGAATCTAGGTACTTCTATAAGGGTATTTTATAGAATTGAAATCCAAAATCAGTAGACTTTAAGACAGGGAGATATTCTAGGTGGGTCTGATCTGATTACATGAGCCTCAAATTTGGGACTAGAGGTCAGAGACAGAGAAACTGATTTAAGGCACAAGAAAGTTTTGAGGAGTTTTCTTTTTCTAGCTTGAAGATGGAAGGGGTTGCATGGCTATGAATCTGAGAGGCCTATTGTTGCTGAGAGCAGCACCTGGGACAGCCAACATGGAGACAGGACCTAATTCTGGTCATTGCAAGAAACCAAATTCTGCAGACCACCTGAATGAGGTAGGAGAAGTCCCTGAGCCTCAGCTGACACCTTCCTTTCAGCAGTGTGAGACCCTGAGTAGAGAATCCAGTCATGCTGTGCCCAGACTTCTGATCTATAGGAACTATAAAATAGTACATCTATGTTGTTTTAAGCCACTATTTGTTCTGCAGCAATACAGAACTAATATGGCTTTTTTGCACTTGTTTTTTTCTTAGATGCTTTTCCTAGCTATCCTTCTGTTTGCTTTCTCACTTCCTATAGGTTTCTGACTAATTCTTCACTATCTTCCCAGTGAAGTCTTCCATAACACTCAGGCTCCTGGCACTCGTATATTGGGTAATTTGAGGATTTTAATAAAGTGACTCTAGAGGAGCAGGCAGGTTTTAGAGAAACTACAGGGGAAAATGAAGTATCCTAGAGGAAGGGTTCAAGGGAAAGGGACAATTATGAGAACTTAGGGCATTACTACATGATAAGGACCATCTAACACAAGCTGTGACCTTCCATTTAGTCCTGTGGCCAGCTTTGGGCAATGCCAGAGCATGCAAGCCAGGAAAGTAGTAATACTCCCCATAGCTCTCCTCCCTTCCTGCTTATTAATTATCCAATGCTTTTATGAGAATATAAGTATCATGAGGACAAGTACTTGGCCAAGTTCATTCTCTGCTGTATGGGTATAGACCAATATTGGAACATAGTCCTCAACATTACCAAATAAATAAAGGAGTGAGTGAGTGAATGAATGGAGAGCAATGTTATGCAGAACAGGTAACAGAGAGATTTCTCCAACTTTTGAGCTGAGACAACCGATGAGAAGAAGCTGTCCAAAGAAAGAAAAAGGAGTTACAATTCCATAAAGAAAAAATAGCAAATGCCTTGACCCTAAGGAGTAAATTAGTTTGCAGTGTTTGAGGAACAGAGTATCAATGGCAGATGCATCAGGAATTGAAGTGTTGAAGATGACTCCTGATGTCAAAGTGGCAGACAGGGACCATATCATGGCAGATCTAGCAGGGCATGGTAAGGGGCTTGCATTTTATTTCAAATGCAATGGCCAGATATTGCAGAGTTTAAAGCTGAGAAGAGAAGTGACATTGAATATTTAGAGTTTTAATATCCAGGGAAAAATTCAATAGTAAGGAAATAATTGAATTGCTGTGGTTATGAATCTATTCTTTGCTTCTCTAGTCTATTTCCCTTTTTTGGATACAGCATCTTTATGAAATCTCCTAATTTTTATATGCTCTTATCTTCAGTATTTTCCTACACTCTATACCTAACAGGAGAGTTCATGTGGGCTGGACCCTATAATTGTTTAATTAGACTCTTGAATTTACCCCTCAAATTCCCCACAAGTGTTGTCCTTTGTGCTGTATAATAAAGGCAGAGATGTCGTCTTTTTTATGTAAGGGTCTAGAAGAATGCTAAGTTCATTACCTGGGGTATAGAAAATTTTCAGCACTTACTTACTATTAAGATATTTTATTATTAGCTATAATTAGTTCAACTGAAGTGTGAATTAGTAAGAATAAAATAACTAGAGTTGGGGAGTCTGTGATCAAATCCCAGCTCACAATCTTTGAGTGATGCAACATTGGTAAGCTGCCAATTTCTCTGGGTTTCAGTTTACAATCTGCAAAATAGCATGAAAATACTATTTCATTAATGAGTTCATATAATAAATGAGATAATATATGTAAAGTGCTTAGTATATAGTAATACCCAATAAATTGGAGGCATTATTCTTGGCTATTATTAGATATTGCAGGTGCAACATGGTGAGTTAGAAGAAACAAAAGATCATTTTTATGTCTTCTACCAACTCACTCTCACCCACACGAAAGGGGGCTGGCATTTGTATTCCCAGAGGTTCACTGAGAGGAGAGAGGAGTTCTAGAAAAAGATTCAAGGAAGAAAAGGCAAAGTGGGAGGAGGGAGAAAGAGGGAAGGAATCCTGGAACACCTGCACACTGGAAAGGACTGTTTCGGTCCTGGAGTTCTGAGCAAAGTGCCCACTCCCACACAGCACTACTTTAGAGGTGATGTGGGGGCTTGGAGCTGCTGGGGCCTAAATCAAAAGAGATGTGGCTTTGACGATTTTTCTGAAAAAGCTCTAGGACTGATAGAGGGCCAGCCCGTCTCATGGACACCACTGGAAAATTCACATACTGGTGGTTACGATGACTTGATAAAGATAACAGGTCCTTATTTATTTTCCAAACATTGCGTATGTTCCTGTATTTTTATATAACTTAAGAAGTGTAACAGACACCTTAAAATGTGAGTTATTGTTTTCTTACCATTCTGATTAGAATGATAAGAAAGATTTAATGTAGTAAGATTTAAGATTTAATGTAGAAAAATAATATGGTAGAATAAAATTAAAAGCAAAAGCATTTCAATAATGATTATACTATAGATAATTAGTAAATATTCACAAGAGTGAATTTGTATTATTCATTTTTCTGCACGCTGTTTCAAACTTTAAGCCAAAATTGTTATTGTGGGCTGATAACATTTGTAAGTCTCAGAATGAAAGATTTCTGGAGAAAGGGGATTCAAATAGAGCTAATGGATGGATATGGTGGCTTTCTTCCTACCTACTCTTTTTATCAAAAGAACATTGAGATGGAAGGGATCTTGAAAGGCATTTTAATCTCTTTACTTGTCTCCAAGAATGGCTGACAGGTTTTCTTCCTGGTGCTTTCCTCTGGGATTAGTCTGCTTACTGAAATCTGCTATTTTCTTTATAGGTTTGCACAATAAAACTATTTAGATGAACTGAATGCAGCTCTTTTAAAATATGTGTAATTCAAGTTGGATTTTTAAATGGCTGTCTCTGAAATGCAGAGATGCATAACAAAATCAACAATGTTTCAAAGGGCGGAAATATTGAATGTTCCTTTGTTACACCGGGCATCTTTGAAAAACTGAAATGCATTTACAATGCTTGGCAGTCTCCCGAGAGACATGCATCAAACGGTGCTCCCGATGGTGGGCTGGTTTCATGACATAGAAGCATTCTTATGCTTGAAGCATCTCAGTAGTTTTATAAATAAGAAATGTGTTTTCTCTTTTAGCAAAGAAGCAGCTATTGTTTCCTTCCAATAACTTCTGATCTAGTTCATGAAGTTCTGGGACTAGATTACTTGAGACTGAACTTTTCAGCTCCTAGATTATGTAGGACAAGGATCAGTGCTTCTGCAGACTTCAGAAGGTGCTGTACTGAGAGAATATGACATAGCAGAGAAGAACACAGGCTGTGGGGCTAGACTGCCAGGATTTGGAATAAAGCTCCACTATGTTCAAGCTATGTAAACTTGCATTCTTCTGAAGGCTGACTCTGAGACAGGCACTTAGGTACAGGTAGTTCATGTGAAAGAAGATCTCAGGAAGCATAGGTGAGGGAGCAGGGAAAATGAAACAAGGTAGGGAAAATGACCAATGGAGGTCTGTTAGTCCAGCCAGGGACTCTCTACTTCTCTGTAGAATGTGCTTGGAATTGTCCCATGGAGGTTGAGGAAGCTGGGCCTATCTCTCATGAACTGAAAGTTCTCCTCCCTCAATGTGTTAAATCTCAGGTTTTGCCTGACTGCCCTGCCCAGGAACTTCATAAACTCATAAACTTCAGAAAGTTCACAGCAGGCAGAGAATCAGAGAGAGACTAGCACTTGATGGACAGCATGCTGTAAGTTTGAACAGGTGTACTCAGAGGTGGATCAGGGGATACAAGATGTACATCAACTTTGTCTGCTATAGGACTTTACAAACATGAAAAAGAATTTATTGAGATCAAGTCAATCTATAAGGAAAGTTACATACAGCATGTTCTACTAACTTCTAGACAATACCTATAAGTAATACAACATTGTGTTTGCTATCTGAAAAATTCTGACCCAAAATCCAATGCTTTCCCATGAACTTGTGTAGCAAGGGAATAAAACTCATCTAGTTAGAAGTGTGATACCACTGTTTTTTTTTCATACAGTGTGCCCTGCAATATTGGATTTATGTGTGAGGATGCTCATGAATGATCCAGAAGGTGCTGAGTCTATCTTTTCAGCAGGAAACTGGCACTGTAAAGCTGTAACATAGCATCTCTGTTTTCTCTCTGCGTAGAACAGAGTTGTTCTGTTCTGTGACTGTGAACTCCACCTGCTGTGTTGATGGGCTGCTGAGGTAGGGAGAGGCCTTTAAGATCAGAGAAGAATTGAAAATGGCCCCCCTTCCATGCAGCTTTGAACACTTTGTATAACACCATTAACCATCCTCCCTGCAGCTTCAGCTACGGGGCAGCTTGGGCTTTTACTAAGAACTTCATGCCTGATATAATGTGGGCTCTATCTGTAAGTATGTCAAGTATTATTAACACCATTTTACAAATGAGGCAATTGAGGACCAGAACACTGATACATGGCTCAGAATCACCTGTCAGGTGCACTAACTAATACTGATGGGTAAGTCCTCCCTTGGAGTATGACTTAGTAGATCTGAGGTGACACCTGAAAATTTGCATTTCTTTTTTTTTTTAAAGATTTTATTTATTTATCTTCAGAGGGGAAGGGAAGGAGAGAGGGAGAGAAATATCAATGTATGGTTGCTTCCTGTGCATTCCCTGCTGGGAACTGGTCTGCAACCCAGGCATGTGCCCTGACTGGGAATCAAACCATGATCTCTTGGTTCACAGGCCCGCGCTTAATCCACTAAGCTACACCAGCCAGGGCAGAATTTGCATTTCTAATAAGTTCTCTGGTAATGTTGCCGCTGCTTAGGGGACCACACTCTGGGAAAATATTCTGTATATGCTGTATCTCATTTAATGTTTATCTCTGCAGCTAGATGATCTAAACTCTAGAGACCACAATATCTATCTTATTCATGGGTCTTTTGGTGGCTCAGGCTCGGGCACCTGGCACAGGAATCGTTGTTGAATGAGATGTCTGAATCAACGATCAGGGTTGCATCATTGCTTGTGAACAGAGAATGTGTCCCCGTGTCCCTGCACAAAATGATCATCCCTAAGTCCAACTCTTAGAGCTCTGGTTTCCCAGACTCTAGTCTTCTCCTTACCACTGATACCTGCTCTTTTAGCTGACTGTCATTCTAGATGTCTACTAACTCATCCCTCACATGACTGATTTGCTGTGTGAGTTGAGCTCAGGGATCCCTATCATTTCTTTTGACTGACTTACTTCGCCTTCAGATTCACTGTCTCCAGTCTTTGGTCAAAGTATCACCTCTCATCTCCCTTGAACCTGTGGCTCCTAAGGAACATAAAAACCTGATTTCAAAAACTGCACCCTGTCTGGATCTCATTCAGATAAAAGCTCATCTGAATAAAACAGGGTAGAAGCCAAGGACTCTCTATTGCCCTTGATGAGCTGGCATTGTTAAAATAAAAAAAAAACAACTTGGCTTTTCTTTTTTTATTCATAATTGCCAGTGTGCTTAAACTATCTTCCAAGACAATGCTGTGTTGAAGAAAAATCCAAATGTATCAAGACGCTCCTCCTTAGAGTATTTTATGAGGAAGACATGATTTTCCTGAAGTGTGGGCTTTGGCAGACATTCACAGAAGCACTCACTGAAGTTTGCAAATGCAGATCCCTGGGCTTCTACCTAGGACAGAGGCTTAATGAATTAGAATCCCCTCTCTGTGGAGGGCCCCAGAAAACTCTGTTTGTTACAGCAGTGCTGTAAAGTGTGAGAACAACTACCCTTCATCTCCTCATAAGGGTACCAATCCCATCATAGGGGCTTCTTTTCCATGAACCCACCCAAACCTAATGACTTCCCAAAGGCATCACCTCCAAATATCATCACACTGAGGATTAGGTTTCAGCATATGAATCTGTGTGTGGGGGTGGGGCACAGACATTCGGTCCACGGCAAAGTCTCTCAGACAAAGCTTGGCAATTAAACTATAATGCAGATTTTGAGGCTTTATGATGCTTTTGTTACTTTTCATCAAAACCCTACAGTACTGTTTTGAGAAGATGCAGAATCATGGGTTTGGAACTCTGTTCCTATAGCTCTGATGGTATTGACCCCAAACCTGGCTCTAAAGGCCTATCTGTGCCTGACGTTTATCCCCTGGACCACATGATTGATGTTGTATTGGGTATAATAATCCCATTAGAACAAATGGCATTGTCTAATTCAGGAGATGCTGGGGTAAAGGATAGGTCCTCTATACTGATAGATTTGAACATGAGAAATTTTAGCAGCTGTCTGACTGGTTAAAGGCACATGTCTGAGAAAAGGCAACCCAGCTCATGGATGGGGGGAACAGATTATGAACAGAAAGGACTCATCAGACTTGACTGAAATCCTACTTAAAGTGATTCTAATCTCCTGATTTCCAATTACATAAGCCAATATATTCAACTTAACCAAAGAATGCATTGACTTATTAACTAGTAAGATTTTCTGTCACTTACAATTTATAGAGTCCTAATCTATATAACACCCCTCTGGATCAAACTTTCTAGAATTCCCTGTCTTTAGACCCAACTTTGCAAACTGGTCCACGAAGTCAGCTAGCTATTCCCTGTCGCACTGACCTGAGCAAAAGTGGACAGAATTTAAGAAATGTAACAGTAACAAGTGCACTGAGAGATAGACTGTCAATTTTCCTATTATAATGACAGTTCATTACTCCTATTCAAATGGCATAGGCAAATAAAAGATACACAACTTTTATTTTCTATAAATGCAGAAATTGGTTGCCATTAAAAAATAACAGAGATGGATCCCCAAGATCTCAATTATCACAGGGTGAGATGTGGGGATAGGAAGGAGAATGACATTTTTTCAGTTATTTAAGTAATGTCCTATATTATAGATAAGATTGTTTTCTAAAAAAAAATGAGCCTGATGCTTGCTTTGCACACAAGTGAACTTAAGAGAAAAAGACCTATTTGTAACTATCATTTGTAACTTTTGGGATGCTTATGAGAACTGACATCTTTGAAAACTAGGGAGAGCTGTGAAAAACAAAAGGCAGAGTTAATCCAAACCACCAGCTTCTTGAGTACAATTAAACTGGAACTGACTGTGAAGCAACATCACAGCCTGCAAGCTGTTTAGCCTTGAGCCCTCGAGTATCCAGCGTAATAAGATGGGTGAGCACCTCTGCTGACTGTTTAGACATTGGTGTCTATTGTGTAAGGGCTGATATCCAAGCAAAACACCATGTCCTCTAATTCTGCTCTAGATGGTCAGGTTCCACTGAAGTGGATTTTGAGACTGAATAATACAGCAGCAGGTTTTCTCCCTTAATTTTATACTCATAGTAATCAATGCAAAATAAGGACTTGACTTTTGTTTTTTTAACACAGATTTTTAATTTTTATACTCGTGATGGTGAAGACACATGCAGAAGGAAGTATATGATCACAGATTAGCACACCTTGGATAAATCTCAAATTCTAGTACTCTCTAGTATTGTCCTTACCTGCTCCTCTTTTCCCTTCCTGGAAAACAACTCTTGATCATTCAAGATGTATGTTAGAGGTAAGTTTCTCTGCAAAGTCTTCAGCAATCTTCCACCAATGTAATTGTCCTCTTTTTCTCCGTGTTCCCATGACATTCTGTGTACACTCATAACTTTTATTATTATTTAAAATGGGAGAGAGTAAATATTAGTTTTCAGTTCCTGTTTCAAAGTGTGGTCTTCTTGAGGACACTGTGTTATTTACTTTTAAACCTCCACATGGAACAGTGCTTGCCTCAGAATAATTACTCAATCAGTATTTGAGGTATTCGTTGGTTATATAAATAGACCACTGGGATGCTATCTGTAGCATTTAATAGCTTCTGTATAGTAACTGTAGAGTGTAAAATATAAAAATGAAAATTGAAACAATTTAACAATCATTTTCACCTTTACATGAAACAATTTAACAGTGTGACATATCCTTCCACGTTTTTCACATTGTACTATTTAACTGTTGCTGTGTAACTCACTATCCAGAAATTTATTACTTACAAAACAACAAATATTTACTGCATCACTATTTCAGAGAGTCAGGAATCCATGAGCAGCATAGCTGGATGGTTGTGGCTCAGAGTCTGTCCTGAGGTTGCAGTTTAGATGGGGACTGGGGCTGCTGTCACCTGAGGGTTTATCTAGAATAGAATCCACTCCTAAGAGGATGCCCTCATGTCACTGTTGGCTGTGGCCTCAGCTCCTAGGTGGAAGGCCTCAGCTACTTACCCCATGAACCTCTCCATAGAAGTGCTTGGCAGTCCTCACAACGTGGCCACTGGCTTCTCCCAGCAAAAGCAACTCAATATGAAGAACAAGGCATTAACTACAATGTCTTTTATGACCTAGCTCTAAAAATCACACAGCATGTCTATATTTTGTAGGTCACAAGACCAGTCCTGATACCATGCAGGAAGGAACTACACCATGGCATGAACACCCGGAGGCAGGTGTCACTGGCAGCCATCTTGGAGGCTGGCTGCCACCCATATAGACAATTTGTAGTATTGTTCTTATAAAAATATAGTCATGCTATCTCCACTTATTTGCATGCTTTTTTACATAAAAATACTTCACTACCCTTCCTTTAGATTGGATGATAAGAATCGCAGTCATTTTTACATTGTAGCTAACATTAGATTCAATTTAACCTACCCCAATGATTCAGGTTGTTTCCAGTTTTCTATCAGTATAAGTAAAGTAATAAATATCCTTGTACATATAATATTGGTTTCATTTCTATGGGGGCTACCAAAGTGGGATTGATTGATCAAAAATCAGTATTCTATCTTTTTATTTCCACAAACATTGATAGATTTCAAGAGGGATAACATTTACTTTGTACCAACAGTGTACAAAAATACTTATTTCCCCATGTTCTCCCCAGCACTGGATTCTTGTTTACGTAAATTTTGTCATTCTGATGGGCAAGAGAAATGCTATTTCATTTTTCATTTAATTTACATTTTTTTCCTAGTAGTGAGCTTGAGCATCATTTACTGTGTATTATTAGTTTCATGCCTTTCTCTTTCTGAAGATTGGACTACTCATACTTTTTCTTGGATAAGTGTTTATTTTTCTCATCAACTTATAAAGAACTTTTGTTTGTTTTTTTTTTTGAAGATTTTACTTATTTTTAGACAGAGGGGAAGGGAGAAAGTGAGGGAGAGAAACATCAATGTGTGGTTGCCTCTTGTGCACCCCACACCAGGGACCTGGCCTGCAACCCAGGCAGGTGCCTTGACTGGGAATTGAACTGGTGACCCCTTGGTTCACAGGCCAGCACTCAATCCACTGAGCCACACCAGCCAGGGCAATTTATAGGGAACTTTTGGTATTTACATATAACTAGAGATAAAATTTCTGGTTTGGGAAGTTCCCAGGAGAGTATTTTAAAGAGTACTATGTTTTCATTTTTATCACCTTTTTGACTTAATATGTCTAAAGGTCATTCAGGGTTCATTGAGATAAAACAAACAAAATAATAATATGTTGAACATATTATTTTTGAAGACCTTTAAAACTATGTGAGAAACTGGCTGGAGACATTACTAAACTGATACCTCTGCCCCAGAAAGTGGCGAATTAAGCAGTCTGTTGACTTTAAGATTACCTTGGAGATAGATCACAGAATTTAAAATGCAGTCACTCAGAAAGCAAAATTGCTTGGGAATAAAAGGCAATAATTACTATCACTCTTTGTATAACTAGTAAAATAAGAAAAGGGGGAAGAAAACCTCCTACTTTAAACTTTGATGCCTCAGCAAATATCCAGAGACTCTTCAGATTGCATGTTGAGATTAAAGATGCAGTCCTTAGGGTAAGCAAAAACTTCAAACTTCCCTCTCTGTGTATTTTTAAACTCAAGCTACTTTGATTGCTTTTCTGTCTAAACACAATAAACAACCTTGACCTTGAATTATACTGTTAAGGAGATAAAAATCTGGTATCTGGAAGAGCACGAAAAATGAATTCCTTGTTCTCTAGCATTTTAATGAACAGTGTGGCCAATAACCAATAAAGATAGTATGACAAGCTAAGAGTGAGTGATTTTTAGATAAAACCCCCAATATAATCAATGTTTATTATACTGGATATCTAGAAGCACATCTCTTGGATTTCTGCACTATCTAGAAATTAATTTGGACTAATTAATAGTGGGAATTATTTGGGAAGAGAGCAGACAACAAAAATTTTTATATTCCCAGCAATGCTTTAAAGGTATCCTTAAATTTTAGGTTCTTACTGTGTACTTCTGGGAAATTGCTGATAAAAAATACCGTGGATTTAATTATTTGGCAAACATGTTCTATATGTCCATAGGATAGTTTCATATATGTTATCACTGGAGATCAGTGAGGTCTCACTGACAATCCCTCTTTTCTCCTCTAACCACTGTGCCATCATAGGACTACAGTAGAGAAGTCTGAATTATTGTTCACCAATTTGTTGCCTTTTCAGTGTTCCAACAGAAAACAGATGGTGTACCTAATTTAGGATAATCCAGGTGTTATTACAAAGGGACTATTTACAAAGGGTGGAATATAGTTTTAAAAATAGTCTAAAAAGTTAGGGTCCAAAATGTGGAGGAGCTGTACTAATCTAAATGTAAATGGATGAGGCCAGGGAGTAGGAGCCAGAACCTAGAAGGAAGAAATCCTGTAAAGAAGCCTTGAGAGAAGCAGTGACCTTAGCTTGAAAAATACAGCAAACTAGGGGTTGCATCACAGAGAGGTTGCCGGGGGACTAAACACCATGACCCAACTTTCTTTCCTCCCTCCAATATCCTAGAGGATATGGGAACCCATTGATAGAGTTTATATAAGACCTCTGGAACAGAAAACTGGGTGTAGATGGATGGAGAAGGCTCTGAAGTGGCAAATGAAAGAGGGAACACTGGAAACACTTATACTTTCCTTCATACCCCTGACATTAGACTTGGCTTTTGTCTTGCTTTGGTCAATAATGTGAGAATGAAAGTGATGTGTGTAGCTTCTAAGTGGAAGCTTTAAGAATCACCATATGTAGCCCCTGTCTGCTTGACTCTCCCTGAAATGCATGTCTGGGGTGGACCTCCATCAGCTCGAGTTCCTGAGTACCTGTGTTCAGCTGAGCCCTGTTCCCCACCTTCAATGGAATGAAGTGAGGAAGAAATATACTTAGTTGTTTAAGACTTTGAGATTTGTGCAGCCTAATTTTGCCCATCCTAATGCATAGAGTCTGCCATTAAATCTCTGAGTCTCACTTTTCTAGTTGTGAAGGCAATCCCCCGTGACAAATACCAAACAGCTTCCTAAACTTTAGAAAGGCTCTGTGGATTCAAGCAATCTCAGGATGCAGGCTGGCACGTGTGTGTGTGTGTGTGTGTGTGTGTGTGTGTGTGTTTAAGATAGTCTATCTACGATTATCATAATATTTAAAACCCAGAGTCAATAAAAGGAAATGACTGTTTTAACATTTAAGAAAGTCTTTAACACACTGTTGAAGTTTTTTAGGGCTCCTGTAGATAGGTTATTTTGAACCCATATGTTTGTAAGCTTTTTTTAAGGCTCCTTTCAAACTGGATATAGTATGTAACCATGAGTTGAATTACTTCTGTCTCAAGCCACTGAGGCCCTTCTGTGCCTGCTGTTTAACAGTTCATTTTAAGAAGCAGGATTCTCATCCAGGATGCATGGTTAGAGGACACAATTCTTGTGTGGAGAGGATTCTAGTAAATATAGAAAGTTACTCCTTTTCTTCCTCACAGCTCTCTGGTCTGCTTTTAAATTGCTGATTGTGGCAGTTCCATATGTGAACTTTAAAGAACTCTTTTTGAGAAAGGTCTGACATCCTGGCTGTTTTGATGCCAGTTTGTTTCCTCATTTTTAAAATGGGAATGATTGTGCAGCATAGATTAATGTGATGTTAAATAAATATATATATTTTAAAGCTTGTAGAACAATGCCTGGGAACTAGTAAGCTCTTACTAGATGGTAGGTGTGATTCTACCACTGCTGCTGCTCCCTTGAAGATTAGGATTCTATGCAGACTCTAAGTGCATAGCATTGCCACTGAAACATACATGGCAACTTGAAAAGAACCTGCTTTCTCATACTTGAAACAGTATAGAGGAAGATAATTGAAATATAGCTTATGGGTCTGGTCTGACCGACTTATTCAGCTAAGTCTTTGATGTCTGCCACACTGATTCATGCGTTTCCTCCTAAACATTGATTGACCATCTATTTGTCAATATCCCCAAACCTCTTAAGGGTCATCTGGAAGAAAGACAAATAAGTCACTAATTGCTAGGGGAAAAAAGCAATGCATTTGGTCCCTGTGATAAATGAGAGAGGAGTCTTACTTTTGTGAAAATGTGTTGGTGGGATCAGAAACAGAGTTCTAAAATAGACTCTCAGGGGCCCCTTACATGTTAGTGGACTTGGTCTCCAGTGGGCTCTAAACTTGACACCTTCAAAGCATTGCCACTTACAGCACTGCAGCTCCTAAACTTTTAATCACTGCTAAGGGACAAATGTGGACACTCACCAAAGGCAAGCTGCATTTCAATAGCTTGAGCATTGGTCTCATATTGTAACCAAATACAGGTCTGGTTGCCTGCCACTACAAAAGCCAATACTCGAGAGGTGGGTGCTGATGTAAAGGAAAGTGGTTTATTTGCAGATGTTGGCCATCTGGAATATGGGAGATTAATGTCTCAAAGTCCATGTCTACCTCTCAGTGGAGGCAGATGTTTTTATAAGGAGGGACAGAGAACAGAACAAAAAGATCAAGGGAGGGGGTGAAAAGTTCTTTATGTGCAGACTAGCACAGTCCATTCTAATAAAACCAGTGATGGTCCTGAGTGTATTATCCTGGTTTGGCCATCCTGGCTTCACAACATCCTGGCCAATGGTTGAAGGTCAGCAAATTTCCCAGAGCTGGGATGCCTGAAGGTTGGGATCTGTATCTTTTGAAATTAGTTCCTAGGATTCTTATACAAACATGCTTTTCATTTACAAACCACATATTAGTCAGAGTCCGCACTTACAGAAACAATGTTAAAAGAATTGTGGAGTGGGTTACAATTTCCTACCATACAATTTTCCACGGTTACAGCATGGAGCAAGGGCTCCATGAAGTCTCAAAATGACTTCATGTAATACTTGCCGTGGGAGGACTTAGCTTATTAAAATAACTTATCAGATCCTGAACAGACATTAAAATAGTACTTGTGACACACACAACACATACACATTCAAAGAGAATTAAATACAATTCTCTTATAATTATTTTCAAATGAACCTGAAACATAGTCACGTGTTTCCTCCTTTGAATCTCTAATGGATATAAAGCTATATAAAAATATTTTTAATGCCTTCGGTCTTCTCAGAGGGAGAATTTTTTTATGTTTATAGTAATATAAAGAAGTGTTTTTAAATCAGGAAAATGACCCCACTTCTTCCAGAGTTTTGTTCTTTGAATATTCATTAGGAGTTTTGGAAACTTTTATTAGACCTTAACTTTTGGAGATGGCTAGTGCCCTAGTTTGCTTCATGTTAACATGGATATCTTCCTTTGTGTTTTACTTGGGAATCTGTTGCTCATAGAGAACCAGCTGTCAATTTTGTGTTGCACAAAATCAGGGACAAATGTGTGGTTGGTAGGATACAACTTAATATGTGGTATAGAAATGAAAGCTAGATCTATAATATTCAGGTTAAGCTAGTCTAAGCTGGATAACAACAATCTTCAAAATTCAGTGGCTTAACATACAAAAGTGTGTTTCTGTTTCACACAAGGTCTGGCTGCTATAGATCACCTGTCATCAAAGAAGACCACATTAGCTTCCATCTTGTGATGTCATCTCCTCAACACTTGACCTTCAAGGCTGCTATTGTTTTCCATGGTCCCTGGATCCATCCTCTTAGATGTTCTTTCCTTCCCTTATCCTTCTTGGCCATATTTGAAGTTGACATTATGCTCTACTTGGGGCCACACAGCTTTCTTATCCCATGAGAATTGGTAGACCAAAGACCATTTAAGGTTTCCTGTTAAGTCAGAGGCTTTTTGTTTTTAACCCAATGGTCAAGTTTCTTTGGCAACAAAATGATCTAACAAAATGTGTAAATTTTTCTAACATCTACTTCCAGTATGTGCTAGTGACCACACATAGTATTTGCTCAAGATAGTATAAAATCTTTAATTTTTTGCTCTCTCATACCGATGTTTCTCAACTTAGTAAGATTATTGGGCTTTGGAGGGCCAGTCCTGAACCTGACCTTTCTTTTTTATTTTCCTAATGGAGAGCTTCTTTAGGGCAGCTCCCTTCCAAGCAGTGGCACATGGGGTCTGCTTCTATCTTATTGCCTTGCTGTCTAAACGCACTGCTTCTGATTGTTGAGGTAGAGGAAGAGAGAATGAGAAGTTTCCTTATGTGTCACTTTTACCCCTTGCTCCTTAGACCTAGTCACATGGCTCCCACCTACCTGCATGGTAGGCTGGGAGGTATAGTGTTCTGTGTTCATAGAGAGGAAAGAACTGCTTTAATTCCAGAGTCATAAAATGTCAAAACAAGGAGGGTTTGTTGAGGTAACATAGTCCTGTGGCTTTAGCTTACAGATGAGAAAATTGTGATGCTGAAAAATTTATCTGGAATTACAAGTATTTAGGAAGATGATCCAGGACTAGACACAGGTTCTTTTGAAGTTTAGGCCAAGACTACAGCTACCTGCTTTTCACTTTTAACATTCCTGTAACAATTTCTAAGTCATTGAACTAAACAACTAGATTAGCATGTCAAGGTGACATTCAAATAAGTATGTAAATGGGTATGTGGATAGTAGCCATTTTTTTAAATCACTCACTCATTTATTCAATGTGTGTGACCCTGTGCTCAACAGAAGGTGGTATGTATACAAATCCCATCTTCCTTGTCTTTAAGGAAGAATCAGAATGTTGAAAAGATAGATGAGTAAACAGAAGATAATAATACAACATGATAGTGCTAGAATAAGCTGTATACTGACATAGGAGACAACGTAGATCTCTCCAAATTTGACATGAAGAGAGGTTCCTGAAGTGGTTTAAAGGAATCACAAAAGGAAAATTACTACTCCAGTTTTCAGTGGAGCCAGATGCAGATCCCATAGTTTATTAGCAATGTGCCTTTGGCAGATTTCTATCTTAATCTTACTTTCCTCAACTATAAAATGGGACTAAAAATACCTGTTTTGCACAGAACAAATATATATGTATGTATATATGTAGTACTAACCAAAATTCAGCATTTAGTAGCACTCAATAAGTGGCAGCAATTATTCTTATTCATGATTTTACTTAAATAAGCATGGGATTCAGAATACCTGAAATGTCACACTCGTTACTAATGGTGGAATAATGATGTTAATACTAAAAGTAATTAAAGTACATAGAAAGGATATCAATTCTATAACTGGTAAAGACATTCCCATATCACCTCTATTACCACCACTGCCACTGCCACCACCACCACCATCATCATCAAGACATTCATAGAAATAAGAGTTGATAGCATGGATTCAGAACTTCTATATTACAAATAGAATGCCTTATGAGGTTGATCTCATTAAGCATTCACAGGAAATCTATAAGTTAGATACTAGTAGCACAACTAGCAGAAAACTGATATCCAGAAAGTTTGAATAATGTGCTTATACTAATTAAAGAACTATTCATTTATTCCCACAAATGGTACCTTAATTACTTTCCAGTACCAGATGTGGTATATATTCATATATAAAGGCATGTATGAATATGAATAAATGAATGAATGAATGAAGTCTGGATATTAGACACATGAGATAATCTCATAAAGTACAAAATAAAACATAAAAATAACAATAAGGACTGTGAAAAGTGCTGATACATGATACATGAAGAGAGAAACTCCAAGGACTGGAAATGTATTCCACACATTTTAATAGCAGTTTAAAATGACACCAGGCCCAGTTGACCTGGTGATCTGCTGGTAATCCATGGATAAGGTGGTACTTGCAATGCCTTTGCTTCGAGCTCAGAAAATATTTATTAGAAGAGTGGTAGGCCAGGAGCTTACAGTCTAATGAAGGGGATTAGACAGGGATAAAAGGAACTATAACACCAAACAGATTAAGTTAAATGAAGTAAGTGAAAAGAAATATGATATGTTATCATAAAGGCTCTAAGAAAGGAAAATGTGTACTTAAAGAGTTGGATCAAATGAATAGTGCTATTCTTTCAACTCGTTCTGTCTCACCACTCACTGAAGGATGTACATCCAACTGTGCACCCTTCTAAGGCTTAAAGACAGAGGTAGGCAGTGGCTTCTGCCTACTCCCTAGTCTCATGTCCTGCCACTTTTCTCCTTACTTTCTAATATCTGGCTGCACTGGTCACCTTCTGCTCCTTGACTATATTACCACTTCTAATATTTTGTACATGCTGAATCCACCATATGGCTATTCTCTTTCATCCACTTTCCCTAATCTCCTCCTTCACTAGTAAATTATTTTTTAAAGATTTTTATTTACTTATTTTTAGATAGAGGGGAAGGGAGGGAGAAAGAGAGATAGAGAAACATCAATGTCTGGTTGCACTCATGTGGCCCTTACTGGGGAAATGGCCCACAACCCAGGCATGTGCCCTGACTGGGAATCCAACAGGTGACTGTTTGGTTTGCAGTCCAGCATTCAATACACTGAGTCACACCAACCAGGGCTCACTAGTAAATCTTTACACTCTTTGCATCTCAAGTCTTGATTGACTTCTTCGGTGAAGCCTTCTCTTAATTCCAGTCTAACTCAAGTACTTTGTTTGTGGGACTATGTTCATTTCCTTGCTAGCTCTCCTCTCCATTTATAATTACATGCTTGTAATCAGTATATGAGTGGGCTGGACTCAGTAGGATGCAAACAGATAGCCCCTTCACAGTAGACTACCCTATAAATTAGGAAGAGATGGACATTTATTTCAAACATTTGGTGCCTGATGATGGAAGGCCTGAGCATTCATGCAAGATGTTTTCATCAAACTTCTTCACATTTACCATTCACCCCAGCTATCCATGCCTTCTCCTCCCCACCTACGTCCCATTCACTTCTCTTTGCATCCTGCTGTGGAACAACCAGTGGGTTTTCCACTAACTGTGGTCTCTTGAATATCTTTGGTTTCTGTCTTGTCTTACACTGTTTAGTGCACCTAAGAGACCTTAACCACCATCTTCACATATCGAAGTCCTACCAAGTTCAGTTTTTAGTTGATGGCAACTAAAATACCAAGGGAAGATCAGAAAAAAGACAAGAGTCTAGAATGGCATGGAAAACTAAGACAGCCAGCCAGTCTATGGCTCCAGTTTGGGGACAATATCCACTAAATAAAATGAAAAACCAATTACCTGCTATTATATAGCTCAAAAATCATGATGGATATTTTGTTTTTGATGAATTAAATAGAATTCATATCACACCACTCGTCTTTTTGAGTAGCCACACAAATAATTGTGGTAGGTTTCTATAGAGTCATTAATCTAGGGGAAGCTCAAAAATGGCAGAGGAGAAGAAAACCCTGAAAGTAAATTAACCTAAATTCAAGCTATTGATTGCACACAGTTTTTAAAAATGTGCCAAGTTCAACTGCCATTAAATTACTGAAGAAGCATTAAATCCATATATTTCATTTGATGCTTTCAATTATATGGGAAAAATATAAATAAAAGCTATTAGATACATGATTTTTACTTTAGCTTCTATATCTCATCGTTGTACTAATTTCAGCTTTGTGACCAACAACCTTGGATTCAAAAATTTATCGAGTTACTGAGAATTCCAGCTCCAGAGAGAAAATCCCCCAAGGAGTACTTTTCTAATTAGAACTGCAGCTTTAATATCTATAGTAGTTTTAATTTAATTTTGTTGTTGGTAAATAATGAATTTTCTTTATGGCAACAGTTGGCTACATTTTTGGATAATTTGAGTTCTGGATACAGTAGATAGAGCTAAGCTATTACAAAAGGAAAATTGCTGTTTAAGTTAAAAATACATTGGTTATATTCCTCAACAGTTACTTAAATGCATTATGTTAATTTAAAAACTTTGCTGCACAATATACTCTTTTTTATTTTTACTTATTTATTTATTTTCATTTTTAAAAAAATATATTTTATTGCTTATGGTATTACATTAGTCCTATTTTTTCTCCCCTTTATTACCCTCTGCCATTTAACCCCCCTCCTACTATCATTCCCCCACCTTAGTTCATATCCATGGGTCATACATACAAGTTCATTGGCTTCTCTATTTTGCATACTATTCTTAACCTCCCCCTGTGTATTTTGTGCCTACCATTTATACTTCTTATTCTCTGTACCTTTTCCCTCATTCCCCTCCCACCCCTTCCCTGCTGATAACCCTCCATGGGATCTCCATTTCTGTGAATCTGTTCTAGTTGTTTCTTAGCTTGTTTTTGTTTTTGTTTTTAGGTTTGGTTGTTGATAGTTATAAGTTTATTGTCAGTTTATTGTTCATAGTTTGATCTTCTTTTTCTTAGATAAGTCCCTTTAACATTTCATGTAATAAGGGCTTGGTGATGATGAACTCCTTTACCTTGACCTTATCTGGGAAGCACTTATCTGCCCTTCCATTCTAAGTGATAGCTTTGCTGGCTAGAGTCATCTTGAATGTAGGTTCTAGCCTTTCATGACTTCAAATACTTCTTTCCAGCAAGATTGCTTTTGAGAAATCAGCTGACAGTCTTCTGGGAACTCATTTGTAGGTAACTCTCTCTTCTTCTCTTGCTGCTTTTAAGATTCTCTCCTTATCTTTCAACTTGGATAATGTAATTATGATGTGCCTTGGTGTGTGGTCCCTTGGGTTCAACTTCTTTGGGACTCCCTGAGCTTCCTGGACTTCCTGGAAGTCTATTTCCTTGGCCAGAAGTTCTTCTTCATTATGTTTTCAAGGAAGTTTTTAATTTCTTGTTCTTCCTCTTCTCACTGTGGCACCCCTATGATTCAGATGTTGGAATGTTTAAAGTTGTCCCAGAGGTTTCTAAACTTCTCATTTTCTTTTTGAATTCTTGTTTCTTCATTCTGTTCTGACTGAATGCTTATTTCTTCCTTCTTTTCCAAACCACTGATTTGAGTCCCAGGTTCCTTCCCATCATTGTTGGTTCCCCATGCATTTTCCTTTATTTCACTTTTCATAGCCTTCACTTTTTCCTCTACTTTGCAACCATATTCAACCATTTCTGTGAGCACCCCAAACACCAGTGCTTTAACTCTGCATCTGATAGGTTGGCTATCTCTTCATCACTTAGTTATCTTTTTTCTGGAGTTTTGATCTGTTTTTTTCATTTGGGCCATGTTTTTTTGCCTCAGTGCGCCTGTTATGTTGTAAGGGGCGGAGCCTTAGGTATTCACCAGGGTGGGGAAATCCACACTGCTGCATGTCAGGGAGGGGTCTGAGAGGGAACAATGCCACTTGCTCAGCTCTGGACTGACTTTCAGTCACTTCCTCTGCTACCCACAAGAAAATTGGGCCATTCTGGTGTTGATTCCCAGGTGGGTGGTTTGGTGTACATTCTAGGACCCTGTGGGTCTCTCCAGTGAACTCTCCTGTGAGGCTGAGAGTTTCTCCTGCCACGTCAACCCCCATATGTTTATTCAGTCAGAGATTTTGAGTCTTTCCTTCCCCATGATGGAACCCTGGGTTGTGTAGTCTGTCTCACTCCCCACTTGTTCCTCCTTGTTTATCCATGTGCAAATGTGGGACCACCAGCTGTGCTAGCTGCCACTTTGCCCATCCCAGTCCTCCATCGGCCACCTTGCTGCAAGTCCTTTCCACCCTGGCTGCCCGCCTCCACCTTTCCTACTGGTCTGGATGAGTATTTCTTCTTTAACTCCTTGGTAGTCAGACTTCCATACAGTTTGATTTTCTGACAGTTCTTGTTATTTTTTGTTTTTAAATTTGTTGTTGTCCTTTTGGTTGTGTGAGGAGGCAAAGTGTATCTACCTACACCTCCATCTTGGCCAGGAGTCTATTTTTATTATTGTTCAAGTACAGTTTTCTCCATTTTCTCCCCACCATTCCCCATACCCCACCCATCACCCATCTGCACCTCCCACCCTCAATCCTATCCCCCTTTGGCTTTGTCCATGTGTCCTTTATATGTGTTCCTTGATGATCCTTCTCCTTCTTTCCCCTGTTATCCTCCTCCTAGTACACTGTTGGTAGAAATGCATACTGGTGCAGCCACGGTGGAAAACAGTATAGAATTTCCTCAGAAAAATAAAAATGGAACTACCTTTTGACCTGGTAATCCCACTGCTGGGATTATACCCTAAGATTCCTGAAATACCAATTCAAAAGGACCTATACACCCCAATATTCATAGCAACACAATTTATAACAGCCAAGTGCTGGAAGCAACCTAAGTACCCATTAGTAAATGAGTGGATGAAAAACCTATGGTACATTTACACAATGGAATACCATGCAGCAGAAAGAAAGAAGAAGCTCCTACCCTTTGCTACAGCATGGATGGATCTGGAGAGCATTATGCTAAGTAAACAATATAGTCTTAAACTGCATTATTCCACATGATAATTATTGTGAGAGATTAACAAAATACTGAGTGAATAGTGGGTTGAATGGTCCATAAAAAGTTGGACCATTCATGTTCATGTCCTAACTCCTATGAATGCAACTTTATTTTTTTTGGAGGGGGGAAAGATCTTTGAAGATGAGTTAAGGATATTGAGCTCAAAAATTATGATAGCTATTTTCAGGCTTATTATATGGGTGTACCTTTAATCCAAAGACAAATATTTTTTAAGAGAAAAGCAGAAGGAGATTTGAGACAGAAGAGGAGACAGACATAGAGGTGGCCAGGTAAAGGTAGGAGAATTCTCGCTCTATAGCCTCTGGAGAGAGTACAGTTCTGTCAAGACTTACATATTGAACTTTAGGCCTCCAGAGCTGTGAGAGAATAGATTACTGTTTTTTTTAAGTCATCAAATTTGTGGCCATTTGTTACAGCAACCCCAGGAAATTAACACACTACCTATGCTATATGCTCTTGTAGGTTTTGATTTCATATTTTGTTATTATGCCTATTATTATATTTAAAATATAATATTTAGTTATCATTAAATATTTATTTAATATTTTGTTATTAATATTAATATTAAATATGCTCTTATATTTATGTATTTCAAAATGAATTTGCAGCTAAAGAAAATAATAGTTTAAGATGTATTCATTCAAAAATATTTACAAAATGTCTATTATGTACCAGGCTCTTTGCTAGCTGCTGAGTAGCCAATCACAGACAAAAACAGCCTCAGGCCCTTTTCTCACTGAGCTTATCTGTAGTTCTTTTCACATAGGTGGAGAAACCAAGATTTACTGAAGTAACAATGTATTGCTCAGTAGTTGGGAAAATCAGTTAATCTGGTATTTTCTGGATGTATCTCTTCCCAGATTATTAGAACTAAAAGCAAAATTACAAATCATAATGGTGGCAGACAAGGCATACACATATACATTGTCACTTGAAAGATGGTCAGCAAAGCAGCCAAAACACTGGTTATCCACCTTCTATTGTATAGATATTGATTTCTGAAGCAACTAGTTAGACTCCTGTCCTAATACTGACACTCTCTCCTTTACTTAAAAACTGCAACCCCTAAAATAATAGGGCAGGAAGGAAAATTTATCAGATTGCACACATTATATTCTGCAAGATGAGCACCCAATGATTAAGACACCAGCAATGAGAAGCAGTGAACCAAAGCATGTAACTAATGTGGGGAAGGGGTTTACAGTAATTCAGGATAGTCATGTTAGATCAATATTGATAAGGGAAGAACACATAAAAATATTACAATGAATTTGAAAATTCATTAATCAAGCATTTCCTTTGGGCGGAGCACTTATAGGTGTGTCAGTGCTGAAATTATACTCATGGCCCAAGAACCAGCCAAATTACATAGTTTACATGCTAGCTTTTCTTTCTGTTTAAGTAAGTTCTATGTCTTATTATTATAAAGAGTACTTGTGATGGATGCAACTAGTCAAGCATTCCCAAGATGGCAAGCCTTGGTGTTGGAAAAGAAGATACAGAATCAGAAAATTGTGGCTCAGGTTCTGGTAATGGATATACAAGGTATGTCTTTGCATAATAACCCACCCTTGGGAGAACTACTATCTTACTATACATAATCTATAGGGTGGTCAATACACCATCCTACAATTTTCTAATAAATTATATGCATGCTGAAATGCTTGAGAAAAGGCTACTGATGTTTGCAAATGAATTTGAAATGTTTAAACATAAGGATTGATTCATGGATAGAGAGAGGTGCAGATGGATAGATATGTAGAAAACAAGTTTAGTAAAATATTAATGGTAGAATGTAGATGGTAGGTATTTTTATGTTTACTGAAATTCTTTCAAATTTGCTGTATGTTTGAAACATTCATAATTGAATCTTGAAAAAATTCTAGTGCCTTTTTTGTCTTGATTTGAATTATAAATGATACTGCTTCTCAAACATCTCATTTCAAGAAGGAGAAAAACTAAAATTTGTCTCAGAGAAGTTATTCCCTGGCTTCAATTAAATGACCACAAACAGAAGAATTATTTATAGAAGGTTAATTCTGAAGGAGAAGAAAGTGCCTGGTACTTTGTTTTTCAATTTTATGAGAATGGTGATTTTGATACTTGTACAAATGGTACACTTAAATTTGTCACCATTTCCTGATACTTTCAACAACAAGCTGACCTAATTTTGGTGACTTCTTCTGAGGGTATGTTTAGATAGCAGCCCTCTTGGTACCTACTAGGGATCCCAAGAATCCATGCAAAAATAACCATTGCAGGCCTGGATTACCTCCAGGGAACAACTGAGAATCTGCCTACAAATGACTGGCTCTTTCAAGTTAAATAATAAAACCATTCTCCTTGAAAATTTGTCTGTATTGGACATTTATGTGCAAAGCCCCATTCTAGACATTGGGAGTTCAAAGATGAATCAGACATTGACTTTGTCCTTTAGTATAATTCATTTAACAGCCTAATGATGGTGCTTATAGCAGGTAGACTTAATTGGGCATGAGTGAAAAATATTATGGAAATGTTGAATACATGAGTGACAGGAATCTACATGTAGGGCACCACTTTTTATCTTCATTTTCATCCATAAATCTAGAAATTTCCTTCCATTTTACTCATATCTTTTATCCAAAGAAAGTTGAGAATGTTCCCCAAATTTGCAACTCTAAAGCCATTTAGCTTCTACTTGCTAGTTCTGGGTTTCCATACCAAGGCTGTACCTGGAAATGCATAATCATAGTCCTTTGTTATTTGGAGAAACTTCAGTGACCTACATCAAACTCTTGATTCATACAAAATGAGAAAATAGCCCATTGATGTAAAATTACTTATTAAGGTCATACAGGAACTTTGCTTTTCAAGTTGTTATGTTCTATGAATGACTAAACAAGACCTTAAAGTTCCAAAATAGAATTAAAATACACGAATGGACATTTTAAATTGCTGTAACACTTACATTTCAGATAAAAACTATAAAGTATTATTATTATTGCTAATTTGATCCTATGATCCCAAGGGGATCAGATTCAAAGTGGTTGCTTATATAACCCAACAAACCCTACGAATTATAAAAAAAAAATGACTAGAATTTTCAAAAGGTCTGTCTTTCTCATGGACTATAGGACTGTGAAAGGATAAAATCTGAAGCTGATGTAGCCTTTTAACTATGTTGAGGAAAAATCTGGAATGCGGCCAAAATTGAAAAAGGCAGATGGAAGAGTAGCCAAATACCAATGACACCATTTGAATCCTAAATCCAGCTGTACCTAAAGGTGGAGTCACTCCCTTGCAACCCAAAGACCCATGAAAAGATAGCATCCCAACAGAAGATATGTTTTGTTCCACCATGGCAGGAGCAGGGACTAAAACAAATGGAGAGTTGAAAGCAGCCTGGGGATTAGACAAGATGATTCAACATGATGATTTGGCTCTGTGCCTGGGAAATGGAATAAAAACTCCACATTTTTATGACTACACTGACTCTGTAGTCTTCACTTGGATTGGTGTAACAGGCAGGCAAGAAGCTACTTTTTTCACTAATCTTTTCTGTTTTGAGTTCTTAAGTGAGAATCTAAATTCTGTTAATGAATATGGTAAAGGTATGTACCAAGGTATGCTTGCTCTTCCTGATGTTCAACAGGCATAAACTAAATGCCTCCTATGGGTCAGGAACTGCCTAAGCCATGATAAAAGAGATAAATGTATTTCCTCTGTGTCTTCAAAGAACAGATAGGCCACTATTAGTAGCTAAAAGCATACTTTCTTTAATTTTTTTTTTTTTGCTTCAAATCCTGGCTTCACCATTTACTAGTTACTTAACATCTCTATTGTTCAGTTTTCCTACTTTTAAAGCAGGGTTTACAACTAACCCTACTTATAGACTTGTTTGTTACAAGGATTACATTATACATAAAGCACTTGGAAGACTGCCTGGCATATGCCCTATATACAAGGATGTCAAATAAATTAAAGAAAGAAAGAAAGAAAGAAAGAAAGAAAGAAAGAAAGAAAGAAAGAAAGAAAGAAAGAACTTTTACTCCAGAAGAGAAGAGAGAGAAATGGCTAGTGTTTTGAATGTTTACTATATGCCAGGCACTGTTCTCAATATTTTATTTATGTGGTCATGTTGGCCTCTTCTGTGTGGGTTGATTTTCAAAAGAAAAGTTATATGTTGGAACACGGGTCATGGAAAGTCCTTTCCAAATGACACTATGAGCATTAAAGGTTATTATCAATGTCCTGGGGGAGGCAGGGCCATAGATTCAGTGGATGTGAAGCCTGGCTTTTCCTAACTTTCACCAATATCAAGAATAATATCTGTGAACTTAAACTCTTCTTGACTTTCATTGTAATCTCATCTCATAAATGTGGTAACTCCAGAATACAGATTTTTTCATGAGTTAGTGGCGTTTATTGTGAAAAAACCTACACACTCCTTCTGACTGTGAAAACAGTGTTTGAGTTCTGCTTCGGCCCCTTGTGCTCTCTGTCTCAATGTTTGGGTAACATTTAATGGGTAACCAGAGGCCATTTTCCTTGATACCCACCTATCAGGAGGACATACCTGTTAAATACTGCATCTTCCTACTGCTTTTAGGACATTTTTGCTGTTCTGAAAGATATTGCCTTTCATGTCCATGCACTGTGAAGTAGAAGCTGAGCCTGACTAGCCTTCTGAACGCTTATCCTGAAGTTATTTGGTACCCTGAGGCAAGAGTGGCTGGCAGCCCCTGATGGCAGCACCTATACTGGGGCTCCCAGCTGCCATAATTGGCTTTCTTGCCTCTGCTCCTGCCTAAATGAGGATATACAATGTTGGGCTTCACCCACCCACCACTTTTCAGTGGACAGGCTCTCACTACACATAAGGTTGATCAAGTAAAAGCCTTGTCAGCTTAGCAGAGGAGTTGTGAAAAGAACAAGTCTGTTGGAGGCTGGAGCAGGTCTCCCACATGCAAAAAGGAGTGCTGGTGGGTTAACAGAGGGCTCATAAACACAGGGACCAGGGAACTTTGCCTCAACCTCAACTTTAGTTTCCAGTCCCTGTTCTGGAGGGACTAGACTTGAATTCCTGGAGGATCTATTTGCACATCTCTCACTGTACATTTCATTCAATTGAGTTCTTATCTGAAACTGCTATTTTGGCCACATAACTTTTGTTTATTTTGTGTTTTTAATAACATTTAATATTTATTTAGTGCTAATTGTGCATAAAGTATGAATCTTATATTTTAGCTCTATTAGCATCTTTGTTGTTCATAGAAACCATATTCAGTAGTGATATTATCACTATCCCCATTTGTCAATGAGATTGTCTGAGTCACATACCTAACAGGTGATGCAAATTTAGGTAGTCACCTTCAATACCAGCAAGCTTAACCACAATGCCTTAAAATGAAGCCTGATAACTACTAATTTTTCAACCACTGAAGGTATTTCACATAAGATGCCCGACATTTCTTCCCGAGCTGCATCCTCTGTCAGACTTCCCTCAGATGACAGGCAAACTGCTCCTTTCAGGTGCAGCTGATTATGCCAGAAATGCATACTTGACCCAAGTTATCCCAATCCAGTTCTCTGTCCCAAGAATTTGGAATTAAGAGATAAACATTGAGTTAATCAGATGTGCCCACCCTGGAATTACAAGATCTCACGGAGATGAGGTTTTGGTCCAAGATAGAGACATAATGGATCCTGAACTCACCCCCTCTCATGAACACTCTGAATCTACAGCTACATATGGAATAATTTTCTCTGAAAAATAAACTAAAAACTGGTTGAGTGAATCCTTTACATCCAATGAATGAGTAAAGGCCCACATCCAAGTGGGTGGGAGAGGCTGGGACATTATCTCACCATAAACACCACCCCTGCGCAGTGACTAACAGTTGGAAGGGAACTCAAAACCCAGCTCTTCTGAGTAATGAAGGGTTTGAACCCAACACTGGCACTCCCAGTTTTTAAGACTTGCACTTGTGAGCTGAGCCCTCAAAGCACCTAGCACTGAATTCCAACGAGGCTCGTGTCCACGAGATCCACAAGAGTATAGTGATCAGAGAAACGTGCTTAAAGGGATAACAAGTTCTGACCCACCGGCTCCAGGGTCCACGGGAAGCTCAGGGTCCAGCTGAAGCGGCCAGGGAAAGGCGAGCCAGACTTGTGTGGGAGAGGCTTCTTCGCTTGTTTCAGATGATGGCCTGAGGGACAGGCATCAGATTTGACACACATTCAGGAGCCTGCTGGGCTGCTCCCCAGGGCGGACACTGGAGGGCGCCTTCGTCCTTCTCAGTGGCTGCCACTCCAGAACACCTTTGTGGCCAGAAGGGAGCTTTCACAGACGTGTGGTGCCTGGTGTTTGCTGCCGCCACCAGGGGACACTTCTACATCGCCTGACTCTGGGGCTTACACTCCTGAGTCCCACATAACTGTAACAAACAGTGAAAGGGTTCTTCAATGGCTCCCACCCCCAGGGCACAGCAAGAGGCCACACACCCTGGCACTCTATCTTCCCGTGAAAAAGGCCTATAAACTTATCGGAGCTGCAACCTGAGGGGCAGGCTTCTAATTAACGTCACATCTAAGGGTTGACTGTGCACGCTTCCAGAGAGCTCTAGAGGGCAGGTGCCATCTTCCGCCCTCCCTCTAAGGCGAGCACCGGCATCCCTGGAGGGGCTGCCCTTCCGATCCCATGGGACTGGAATAATCAAAGAGCCGGTTCTTGACAGACTCTACCGCCAGGGCACTCCACAGACAGCTGACTGAGACACGACCCTTGTCTGCTGTGGAAAGAGCCTATTTGCTTATTCAGGAACGTCACTCTGAGGGGCAGGCCTCTGGGTAGGGGCACATCTAGGCGCCTACGTGCTCCCAGGGAGTGCAGACTGTGCGGTCATCTTGGCTTTCTCCCTCTGCCTCGCTTAGGGGGCCCATGTTTCTCAGGAAGGACCTTGTGTGGTCTCATACCCGGTTTTTCCAACCATCACGCTCGAATGCCTGGCAATGGTGGCCCGCAGGGCCTATACTTGTAATCTCACGGGACTATATATAGATGCATACTTTAAACCTACTGCAGCAAGGTCTGGCTTCCAATCAGCCTGGATTTAGATGCTGGCTGAGATCTTCCCTTTTGGACACCGACAGGTTTGGCACACCCTCAATTATTGGGGGCTTTTAAAAATAAAATACGCTGCTTGGACAATCACACTCAAGAGCTAGGGCAGATTTGGATGATAAGGATCATCTCCTATGCAGGGCTACTCCTTCAAGACTGGCAGTTTCATCTAATGCAAAGAAGCCAGCACAGAAGGTTCAGACAAAATGAAGGAAGAAAGGAATATGCTCCAAACGAAAGATTACATGGAGATGGGAATGGAGTCAGCATCTTTGTATTTCAGAAAAACTGACAAAACCC
The DNA here is from genome assembly GCA_028533065.1 of Trachops cirrhosus. NCBI lineage: Eukaryota > Metazoa > Chordata > Mammalia > Chiroptera > Phyllostomidae > Trachops > Trachops cirrhosus. Next base: position 40,797,118 of record CM052544.1, on the reverse strand, counting down.
ATTTTTAGGGTGAGGTATCAGTAGTGACGTAAATAACATTTCAGTGGCAAGTTTACAAAAAATGAAAGTAAAAGGAGATATTTGTCAGTAAGAGAGTGATCATTCTTATTCCTAGGATAGAGAAGAAATTGATCTTCAAAGAAGGAAATGATGGAGATGTACAGACAAGAGACAATAAAATCCTCTAGATAATCTCCGTGAGAAATTCCAATTCTTGCATGAGACCCAGCTGTACTTTCTGTACTTCTTGCCATGTGGTTCTTTAATGTTCTTCTGTAGACTTTCCAAAGTCACCTCTAACTTAAACCAGTTCAAGTATCTTCTGTTCCTTGCAGCCACGTGGTGACTGACGGAGATTCCCAGTTAAAATTTGGTAAGTTTTATTTAGTCCTAATATTCCATGTTAAAGTTAACTCTCCAAGAATGAGAAATAAAATTATGCTGTGTTTTCTTGGTGTTTAGTGGAATATTATGTTTTCAGATTGACTTCCATCTTTTAGCATGCTTATAAGATCTTGGTTATTTGGGGCAACCAGTATTTATTTACCTTATTACTAGTACCAACCCTTTTCAGATTTTAGTTGGGGATTCACCATCTTCATTTCATTCTCTCAGGTTTGAGACGGCTGAATGCCCAGTTCAAAGGGCAAAGATCTTTGGGAATTTGCATAACCCTATCTATTGGGATTTGTTGAGAGACAAGCAGATGACGTAAGTCAGTTCAATCTATGTGAATGTGTGAAAGTATAGGGAATATTGGGATAAAAGTACTAACACTTCTGGTTGATAAAAATGAATCAGCAGGGGAGTAACTCTGGGTTTCCAAAGGCTGCTTTTTGCCTCCTGAAGGGAAAAGCTTAAATAAGAAAAGAATCATTCTAGAAGAAGGGAGAGATATAAAGTTGATTAAGCCTCTATAACCAGCCATACTTGAAGCTATAAGTTTTCACTGGAATACTCAATGACTTGAGCCAAAATTATTTCCTTTTAATTTTTTATATCATTCAACTTGGAGGAATTTTCAAAGAGAAAAGAAAGATGTAAAGTAATGTATATGTTATGACCTCATTATCGTAACACAATACCATGAAACCACCTTTCCCTCTTTCTGTTTTTTCTCTCATCTATCTAATTATCAAAAGCTGCACATGAAATTTTTAAAACAGTGGTTATCTAGGGGCGTGTGTTGTTGCAGGTAGTGTTAGAGAAAAAAAAAGACAAGGTTGGGATTGTCATGATGATCATCCTGTGATGATATCTGATTTATGCAAAACCATTTGTAATTGGACATAGCTATGGATAGAGATATGTGATAGTATGACTGATGGAATGTTGATTGTGGTTGTCCCAGGGCCATGGGATTTTAGCTGATTTTTATCTCTTCATACTTTAATGTATTTTAGTATTTGTAATAAAAAAAGATATTATATTCAAAAGTATCAGCCAAATATAGAGAAAATAGGCAATGTGCTATTGTTCAACATTTTCTAATTTTTAATCAACTACCATTAATTTTTCCATTTAATAATAGCTCCTTTAGCAACACAAGTTTAATAATGCTTCACGATGATTCCTTGGAAAATATATTGGTCAAACACTGGGTTAAATAAAGTTGAATGCATTTCTTTACAGACTATATATAATATGGATGTACATTGTAATGGATCGTGTATTTAGCAGTTCTCAAATTTATCAGTTGTGGAATATCCCATAGGAGTAGTGTGATATAGAATTTGGGAAACAAAGAGAAAATAAAACAACAAGAAAATGGGGGAGTTCCTGTGCTTTTAAAGTCATATAAATGTGACTTTGCAAGACAAATGAATTCCTTGATGTGGACTCTTGCCTTTTCATGCCTCATGGGTCTCATAGGCCTCCTTTTCAGGGTCATTGTGAGAGTCAGCTGCAACATATGTGATGGCATGTTTTAAAAATCCTGTGGCTTTACAGTTTATCTATATTCTTTTCTTTGGTTGTACATTTTCCCAAAACTTATAAGAAAATGATTTAAATGCATTTTGTGTTATTTTGTATACCCTTCCCTATGGTGGCTAACATAATGCCCTTCCCACACATAAACAAGACACAAACAAATCTATTCAACTTTTTTTTTGTGCAGCTTTTAAATAACAACCATTGCATTATTTTATGTGAGGCATAAAGAATAATTTATTTTCACTGGGACTGAAAAATGGAAATCCCTAAAAGAAGCAGTCAGTTTTACGAATTAGGGAAAAGAAAAGTGGCAAGAATAATTGGTTTGTTTATTTAATTCAGTCATACCAAACAGAAACTTAGTTAAATTGGTCTAGGCAAAAATGGGGGAAATTATTTTAAGGACTTGGTACTGCTCTACTAAGCCAAGGCAAGAAGAGCAGCTGGTTCCCTTGAAGGCAGGAAATGGAACTGGGCACCTTGCAAACAAAGGCACAAGGGCTGGCATTCTCTCAGATTCCCGCACAGTATCTTCTTTCTAATCCTCTTTATTTTCCCCTTTTTAGAGGCCTTCCTTTGCTTCCCTATGCACAAGGCAGCTGAGGGCTGCTCCACAGTGCTAGAGTCTGCATTTCTTTAATGTAGGTGACCAAGAAAGATATTTAACTCTGGCGGCTCCAGTTAGAAATTCCCAATGGATTGATTTTTTTTTATTGTTCCAGTTGAGGTCATTGTCCATCTTGATCCAATTAGCCAACCAATGCCAACCAATGTAGAATGTGTAGCTACTATCTGTGCCCACTCATGTGTCTTGGGCTGGTGAATAGCTAACAAAAGTGTGTTTGTGTCTTAGGCACCCACCCAAAAAGGCATCTTACAACTGTCAGTACTTTCCATAATATTAGCCTGTATCTCCTCTCTCCCTCATTTTGGCTGGGGGGTACATGTTTGTTGGCTTGTCTGTGATCTTCCAAATCTGTGAAATCCCATCAGGATGGGGACAGGGCTGTGGCAGCAATCTGGATCTTCTTCCCCTAGTTCAGATTTGCCTAAATTATCAGTAGAAAATATGGTTAACTATCAGTTCCCTATAGTACAGTGATCCCTCCCCTATCACGGGAGTTATGTTCCTGAAACGCCCTTGATAGGTAAAAATCTGCGAAGTAGTGACATTATATTTATTTTATTATTTATATATATTTTAAGGCTTTATAAACCCTTCCCACACTCCTATAAACCTTTCCCACT
>CM052544.1:40753191-40793835 GCA_028533065.1 Trachops cirrhosus | reverse complement strand
TTTAGGCCATGATACAGTGAAGCTGCAATAAGTGAACCACGATATAGTGAGGGACGACTGTAGTGTGAAAGAAGCAGTGACTAATTAAAAGGGGTGGGGGATAATCCAACATCCAGTTTCTTTTGGATTTGAATGCAGTTTTTGAGTATTGTATTGGCAAAAGTATTGACAACCTATACCAATTAATTTGTATTTGCTAACCTACAAACCAAGCACATAATACCATAGACACTTGTTGTAAAAGGAATACAGTCATTATTTGTGATAAAAGATATGTAATGGAAAATTGGAAAGAAATCACTAATAATATATAGGTATTGTAATAAATATATATTTCCTGAGTGCTTAATATATGCCAGGCATGGTGCTAAATATCTTATATGCATTGTCATATTTAACTATCACAGTAATCTTATGAAGAAAGTGTTATTTTTTATTCCCATTTTTTAGATAATGAAATTGAGGATAAGATGTTCAGTAACTTACCTAAGGACACACATACAGTTCTTTATTTTTTTAATTTTATTTTTCAATTACAGTTTACATTCTATTATTTCACTGATATGTGGAACCTAAAGAGTAAAATAGGCACACCCAGTTCTTAGTGGATTGGAACCCAGCTTGGTTTGGGTCTAGGTCTGAACCCAGATAATTGAGAGAGGATTGGGAGCTAACTACTATGAAGGACAATGATCTGAGTCTCTGCAAAATGAGAAGAATGTATTGGAAATGAGGTGAAGCCATACATAGTATTTGTCACAAATTTATATGATACCCCTGGATACTTTTGCTGACCCAGCTTCTACAGAGGCTAAGCTTTGGCAGCCATGTCCATATAGGCTAAGCTACACTATTTAGAAAGTTGACAATTCATTTCCCTCATTGCTACCAAGTGGGCTGGGCAAACAAAACAAAACAAAACAGAAAACATTGCAGTTTGCCCAAAGAAACTTCAGTTCTAGATGATTCTGATTCAGAAATAAGTAATAGTTTAAAAGAAAAGATGAAAAAAAAAGTGCCCAACTTAGTTCTATACCACACAGGAAAGATGACTTGGAAATAAAACCAGATTCATTACATGAGGTTAAAGTCTAATGAGATAAAGCTCTGAGATGTTATAGGCAACATTCCTAAAGTATTAACATCAGAACATTAGAATGTTGTGTTTAGTGCCATCTTAAAGCAGCCACCCTGAATGTGAATCATTTTAAGGACTTTGTCCCATATAAATAATAGGTCTGTGACTGTAGTTCACAGTGAATAATATAAAATGTTAATAAACCTTTTAAAACTTCAGAAGTAGCAGTATATTCAAATTATACATTTTATAGCCTATACTATTTAGGAGACTAAATCACATGGATTATTGTTTGCTTTTAACTCTAATTGACCTGCTGAAAATGCATAAACCCAAATTCTATTTAGATGGATGTTCAATTGTATATTTAAATAACTATTAATGCTCAGTGTTTGCTTTTTTCTTTGATTAAATCATCAGTGTTTTACATTAAAGGGGCTTTGAAACATCAGACACTTATAAAAATTTAATGGGATATTTCTACTTTCTCCCTAAAAATAATACTGATTTTAGCCCAGTGCGGTTTAAACTTTGCCTTTTTCCTGGGAACATACTAGACTTTAAAAAAAAATTGTTGTTCAATTACAGTTGTCCCCATTTTCCCCCTATTACTCTCCCTTGCCCTACCCACCCCCCAACATGCTGGATTTTTTTAATAGTCTATATTCAAATCTCCCAGTGTGCTAAAAAATGTATAAAATTGCTTTCTGTTTATCTGTGAGTAGATTATATATTAAGTAGAAACTCCACTACTAATTTCATATAGCAGATAAAGACCTATCTTTTTTTCTCTTTCTTTTTCTTTCTCTCTTTTTTCTCTGTTTCTCCTCTTCCTCCCTGGCCCCCTCCTCCTCCTCCTTCTCTTTCTTCCTCAGTTTTTTGAGCTCAAGAAGTTAAAGAATTGTGAGTAACTAGGTACTTTATTTACATTAAGTAAATGCCAATCCAAATATGAATTGTCTTTATATCATCTTCTGTTGGAACTATAACAGTGAAAAATCATAATAGTAAATTATAACCTACCCCACCATTCTTTAGCACATTTTTTCTGTAAGTGCTGACTCTAATATGTAGTAGCTTGTAAATGAACAGCATGTTTGTATAAGAATCCTAGGAACTAACTTCAAAAGATACAGACTCCAACCTTCAGGCATCCTAGCTCTGGGAGATTTGCTGACCTTCATCCATGAAGACAGGATAACATGAAGCTGGGATGATGTGAAGCCAGGATGACTAAATCAGGATGATGCACACCGGACCATCACTTGTCTTGTTGGAATGGACTGTGCTAGTCTACACATACAGAACTTTTCAATCCCCTCCCTTGATCTTTTTGTGTGTTCCTCATTCCCTCCTTATAAAATCCTCTGCCTCCACTGAGAGGTGAAGATGGGCTTTGAGACATGAATCCCCCATATTCTAGGAGATGGACTTTGTGACACGAGTTCCTTATCTTTCAGATGGCCCGCATCTATTTGCAAATAAACCACACTGTACATGTCTCGAGTGAATATTGGCTTTCATAGTGGCAGGCAGCTGGACCTGCTTTCAGTTACAGAACCACAGTGTCTATTATCAATATTTGACTATATGATCAAATGTCAGCCAGCATTTTTTCTGTTCTTTTAGAAGCTTCTCCCACGTCAAAGGCTATTTTTACTTAGATATAATTTCTCCCAAATTTATTATATTAACTAACTTGCCTTATATGTTTATTTCTAAAATAAATGACTAGGGTATCGTATTATTTGGACATGCACTAAAAGGTTGCTGGTACCAATTCCAACATGAGGGAGGCGTGTTCTCACCCCCACACACCACAAAGCATTTGCCATACACCAGCAGGATATCCAAGAATTTAACTCAATCTGATAGGTCTACTGGGAAATTGCATTAGATTCCACAAGTAAAGGGGCTTGGTACTACAAGACTGCATCCACCTCCCATTTCAGATGCTACCACAAATCCAGGTTATAACCTGGGCTTCTGACCAAACTGGCTATATATTAGAAGTCCCCATGACCCTTTCCTTTGTTTGATTAATTTGCTAGAGCAGCTCACAGAACTCAGAGATGTTTTACTTACTAAGTAACTGGATTTTTTTTGGTGAAAGAATATAACTCAGAAACAGCCATATAGAAGAGATACATAAAGCAAAATACAGGGGAAAGGGTGCAAATCTTCTGTAGGTGTGAGCACCTCTATGTGTTCACCAACCCCAAATCTCTTCAACTCTCATTCTCTTGATGTTTTATGGAGGTTTCATTGTATAAGCATGGTTTATTAAATCACTGGCCATTGGTGGTATTAATCAATCTTGTGTACCTCTCCCCTCCCCAGAGGTCAGAGATCGAGGACTAGGGACTGAAAGTTCCAACCCTCTAATCACTAGGTTGCTTCCACTGGCAAATGGCCCCATTCTTAAGTGATTTTCAAAAGTCACCTCATTAACATAGCAAAAGACATCTTCCCTTCATCTGGGAATTCCAACTATTAGAACTTTGTGCCAGAAATGGCACAAATCATGAAGATCAAATTATATTTGATGAAGATCAAATATATATTTCTTATTATAAATCACAATAACATACATACTTACACACAAAGTCACTGGACCAAGAAGTTTTAAATTTTAAAACCTAGAATTCATTGAATAATTGAAAGCTGTGATCTGATCTGAGCTCTAAGATTTATAGACTTCCCAGGAAATGTCATCCTACCCTTTTATAATATGCTTTTGACTTAACCATTCTTAAATGAGCCATTCCAAGTTAATTGGAAACTAAACTCTTCTTGAAACTTGTGGATAGCACTGAAGGGAATACCTAAGGACTATTCCATGACTGAGAGAAAAATACATGTCCCTATAAAAGATAGCTTTATTTTGACAATACATTAGATGGAGAATCCAGAATCATTCTTCATTTGTAAATACATATTTCTGTCACTGAGGCCATGGTGGCTGGTGGAGCGTTACTATCTCTTTTCACAGGTGTCATTACCCTGAAAGCTGGGTGAAATACAGGATGACTTTCTCTTTTCTTTCAGGAAACCTAAAGGCAAAGAATATCATCTTCTGTCCTTCTTGTTTATGAATGTTTCTTCAACCATGTCTGAACTTAGAAATTGCTAGTTTATATTTCACTGTAAGTGGAAGCTTCTGAGTCACAGGGTACTATTTTCGGTGAATAGTGTTACCTAAGAGACTTTGTGCTTTCTAATGTGAGGGGTGAGTTTCAGTCTATGTTTAATAACTGGAAAGCTTCTGACTGCCTTGAATTATTACATTAACACATTATTTGGTAACTGAACTTGACTTTTTTTGCCGAAGTCAATTTAACAAGTGCCTCCAGCACAATCTTTTTCTAATACCTTCCCCATCACCCCATCTATGTGTTTGCTTTTCTGGAATTTCTTTATTATCTGTGATTCTTACCGAGAAATCACTACTGAGTGCAGTTAGAACCTGGGTGAGAGAATCAGGAAAAAGGATGAGCCAGAGAATTAGCAAATGAATCCACTGGTAAAATGAAATTTGTCCTTATGTTTATTCTTAAATGCTGAGAATTTCTATTATGGAATCTAAATTCAAGGAGATTAGTTTATATGTGAGAAGCTATCTTTGCATGGTTCTCTTCTATAAGAAGACTCAACTGAAAAGGTACAAATTAATCAATTAATAAACACTGCTTTTCTTTAAGAGATTGTAAAAGGATATGTCTTACACTTTTGACATTTCTAGAAAGTCAAGTCATCTGATTAAATCTTTAATAATGTTGCATCTGACAAGAAGACAAATTCCTCTTCTAAAACATGTTTTAGCAGAGAAAATAAAATTAATTTTTACTTCCCTTCTCTTTTCCCCAGCCAGTGTCTGTGGCTAAGAAACCATCAATGATGTGAACTTTCCCAATGTGACCCAAAGGAATAATACATTTTCTTCTGAATGTTTGCACAGAGGATTTTCCAATTGAAGGTAAAAGTCCTAAAAGACACAAAGGAGTAGGTAAAAGTAAACATATTTATTAAATACTGTTTGCCAAGTACTTATATAAGCTATGATTCTTGAAGTTGCAAGTAAGAGGAACAAAACAAGAAATTTGCAGGCTGATATAATTGAAAATCCATAGACAGAATTGACATCAGAGACCACTAGACCAAGGGTTCATCTGGCATAACTAGGACTGGGGTCCATCTCAGGCTGTGTTAAGGACAGGAGGCTGGAGGACTGAGATGACTGTGGTAGCTCAAGCTTCACATGTTTGAATCTAGTGACAAATGCCACTTACCTACAATTCAAGAGAAAGCTAGGGGTTAGCTGGATGGACCCTTTGACTTAATTTTGATCATTGTGTTGGTCCCTGAGGCACATAAAGGATACAGAAGTATTAACCTAAAAATACTAAGCCAAAGTGACAGTCAACAAGCATTTTTTGAAATCACAAAGAATAGCTATTTGGGAAGCACTGATTTAGACAGAAGCCCACACACTGTTCTGGTTAGGGGGTGGAGGTATGAGTTTTTATGAGAAAGGGAAGGGATTTCTTTATGTGCCAATAAATGTATTTGGTAATACTCTAAAGTATATCTCTAATTTCCCCTGTGCTGGTCAGAATGTCTGCTCTCCTATTAGGCTTGCAACAATTGTCTGAAATGAAATGTTCGTTTGGTTCAGTCTAAGGAATGTGTGAAGAATGTCTGCCACACAGGCTCAAAAGGACATGTTGGTATTTTTTTTAGGACTTAGTGAGAATTGTTAAAAATCTAAATGAAGGCCAGGGAAGTGCACTAAATCAGAATATTTCTAAAGGAGGCTGTTGAGAACGTAAGCCACCCGTATACTCAGCCTAGACACTGGGAAACAAAAACAACACCCAACTATCTACAATGACAACATTTTATTATTCCTCCATCTTTTTTAAAAATATATTTTATTGATAATGCTATTACAGTTGTCCCATTCCCCCCTTCATTCCCCTCCACCCTGCACACCCTCTCCCACCCACATTCCCCCCTTTAGTTCATGTCCATGTGTCATAAGTTCTTTAGCTTCTACATCTCCCCTACTATTCTTACCCTCCCCCGTCTATTTTCTATCTACCATCTATGCTACTTATTCTCTGTACCTTTTCCTCCCCTCTCCTCCTCCCACTCCCCTGTTGCTAACCCTCCATGTGATCTCCATTTCTGTGGTTCTGTTCCTGTTCTAGTTGTTTGCTTAGTTTGTTTTCACTTTTGTTTCAGGTGTGGTTGTTTTCTGTCATTTTACTATACATGTTTTTGATCTTCTTTTTCTTAGGTAAGTCCCTTTAACAGTTCATAAAATAAGGGCTTGGCGATGCTGAACTCCTTTAACTTGACCTTATTCCTCCATCTTCATCTGCATAGTTTGTTTTTCCACAGCTCTCCTTTCCATGTGAATGGTTTTACTGTTCATCATGGGAACTTCCAAAAATACCTAACACTATTCAGTACACATTTTGCCCTAAGGTTCTTTGAACCCTCACCTCAAAATATTCATAATATTAAAATACTTGCTTTTGTATAAATTAATGGACAGAAACCTCATTTAAATTGGAGTTGGGGGCACCAGTAGGGAAAGCTCTCATTCCTTCAGAGGCTAACAGAAAGAACTGTTGATTTATGTCTCCCAGTTTCCTCTTCTCTATAACAAGAGTTTCCTCTGCTTTGTTTCTTAGGACTTGTGTAGGTTGCCATTAGACCACATGTTGTGAATTGCAATTCCTTGTTTTTCCTGCATGAACCCATTTTTCAGAAGAAATATCTGGCTATTTATTTGTTTAAGGTCACATTTCCCCCCCACTATTTTTAAACTGTTGTATCATGATGCTTACCTAATCCTAATGAAGTTTCTGCATTGAAAGCAGCACCATAAATCAAATTTACAATTCCCAATGAATTTTGATATTATAATCCCCTTCTGAGAGACAGTCAAATCTTTGCAAAGTGGATTTCTCTTTTACTGTGGTAAGCAATAAATTCAGCTTTGCCTTATCAACAGGTTGTACTGGTAGTTGAGGAAACATCTTTTGACATAACATATAACAGTAGTTATCAACCTAGTAGGACCAGTTTGTCTCCCTGAAGACATTTGGCAATGTGTAGAGACTGGCAGGAGGGGAGGAGGGTGGTTGCTGCTGGTATCTAGTGGGTAGAGGCCAGGGATGCTGCTGAACATTCTACAGTACACAGGCAAGTCCTACAAGACAAAGAATTATCCTACCCAAAATGTCAATAGTGCCAAGGATGAGAAATCCTGGCCTATAATAATTCATGGCCCTTCTGCCTCCTCTAGATAAGTCAGTTATATTTTAAGCTACCTCCGTGAATGTATGTGCTATTCCAAGTGCTAAGGTGATGGTAAGCTGTTGATGGCTCATTCTGATTATATAGAACATTTCAGTTTTGTCCTCAGAAGAGCTTGGTTGAGTTGTCAGAAATTTTAAGTTGGAGAGACATTTAAGATAGCACCCTTCAAGGCCAGATGTTGTGGGAAAAACATAGATGTTAGCAGACACCTGTGTTCTAGCCTATGATTTGTTACAAATCAGGGGAAAGTTACTTTGGGACCATAGTCTATATCTATAAAATGAGGGCTTTGGTATCAGTGGCTTTCATAACCCTTAAAAGCTTTAGTACTTTAAGATATTATGAGTTAGTTGATGGTCTGACAATGTCTAGGTCTCATGAAGAAGGGCATGTGTTTTTTTTCCTGTGCAGATTGAAGCACACTAAAGAAATTTCCTGAGTCAATATAACATAATAGAGAAAATGACCTGGAAAAGCTGAACACTTCTAGTGTGTGGCCCTGTTTTTGTCTGTGTCCCTGAGGTTTCACAGACTGGGTATAGATCCCTGAAATTATTAAGGACCCTGTTTAGTCACATTAAAAATTTAAAATATCACTAAGAAAAGTCTTAATTCCCAAACTCCAAACCCATTCCCAATACACATGTCCAGATGTCTCCTATCTCTTTCTTAATTGGAACCAACCCAGGATGGCAAATGCAGAATTCACATTTTGCTATTTCTTCTTCACTCCCCTGGTAGAATTATTCATTTTCTATTTTCTCAGTATTTTTGAACACATATTTATTTATATTACAGTTCCAGTTTCCTCTTTGACTGATAGGTAACAAATAAATAAATAAATAAAATCACTTTTTTGCAACCTGCCTGAAGCTGTTTTACTTCCCCAGAAGGTGATAAAGATTTCATATGAAGAGATGAAAAACTATTTGGGGGGGCAGAGGGTGGGGGCATTATGACGGGAATTTGATTATGCCAAAGCTAAGCCCACAGGCTGTTCTGGAAACAAAGTGCAAAAATGAGAAGCTAGACTGTCCTATAGTGTCACCTAAAGTGTTGTCCTCCTTAGGTGAGGACATTGTTATAATATTAGCTGACTTTGGGTTCCTGCTAAGCAGAGTGAAAATATGGGGATGAGGAGAAAATGAGAGAGAACATTCATTGATTCGCAGAGAAGTAAGTTGTAGAAAAATGGGTGCAGAGGTAATGTCTGGAAAAATGCTATGGGAAGGGAATGGATGAAGGACTTCTAAAAAAATGTATGGCTGATGGGCTAAACCTAAGCAGGAAAACATATCTGATATGAGGCTTTTCAGTCTTTTTTTCTTGCATTGTAATTTTGTCATTCAGTAATTTTGGCCTCCTCTGAAACCTAGTGGAAGTATTAGTGATGCTTGAAGAATTAAAAGAAAAGTTTGGTCCAAAGTGATTCAAGTAAAAAATAGAATTATACCATGGCAGTTATAGGATGGCCAGAATGATAAGAGAAAGAGTTGGAAGAAGTTTGTTATGAGATAAAAACAATCAGAGCAATGGACATTGTTTTATAAGGATGGTCCAAAGCACTTGAGCAGGGCACTAGACTTTTATCAGTCACATGGCAGGTGGAAGCAAATTGTGGTTATTTGGAAATCAAAGAGAGGGAAGACCCCTCTCTTTATTCAGTAGAATTCTGACACACTGTATGCTTTACCTTCTTTCTTCTTTGCTTATGGGACTTGAAATACCTCATATGCTCAATAATCATCTGTTACGTAAAACAGAGAGAAACATATGAGTGCAAGAAAATCAATACTGAATTTCCAGGACCATCTTCCAGTAATTAAAACATTATAGAGGTGGGTGGGTGGAGGTGGAAGAGGGTAAAGGGGGATGAATGGTAATGAAAAAAATACAATAAAAAGGTTTAGAAAAAACATTTATAGTGTGCAGGTATTTCTCCTGATTAATTAGCTATCTACATAATTGCTTTCAAGAAATCAATAATAAGAAAATAAGGAAGTATGAATAGGTTTTGACATTTACTTACCAGCTTTTTAGAACTAAGAATGAAAGGAGAAAGGACAGACTGTACATAATATAAAAGGCAAGGCAAAGAATAAAGAAAATCAAGGCAATTACATTCTGGGCTAATTTCTTGGACATTTCTTGGTCCAATGGAAAAGGCAAAATCTTCTCAACCATATAAAAGTGCTCCATAGGTTTGGTGAGTCAAGTGAATATCACCTTTAAAAATAAAAAGACAAAATAAAAAAAGAAAGAGAAAAGAATGTGTGCTTACCTAAAATTGGATGACATTTTGCATCATGGATTAAGTGCACTAGGAAATTATTAATTTTTTTAAATTTTACCAGTCTAGCAGAATCTGAGAGAGACCGAACCAAGCCAATTTATGTCAGGTGACTTAATAGCCAGCAGCAAGTTAATAATTACCTGACAAAATTAATATGTCTGACACTTTAAAATCTCTATATTTTATTTTACTAAAACTTTAGAATTTAAATGCTTATAGATATTCTCTATTTGAACTTCATGAGGGAAATTTCCATATCTATGTGGTCTTATTGTTTTGGCTAGGGGTAGGCAAACTGCAGCCTACCAGTAGTCTGGCTAGACAACCATTTTTATAAGTAAATTTTTATTGGAACATAGCTATGCCCATTAATTTGCTTATTCTATATGGCTGCTCTTATACTACAAAGGCAGAGCTAACTAGTGGCAGAGATAATGTAGTCCAATAAGCCTTAAGTGTTTATGATGTGGCTCTTTACAGAAAGTGTTTTCCAACCCTTCTTCTAGTTTCATGCTACTCAAAGTATGGTTCATTGGACAGCAGCATAAGTATCACCTGGACTTTGTTAGAAATATAGCATCGCAGGCTCCAACCCAGACCTATTATTTATATATATATATAAATTAATATAATATATAATTATAATAGTTATATATATAACTATAAACTATATATATATATAAACTATATATATAGTTTAAATCCTCAGGTGATTCACATGAAGTTTGAGAACTTGTGATCTGGAATAAAGTCTGGGTTTTAGTAGATCCCAATAAATAATTGTTCAATGAGTGAATAACTAGGTCAATCTGTGATGACTGACCTCAACTGATAGATGCTTATTTTCTGTGGGTGATGTACCAGATCCTTGGCTAAGTCTTGAAAAGGAGCCAGAGAAATGGTTCTTGCTCTCAAGTTGTTTACAATTTTATTTAGGACAAAAAAGTGAAACAATTTGAGAATAGTAGAACAAGGCTCACATGATAATATGCTGGTTGTATGTTGCAAGTGGTAAGTGATGAAGCAGAAATCATATTGGAATCTGAAAAGAATAGAAAAATGCATCAGATATGAAGGGTTTTAGATTGATTAGGGTAATGTCTCAAATTTGGTGCATAAATACAAAACTGAGGAATGAAGTGTCCCTTAGTTTATTCAGGGTTTTTTTGAATTACAAAGAAGAGATGGAATATGCTCAGACAAATGGTTCTGAGGCTCTTAGGGAAGTGGATAAATGCATGAGCACATGCATTTTTATGGCAAGTAAATTGGGCTATAAATCAAGGAACAAAAGATAGAGCTGAACATTCCAGCAGTTAAAATGTGACAAGAAATACCTGAACAGCCTCCGATGAGATAATTGATATGACATGGTAAATTAAATATCTATAGTAGAATTAGTCATGGCAAACCTCATCTTTTTTCCATGTTAAATGCTGATTTCATAAGAATAAAACAATTACAAAGTCACAATCCTGCCACCTTTTGTTTTTGCTTTTGAGCTCTTTGTGAACACTAAGTGGTTTGATGTCAGATTCTTTCCTCTCAGAATAAATAGCATTTCTCAGAAAACTCAGATACGTTTTAATCTTCAGAAGACTATTCTCTGCTTGACATAATTAATAATATTAACAAAAATAGAACACCCAGTCTTTAGATAGAGAAGCTTCTACCAATCTATTTGTGTTATATTTTCAAGTAAGGTACTGATACTATAATTTCGCATTTAGAAACTCAAAATGCCACTAATCAGTGTGGTCTCTAATTGACTTTCTAAATTGAGGGGAAAAAACCTTTTTGTTCCTTTTGTATTTATGGGGGTAGAAAAGAGTCATCTAGGTACAGGTGATAAGAAAAACCTGATTCTTACCTACCATGGATTGGACAGCTCTAGAGTATTTGACTCACAGATTTCTACATCCTCAAATCTAACATTTCAACAATCTTAGGTTATTTACTGTGCATATATTCTAGTTTTATGAGCTGTGAAACACTATGGCTGAAGCAACAGAGAAATGGAGTGAGTCCATCAGTTTGTAAACTAGGAGTGAGTTTTTACATTGCTAGTGCTGAACTCAGAACAGGCACAAGGATGTCATCATGCTTCAGCTTTACCTTCTTCTCTAAGCCTGGCTCAAAGGGTATGTGTCTGTCTGGGGGCTGATATGGTGGCCTGAGACTTCTAATTCACTCTTACCACCTTGGCTTTCCACTCATAGGACATGGACCCAGTTTGAATACTAATACTAGAAATTTAGAATATTGAATTCAGGAAGGGGATCTGAGATATCTTGTGCCTTTCACATCTGTACACTTGCTCCTCTGTTTGAGTTTTGAAACTCACTCCTAGTGAGTTTTCTATGACACAAAAAGTAGAGTCTGTGTCTGGGGTATTGATAGAGTTTGTAGAGTAGTATCATGGAGAGAACACTTGAGTTCTGATCCTGGTGACAGTAAAATGCCATTCTCTCTTATAGAAGCAAGCGTTGCCACTGGGTGTTGGTTTTCTTCTCTGTGAAATTAAAAGGGTAGATAAAAGGCAGAGGTCCCCAAACTGGCTCATCATCAGAATTATCTGGGACAGACCCTTGCCTTCATACCTTTCTCCCAGACCCTTGCCCCAAGATATTGATTTATTTTTTCTAGGTAGGGCCCAGGAATCTATATTTTTAAATGTTCCCAGAGTGTCCAATTTTCAGAAGGATTTGGGAACCCCTAGACTAGATGATTTCAGTGGTTTCCTTTACTGATAAAAATATCTGTGATAATTTGATTTCAGTGAACTAAGCAGATGTAATGAATATGTATTTTTAAATTTCTATCCCATGTTATATAGAGCTCTGTTCTTTATCTCTTTTCCAGATATGAATATAATTTCCTAAAAACATAGTTTTTAATATTCAATGTCATATTTGTAATTCAGACATTGTCTTTCTTATTTATTGCTGAAGGATGCAAAATGATAGCTGTATTTTCCTGATTTCAAAGTAGCTAATGACTTATGTTTTCTATAAAATTCTGTATCCTTTTAGTCATTTAAAAATATTTAATGGGTGCTTACTGTGTGTCAGACACTGTTTTAGGCACCTGGGCTATTAATAAGATAACCGAAAATTCCTATGTTTATGGAACTTATATTTTCTATTCTATTCTATTCTATTCTATTCTATTCTATTCTATTCTATTCTATTTATTCTATTCTTTTTAAAATGTTTTATTTATTTATTTTTAGAGAGGGGAAGGGAGGGAGAAAGAGAGGGAGAGAAACATCAGTGTGTGGTTGCCTCTCATGCACCCCCTACCAGGGACCTAGCTTACAACCCAGGCATGTGCCCTAGACTGGGAATCGAACCAGCGGCCCTTTGGTTCGCAGGCTGTCACTCAATCTCCTGAGCCACACCAGTGAAGGTCTGTTCTGTTCCGTTCCATTCCAATCCAATCCATTCCATTCCATTCCATTGCATTCCATTCCATACTTTCACTTCCCTATGCACAAATTACAGACAATGTCATTCTGCTACCAAATACCCTTGGGCCATCTCCTGCTTACTTGTTTTTGTACCATGATTTGACTTTGGATCCTCTTAATTTCTATTCTCCCTATTTTCTGGTGACTTCATTTTTCAATGACTGCTACTAGTGACTTCTCTCCATCTTTCCCAGGCCAACTTGCTTTCTGAGGCTTTTCCTATACTTTTCCTCCAGAGAGGTCTAGTTTCTTTAATTTGCTATTTACTAAGTGAAGCAATTTACCACATTTAAAAACTGTTGTTCAAGTACAGTTGTCTCCATTTTCCCTCCATCACTTTCCCCCACCCCATCTACCCCAACCTCCCACCCTTCATCCTAGCCCTCTTTGGCTTTGTCAATGGGCCTTCTATAACTGTTCCTTGATGATCCTTAACTTACCACATTTTTAAGAGATATTTAGATAACACACTGTATAAGTTGATCCTATTTATGGTTAAAGATAAAAAAATCTCAACTCAATCTGACTTAGAGAATGAAAGAGAATCTATTGGCTCAGTAATGGAAAAGTTCAGTGATTAAATTTGGCTTTAGTTACACCTTGATCTAGTTAACCAAGGAATGCAATCAGGAGTCTGCTTCTCTGCATCTCTTGATTGTTTTCCTCTGCATTGGCTTCAATATCAAGTAGACTCTCTTCACGTGGTTGTGCATTGAGGGTACCCCCAAGACCACCCCCAACTTCAATAATTTGAAATGAGGACTCAGGTATCAGAATATAGTTGTCCTCACGGTTATGATTCATTACAGTGAAAAGATACAAAGCAAAATCAGCAAAGGTAAAAGCTTCACGGGGAAAAGTCCTGAGGAAACCAGGTCCAGAGTCCTTTGCCAGGGGAATCACACTAAGGATGCACTAATTCTGCTTAGCACATGTGAGATGTTGTCCACCAGGGAAGCTCACTATAGACTCAGTGCCTAAGGTTCTGTGAGGGACTGGTCAGGTAATCACCTTCTGCTTAGCACATGCTAAAATTCCAGATTCTCAGAGGAAAGTAGGCGTTGAGCATAAACCACATTGTTTCTTACAAATATTTGAGGCACCAGGAGTTAATCTTACCTATTAAAGTAGTGAGAACCTTCTGAAACCTAAGTTCCTAGATGTACTCCAAAGGCCAAGGGCCAGCCTTGCAGGAGGCCTTTCTGAGAATAAGCAGTGTCAGGCTTGCCTGTTAACTCTGCACAGGTGGTATCAGTGGCTCTGGATGTACACTCTCCAAGACTGGCAACTCCTAAAAAAGATGCATGCTTTTTCCAATAAATTTAGAAAAGTCTGTATGTCAGAGACTGGCCAGATATTCCTCAAATACAAGTTCTCTCCTTTCTGGGCCCACAGGGAAGACTATATGTATGAGCCCCTTCTTGAGTCAGCCATAATCTAACATTCTTGTCAATGGAATGTGAGCAGAGGTGATGCATGTTACTTCCAGGCCAGCCTATAAAATCTCTCCACGTGTGATTCTCCATGTTTTTCCCCTTGAGGTCCATGTGAAACTTGGGATGCCAGAACATACAGCCTAAGTCCCTGATTCCCTACTTTGTGAAGAACTGCTTTCAATCAGGAATCCATTTGGGATTTTATTTGTACAAGACATAACCTTTAGTTTGTTTTAATCATTCCATATTTTTGGATCAATTTGTAATAGTAGTTAACATTATCTTACCGAATACATTTGTAAATCATTCTTTTTCAGAAAATAACTTTATTTCGTTTGGGGGCCCGGGCAGGTCTCCAGTCTTAGAACTTCTGGAACTGCTTTGTGGTGCCCATAGCCTTGATGACCTTGAGCACATTGAAGCACACGGTCTTGCTCAGGGGCCGGCACTCACCCTCTGTGATGATGTCGCTGATCTGGACGTCTCTGAAGCAGGGCGACAGGTGCACTGACATGTTCTTGTGGAGCTTCTTGAAATGGTTGTACTTTTGGATGTAGTGGAGGTAGTCTCGGCGGATGACCATGGTCCTCTGCATCTTCATTTTGGTCACCATGCCAGACAAGATGCGCCCTTGGATGTAGACTTTACCAGGACAGGGGCATTTCTTGTCAATGTAGGTACCCTCGATGACCTCCTTGGGCGTCTTGAAACCCAGACCAATGTTCTTGTAGTATCGCGGTGGCTTCTCTTTGCCACTCTCTCCAAGCAGGACCCTCTTCTTATTTTGAAAGATGGTGGGCTGCTTTTGGTAGGCACGCTGCAGGACCCTCTTCTTATTTTGAAAGATGGTGGGCTGCTTTTGGTAGGCACGCTGCGTCTGAATGTCCGCCATCTACGCGGCCACCTGAAAAAAAGGAAGCCGCGGTGGCATCCGGGTTTCCTTATCGACTATGCAGGGGCTAGAGAGGAAGTGATGAATCATAAATCATTCTTAATTGGCTAGTTTAGGTCACATGGCCCTCCTGAAACAATTGCCATTTGTCATTTGTGAACGTATTGGGTATTTCTCTCATCAGCTAAGCCTATATCATGTGCTCGTTCCTGAAAATGGTTCAGTCCTCATAACATCTGAAATGAGTAAAACTGAAGAGGGAGTGGGGAGGTGTTTTTCCAAAAGGCCATTGAATAATATTACTAAAAAATAAAAACAATTTAAGGTAGCTTGAACGAGTGTCCAATGTACAGATTATACATTCTTGAAGTCCACTGAAGCCTACACTCTGTTTTTTCCTGCAGCCCTTAATAATGCTGGCATTCAGTAAATTTGTTGAATGTATGAATGCATGTAAGGAAAGAAACCAGAAAACCAACTCAAAAACCTTGTATTTCCCTCAAATGCAGCATTATTTAAATGAATTTGAATATCTCCATACTCTCTTTCTTCATTTGTCCCTACAAGCATAAGTTCAACTGTACTTTTAAACTGAGTATGAATTTAATGAATCAACATAAGTCCCTTTGAAATCTGCTTATGTTTGGGCTGTGTTTATAGAGTGTTCAGATCCTCAGGCACCCTTGGAACTGAGGAATAAAGATATAGGCATGGCAAACAACTACAGCAGTAAATGATTTATATCGATAAACCCAATGGTGGTATATAGAACAACTGACCACAACATATGTTCTAGCAATTTGTGTTTTAACTTATAAAATTACCATAAATAATAACACAAAGAAGAAATAAATAGTCATTCATAAACTCACTACCAGAGGTAAGCAATATGAACATGTTGGCCTAGTTCCTTCTAGTCCTTAGTCATCTGTGCGTGTATGTGTGTGTATCTCCTAGTCATTATGTTCTGCCACATCTGGGAGTTAATGCTGGCACAATCGATTACTAGAAAGATCTTGATCTCCCTAGGAGCTGTCAAGTAAGTGTCTTACAACCAAAAGTGTGGTACAAAAGTATTTTTTTACTCTTCCCTTAGGGAAGTTTTTCAGTTGATATTAAATCTCTTTAATTAGGTACTCAGAGATCCTTTCCCAGTTGGATTTCCTTTTCTATCCCTCCATGTTTCTTCTTTCCCTCCCAAATACACTCAGGACTCCAGATCCTTCCCATCCTTTCTACATCTCTTGTGTCCATGTAACCACTTCCTAAAATGTCCTTTCTACTATAGAAAGGCAACAGTGGATACCTACAGTTTTCAGAGTGGAGCATCTGTAAGGTAAACACATCAAATAAAAATAAGAGTTATTTCATAAGTTTATTATGAGTAATTACATGTAAAGCACATAAAATAGTTCTCAGCACATTTTAAGAACATTGCTATTATTATTATTGTTGCTCTTACTATTGATTTCCTTTATAACAATTTTTTAAATTGCCTCTACTCCCCAGGTTGATTTCCTTTAATAACAATTTGAATGCATTATTGTTCTAAAGTCTCCCTCCCTATCATTGACAATGATGGGATAAGGTGTAAAGGGAGCAGAAACTCTATTTTTTCATGCATTTATATTTTTACACAGTTGGGTTCATACTGAATATAAAAGTGTATTTCATGCATTTTCATTCAGATTTTTTCATAAGCATTTTCTCATGTAATTGAAAAATCTCTATGTGAAGTCTCAAAATCCAGCAACAATGGTGTTTTAGAAATTTAGATGGAACTCTGAAGTCTTATCAGCTTGAGGGTCTATTTCCAGAAGTAAGAACCCACTCAGGAATTACTATGTACCCGAGCCTTAATAAAAAACCAATGTATTTGTTATATTAGTGCCTTTATTCATTCAACTAGTATTAATTGACCAGTATTATGTGTTGGTTACCATGACAGGTACTGAGCATATCCCAGAGAGCAATTTAAATATGGCTTCTATCTCTGTGAAGCTTACATTCTGAAGAGAGAGTGAGTCATCAAATAATGACATAAATATATCACAGTGGAGGAAAAGCACAGAGTAGTAAGAGATAATATTTTAGAAAACTTGTCTAGCACTGGAGCTGGCATGGTGGGAGTGGGTGATAAGGAAGGAGACTTAGGTACTTATCTCTAGGAAGAGAGATTTGAACTGAGAGTTGAATAATGAATAGGAATAATCAAGTTGCAGGGACTGGGAGAAGATTTGGGGTAGAGAGAAGATCATATGCAAGAACTCTGGCATGGGAAACAGAAAACCTGTTTGAACAACTGAAAGAAGGGTCTACAGCCATGCCTCCCTGAATGTGCCTGATCTTGTCAGAAAAACTGAAAGAAGGCCAGGGTAGTTGGAATATATAGAGAAAGGACAGAAATGGGGTGTGCATTGAGAGGAAGAATCTTTGTTAGCCCCATAGGGGATTTTGCACTCTCTTCTCAAAGCAGTAGAGCTCTTTAAATAATTACATACAGAAAGTGTACCTGTGCAAGACACTATCAACAGAATTCAGAGAAGAGACCTCTATTTCTTTTGAGATTGTATAGATAATATTGGACAACAAAGAGTTATTTCCAATTTGTAAAATGTTTCTGCAAGAAACCATAAGCATACATATAAAATAGCCACCAAAAATTATAATTATTAAACAAAAATGCTGGGGGAATACTTGGTCACTTGTGTAAATCAGAAGTTTGATGGACCTCTTTATTATGTCTTTCATGGATCTAAGAAAACAAAATTAGTACTACTTAATAGATCTTTCTAGACAAAATCCTGCAATTAATGAAGTGACTTATGGGGATAGGAGAACACCATTAAATGGGAGACTCAATTATGAACAAAGTTTGGGAAACATCAGTGTACAATGAGTATCCATTTGGGGAAGAAGGTTGAGAGATGTTGGAGATTAATTTTTTTGTGTGTTTAAAAATTGAGGTCAACCAGTGGAAAGCAAAAGGATGACAGCTACCTATAGCTTCCAGCAATTCCCCAGTGCCTAAGTATTTCAAGATTTTACCAATGGTTGGTCACACAGTTCTTTAGATAAAACTGCCTTGGACAAAATGAATGCAGATAATGTCCTTGGGGTGTACATGGTGTGGGTGTCTATTACAGACAATAGGTTAACAGGAAGTAACTCCTCATTTATATGACTTTTGATAGATAAAAGTCTATACCATCCTTCAGATGTTTGCACTATCCAATTAATAACACATGGATATTTGGAAATAACTGGTTACAGCATGCTTTACTATTTTCCTGAATATCTGATTTATATACATAAATGCCTATATGACCTTATATGTTTTTCCTTTGTGATAAGACATTTTTAGAAAGATCCAAGTTCATTTCATAGATCCCGTCATATACCTATGCACTAGGAACAGTGATTCTTGCCCTTTTGTGTACCTCATTATCACCTGGATGAGCTTCATACCAACATACTGGCAAGCACCATCCCCAGAACTTCTGGTTTAGTGAGGGCCAAATATTTCCATTTTTAACAAGTTCTCAAGTGATGCTGCTGGTCTGAGGACCATACTTGGACTATCACTGCCATAGGAACTCCTTACTTTCACAATCAGCCAGGGAAAAATTTGAGGTCCAGGTGAAGACAAGAGGAAAAGAAATGTTCTTGTTAGCCTTATTTCTAAGACTCAGGAAGATTATTCAGACAAAAATCTAGTTCTAGTTCAAACTCATTTTATTCAAACATAAGATTTATTTTACCAATCACATTTGCTCTAAATGTGATATATTTTAAAAGTGAAGATGAACTGAAGTAAATTTTATTTTGAAAATGTTTTGAACATTACAGAGGTGTTAAAAACCAAAGTCTGGGAACCACCGTGACAATGACTCAGCTTTCTGTTAAAATAAAATGAAAAACATTTGTCCCACATCTCCAAATTTGGAGGATTTCTTTTGAATCTCAGAACAAGTGTTTTTATTTATAAGCATTTAGATTATTTTTGTTTGAGGCATTGGACAGGCAGCCCAAATAACTCAGTTTTGGTTTATTGCTTAACTTGACATAAGGTATCTAAGTTAATATGTATGAAGATAGAATTGAAACAAATTATGTGTCCAAAAACAATATTGATTTTTTGCCTTTGAAAAAGCTCTATTTCAACAATGGTTTAGACAAAAAAGCAAATGGGGGAGACTAGGAAAATATAGTGACTTTGGAACTGTAAATAAACATCACTCTGTTTTTTGTTATAGATTATAGAGTATGCTTGTTTTGCTTTGTTTTTAAGTTCTATTTGTGTGAGCATGAGCAACTCTGGGGATCAGTTTTAATTTTAGAATGTTGAAATTGAAGTAGATTGATTTTTAAGTTTTACTCTATAGATTGACTTTTAAGTTTTACTCTATTCTTAGCATTCCATATTTTTTCCTTTTTTAAAAAAATATTTTATTAACGTTAACTCCCAAGTATCCTAGTGCTCTAACCACACTTGTAAAGAAAATGTAAACATCATTCTTAATCTCAGAGAATTTACAACTTATTCTGATATTACAACTATGCTATTTCTGAATATATTTTCTACAAATTCTGAGTCAATATTGTGTCAATATAAATGCAGATAAATGGTGTTTTAACAACCAGCTTTATGAAATAAAGAGGTGATAAGAGCAAATAAACAAATACAGATTTGTTGATTTCTGTATCATTTGTTGATTTCTATGGCATAAATACCCCTACTGTGGCCACTTTCGAATTACCAATGTGACACTGCTGCCCACAGAGAGGTGCGCAGCAGAACATCATTGTACAGAATCTGCTTCATGAGAAATAAGTAACTTCAAGGGCATAAGTAATAGAAAAATATAGTAAAAATTATAAAATCATAAGTTTTGAGTATTTATTACTCTTATTTTTAATATAGTTTATTTAGTTGTAATTTTACATAATTTTTTTATAGTGGAATGTTTAAAAACTATCTTACAAAATTCCCAAAGATGTAATTGTTTGTACTCATGGGCTTATGTGAATTGGCTCTAGCACACCACTTGTCTTTTCTCTAAGCAGATGCCAAGATAAGATAACATGTGCAAGAAATTTATTGGGAGATATACCCACCAAAGAAAATAGGAGAGGAGCCAGAGGAGGCTGGGAGAATCATCAGATTGTGATGCAGATTTGACCCCTAGTTAAAATGAAAGACACTGGAGGTTGTGAAAAGTGACCCAATAGGCTCTGCATCTAAGGATAGTTTTGTGGGCCATTAGGGAGTCTTGGAGCCCAAGTCAGCCATCAGAGTTGCTGATGTTTCCAGGAACAGGACTAGCTTGGTATTACTGCCATACTCAGTCATTACCTATGAGCAGCCTGTGGGGACCATGGACTCTAGGCAAATACTAGGAAGGATTTCAGAGGAAGCTGGAGCCTTTGGTCAGTTCAGCTTCCTGTACTTGGAAGTAGGATTACATAGGCACAATCCTATGGTTGTCATACACTCATTACTGCTGTGTCTTATGTTTTCCTCACCTGGTCAATCGCCATAAGTTTTTTTCTAGTACCCATATATGATCATGTTATTCCTCTCCTCAAATTGAGTGGCTCCCAATTGCTTGCAGAAAATCCTCAAACTTTCCAAAACAATAGAGATCCCACAATCTGGCCTGAGATTCCTTACCATCCTCAATTCTCTCTACTTTCTAGGCTCTGACTTTACCAGACTTCCTGTTCTCCATTATACCATTCCCACCTTGTCTATCCATCTGCCCATCCATCTAAAGAGTATTTTGTGAGCATCACATATATGTAAAAACCTTGCTAACCATGGTGTTAAATGAGCAGCTTAGAGACTCATGGGAGAAAGATA
This sequence comes from Trachops cirrhosus, assembly GCA_028533065.1. Taxonomy (NCBI): domain Eukaryota; kingdom Metazoa; phylum Chordata; class Mammalia; order Chiroptera; family Phyllostomidae; genus Trachops; species Trachops cirrhosus. The sequence continues at coordinate 40,772,474 of CM052544.1, read as the reverse complement.
CAAGTAAGCAGATGAATTTGAGAAAGGGGGAAACTTTGTTAGCTAATATGACTAGGATGGATACTTAGTCATTTAAGTAATTTTTTATTAAAGAGTGTATTAATAGAAATTATATATACACACATATATCACATATTACATATGTATATACAGATACACATAAATGTATGTGGCATGTATATATTATATAATTTCTATTATATAATATACATACACATCACATACATTTATGTGTATATATGTAATATGCATGTGGTATATGCATATATATGTAGTTTCTATTAATCCACTCTAATAAAAACTACATATATGTATAAAACATATAACTTTAGGTTAAAAGAAACGTGCAAAAATTTGCTATTTTTTTTTAGTGTGAGTCTACTGATTGAGATTCCACTTCATTTCTAGTTTTCTCACTCTTATTTACTTTTAAATCATGTTTTGAGCATTTATGCTAATTTATATTCTCATGAATTTGGCAGTTTTTCATATTTCTTTTTCAGTTTATCCACTGAGTCAGGTGGAGTTTGGCTAAGAGGAAGACTGTATTGAGCAATGGCCAAGAACACAGACACTACAGATAGTCTGTGTTTGAAACACAACTCTCTCACTTATCTGTGTTACCTTGAGAAAGTTAATTGCATTATGGAACAATTTTCTCTTCTATAAAATAAGGATGTAAGCCCTGGCTGGCGTAGCTCAGTGAATTGAGTGCAGGCTGTGAACCAAAGCATCGCAGGTTTGATTCCCAGTCAGGGCACATGCCTGGGTTGCAGGCCAGGTCCCCAGTGGGGACCACATGAGAGGCAACCACACATTGATGTTTCTCTCTCCTTCCTCCATCCTTCCCCTCTCTAAAAATAAATAAATAAAATATTTTAAAAAATAGGATGTAATTATAATAATAGTTACCTTACATGTTTGTAAGGTTTAAATGTGTTAATGTATGTAAAGTTGTTAAAAAGTACTTGGCACTTAATAAATCCTATATGAGTATTAGTCATTATAATCACCATCATTGTAATTGCAAAACAGAAATAACTACAAGTTGCTATGGAAATACTGAGGCTGGACCAATTTTAGAATGTCAGGGAAAGCATGGAAAAAGAGACACAATAGATGAGACCTTGAAATATAACAGCAAGAGTATATCTTGATTGCATTTGTGGCTGCCCTGGGGCCTACCACACTGCATGGCACACAGCAAAATGTGGGTAAGTGCCTATCAGTTGTCAACTGAACAGAGTTGGACACCCAGAATAGACTAGTGGCTAAGACAGGGCTAGAAGAAAATGCAAATGAATCCTAAACAGTAAGACAAAAAATAAAATAATATAAAATAATAAAGGAATGGGAGAAAAGCACTAACATTATCCTGTACTACTAAAGCATGACATTTTACCCAGTTACTTTCAATAAACTTTCTTTCATTTGCTAAATGCATTGTTAGACATTAATTGGTTCCATACACCAATTAGAAGCCAAATTGCACAATGCCACCTCCTAAGAAAACTAATTTTTCACATGGATAATTGCCATCGGGTTGTATTTGTTCTTTTTATCATAATTATTTGGCCTGTATTTGCAATTCAAATAATATTTCATAATTTCTTTGCCTGTGCAACTATATATAATTAACAGAAGAAAGATGAGGTTTAATGCTTAATTGAAAAATATCCTTTTAATGGATTAGGACTGTACTTTTATTATTTAATGGTACCTGTTTGACTAAAAACTTTATTATACACCTCAAAGCAAACTTCATAACTAATAGTAAAACTTACTCATTTTCCTGCCATCTTTTTTGTAGACACACCAAATGGAAAAAATTATCCACTATAAATTTAGGTAATGTAAGTGTAAAAGATGATTTCCCTGTATTTCAAAATGTAATCTTTCATATAATCTTAGGTATTAATTAATTTGCATCTTACAGTTAATATTCCATAGCTTGATCTCTTGGGCTTAGTTAAAGGGGCGTAGGGTAGAATTAAATGGAAAGAAAAAGAATCTAAAATAGCTGAGTAATGATTCTAAATGATCTTACTAAATGAACAATATCAAGAACAGTTGAAAAATTATAGCGGATCATTGTCAAAACTTAAAAATTTTAACTTATTCTACATACAATAATTGTATTAATCTTTAAGCAATTAAAGATTAATAACCATAGAGTTTCATTCCATCTGCTATAGTCATGATGCATACTAACAGAAAAAAGTTATATCCTTGGCTTTTAAAAACCTTGCATCTGAGGATCACTTGGATGGTCTGTTTAAGAATGAATTCTCTAGTAAAATACCCTAAATCTTTATCCCAATCTCATTATTTCTTAGCTGACTGGCTCTATAAAACTATGTACATAAAAGCTGGTATTATAAACTATCATTATCATTCTTATAGTTTTAGATCAGGTACATACAAATCTGAAAGAAAGGAAGATGGCCGTGCATTTATAATGTATTGAAGGAATTGGGTAAAAAAATATATTCAGAGTAGAGCGCTTTAATTTGGACAGTGCTTAATAGTTTAGAGTGTGATTTCTATTTTGAGCCTTACCACAACTCTGGAAGATGTGTGGGGTGTTCATTGTCAATGCTGCCATGTCACATTTGAGAAAACTGGCATCAGTGAGTTTATGCATTATTGATACTCCTTTGGTTTTAAGTGAAAAAAAATTAAATATACATTTTCATAAAGGAATTCATTGGTTTCTGTAGCTAAGAATCACACTGAGACAGCTCCAAGATCAGGAAAGAACTATTTGCATGGGTGTCTTAAGGACTAGAACTGGGAACTCAATTCATTTTGAACTTTCTCCTGCCTCTGTGATTCTTTTCTACCACAGAGGTGACTTTTCTACATGGAGAGTTTCTTTTAGTGCAATATATAAATCCTAGGGAAGGGTGCTGTCTGGCCCTGCTCGGGTCACATGATTGCTGGTACCAAGGAGATGCTGTCCTGTGATTGGTCAGGCCTGGGTCATGTACTTCCTCTGTGGTCAGGATTGGAGATTTGGAACCATTAGAAATGTAAAATTTCTGGGCAGAGGATAATTACCGAGTGTCCTGTCCACGGTGACCAGCATATGAAATGTGGTGAAGTCAAGATTCAGATCCTTGTCTGACCTAAAATGCACAGCCATTTCCCCTTCGTCCTTGCCTATCCTTTCTTGTTTCTTTTCCACTGCCATATCTTTAGCTCAAACTTCAGTTACTTTTCCTGTGGTCTAGTCTCTAGTCTCTAGTTAAATAGATGCTGCTTTCTTTACAGTAATCCCTTGTAAGGAATTTTGCCACATTGTTCTTTTTAAATAATAATTTCCTGCTTGAAAATCTTTTAGTGACTATGAAACTAAAAACAGTCTTTTTACCTTTGCATTCAAAGACCTCTAGAGTATGACTCTACTTTAACTTACTACTTGTTTTGCCCAGCAACTCCATCTTTCTCTGAAACTGAGCTAGCTATTGGGACCTAAATGTAATTTAAGCTTGTCTGTCTTCATTTTCCCCTGGTGGCTCTTCTTTCTCTCTGAAATATAATTTCTCTCATTAATGCTCACTTTAAATTGTTCCTTAATGCAAATAAAGAGCACAGTTTAATCCAATTTGCTAGTGAAATCAAATTCTGTTAAAAGGAAATTCTTGGATCTAAGATATTTCAAAATCTGCAATTTTTTCATGGGATTTTTATTTTAGATGCCATGAGAGAAATGCTTAGATAAAAATTCCATGGGAAAAAATGAAAAAGTGCTAATAGACAATGGCAATATGTTGATTGTTGAAAGAGTAAGTTAATCTGGACAAATGAGTAGGTAGGTACCCATTGTAGCCTTTGAAGAAATTGGGTGGCCTAATCATTGTCTGATGCCACAGAGGTGGGAGTGAAGAGGCTAGGATAAAGCTGGCCTGGTTCAGATGGTAGGCTTACCCTACCACGGTAAGAACAAATGCAAGAGCCAATTGGAAACAGATCCAAATGTCCTGTTTGGGTGTGTAGTGAATGCTCCATCTTCCACTTGGAAATTCATGCTGCACATTTACATTAAAGATTTTGAGAAGCCTTGTAATAAACAAATATTCACCTTTTTAAAGTTGTTTCACTCAATTACCCAATTTATTGATCATGGAAGCTTCCCTCTTTTTCTCCACTTAAGTATATGTATTAACATTCTTGGAATCCAAATCAGGTAATGTTGGATCATACAGAGACTCTGATTATTTCATGAATGTTTGTTTAATTTCTCAATTCAATTCCCAATTTCTAGTAAGGGTGAGGGACACATCACATTTCTCTTCTGGTCTTTAATGGTGGTTAGTTCACTAGCTAAATGCAGCATGTAATCATCTGATTATAATTGATTATTGAAAGCATGATGAAACATCCTATTGATTGAATAAAGTTATGTTAAGGAAGGACCCTGACTTTGGATTTTAAATCAAACTTTACCACTAATTAGTCATATTATTTTAGGTAAATTACCTAATATCTCTTTTAATTACTTAGTCACCTATATAATGGGGAATGTATGTATACCATTCTAGTGTTCTAAAAAAGCCACTTGCAGAAGGCCTAGGTGCTTGATAAATGTTGAGTCTTTTTTGCCTAGAGCTCAGTGAAAAAAAAATTTAAGTCAGTGAGATGCATTCTTACTTTGTAAATTACATGACTAAATTCAGTGGAGAATTTTTTTCTTGTTTTAAATAACAAAATGACTTGTCTAAGTCAATGGCTGACCATAAAAACAACTCAGGAGTTTGTTAAGTATACCAATCCTTAGATATCACCCAGATATTCTAAATTCCAAACTCCAGGAATCAAGCTTCTATTTTAACAAATTTTCTAAATGACATTATGTAATGGTCCATATCTTGCTTTTGGGCTGGCTCCCTGATCTATGTGTTGGAATGGATAAATCTCCATTTACCTCATTGACGGTGCTAACACAGTCATAGTTCATTTCTTTAACAATCTAGGCATTAAAATGTACAAAGCTGTCTTTGACTTTAAGTATGGTACAAGAACATAAGCATTTATCTCCTCTGGTTACAGCTGTCACTCCAATAAAGAGAAACTCAAGGCATTAAATAAATATAGACCTGCCAGGATGAGAAAGGGAGAAGAGACAGTAGCAAATGAAAGATGTCAACATATGTTGGATGATGGAACAAAGATAAAGGAATGAACTTGATGAGAATGAAACAGGAGAGAAAGCAGAAGACTAAGGGTTGGCAGAGGAGGATCCTGATGAAAAGTGGCCTGTTCATTTTTCAGAAACTCAGAAATGCTTAGCAATTGAAAGCATCAATCTGTATAAAGAAAACTTAAATACCAAGACTCCATCCTTACTTCTTGATGCTGACTGCCCCCCCTCCTTTTTTTTTTTCTCTCATAGAAGTTCTGGGAAACCAGACAGAGTAAATGGCATGATTGAGGCACCAGTCTGATAAAAGAGTCAGACACATATCCAGAGTTCTAAGATTCTCTAGCCCTACTTCCCTAAATGCCATGACCAGACCATACTCCCTAGAAATACCTCTATGCTCTCTAGTAGAAGCACTCACATTGCCAGATTGCTATGTTGGTATACACTAGTCCATAGGTTGACCTATGTACAATGGGAGTCTAAGTGCTTTAGTGCCTTCTTATTAAAATTAATTGGACACCAAAAGACCACCACATGTTTGTGGTAAGACCTCAGTATGGAAGAGCGAGGTCAAAGCACACAAAAATCAACAGGAAAAAATCAAGACTAAAAGTAAAAAAATAAATTGCAGTTTGACATTTTTGGAGAAATAAGAAAAGAATATCCATCCATGAAATAAGATGACACTTTAAGAAAAAAATGAACTCTTGGTAGTGATAATTTTAGCAACTAAAATTTAAGATAGTAAAAGGTTTGGAGAAAAAAAAATGTCAAAAAAACATACAACAGGACTGCAATAGCAAAAATGTGGGAGTTAATCTAGGAGCTCCAACATCCACCTAATAATGTTATAGGAAAAGAGATGGAGAAAACATAATGGGGAAATGTCAAGCAACTATTACAAGAAAATATCTCAGACCTGAAAATAACAAAGATAAAGGGAAGATTCTACCTCAACAGAGAGGAAAGAAGGACAATGAAGAAATAGCAATATGTACAAAATATTGGGTATCAATTGCATTAAATAAACACTGAAATATAAAAAATAAAGAGAAATACTCTATAATGAGTGAGAATGTTGAACTCTGGCTTAAGAGAATGTATTTAATAAGGACATTTTAAGAGAAGGAAAATTTCAGACATTTTTAGTTCTTGCACCTGTCTCAGGAAGCTGTAGATATATTCTCTATCAAAATAGGAAATACACTGAAAAAGAAGAAAACATGGAATTCAGGAAACAGAGCTTTCTTCAGAGCGATGTTTCAGTTGATAGTGATGGGAAGTCCCAGAATAGAAGCTTTGTAGCAGACCTAGAGGAACGCCAGAACCATTTGGAATGGAAAAGCAGAAGGCTCCAGGGAGAGTTCCCCAAGGAGAAAAATGGAAATTTTGTATTTGACAGCATGAAAAACCATATGGAGAGGTGTCTGTATGTTGTGGGAAGAACTAGCATAGCTACACTGAGAAATTTGAAGGTATTAACATAGATAACCAAATTGTGATGATTTATTTAATTACAGTATAAATATATTAGAAGAATGGGTCTGTAGTAAATAGATGTTCATGCAGATGGTAGAGAGTGACCTAAGGAAGGTAAACTTTTATGTGCTATAATATAAAGTCAATGTATAATGTTTACAATGAATAAATTCAGAAATAACAATATGAACATGTTATGATGATCTGTAGCAGTAAATAACAGAAGAGTTAAACACAGTTAACTGGGTGGATGAGAGGGTAGTTGAATAAAAATACTTCTTTCCAGTATATGTTTTGTTATTGTTTCTTTCTGACTATTAAATCTCTGTATATTACTATGATTAAAAATAAAATTTATTTAAAATTCACAAGTCCACTAATTAGTAGCATCATATGCTGTATATTTTCCTCTTGAAAAATATAAAAAATAAGAAGAAAAAAAGTGAATCATGAAATTTCACTTTTGCTGGGAGGTTTTCCAAAACCTGCTGGTGTGTTAATCTGCACGGCAGTTCACAGCATTAGAGATTCAGAGAATTAGGTTTTTGTGCTGTATTTATTTTTGACTATCATAAGATCTTGTTACAAATGAAAAAATACTTCAATGGGGACTCTTAAGGCAATTGTTCTTTGCAGATGATATCTACAAAATGTGATTATCTCTAATGGCATTATCCTATGAGGTAATAAACCAGAGCAGGGCTCCTACTGAGAGACTTCTTTAAGGTGATTTAGAGAGGAAGATGCATATGGTTATCTCCAAACTAATGGAGGAAAGGGTTTAAAAATTGATCATTCAGGGCACATAATGATTCTCTTCTGAGTTCTGGAAAGCAAGATTGAAAACTAGGTGAGGAAATGGAATCAATGAATATGGAATGGCAAGTTGATTTAAAATGTAGGCTTCATTGTTATTCAGGTATGGCCAGGCTAACAGATCAGGAGACAATTGCCGTTGCAAAGATCATTTGTTACTCACAGTTCCCAAGAGGAGAATCATGCCATACTGTGCAGGGCACATGGGGAAGCACTAGGGCCGCTCAGGAGACAAAGGGAGCAAGGGGAAAGTATGAGCTGGAACATTTATTGCGGTTTCCATTGGAAAGGCAGAAAAAGGTAGAGTAAGCAGGCTTAGGATTGGCTAGTTTGAAAAAATGTAGCAGGCTGTGGTATACTGGGTATATCTCTAGTTGTCTAGTACCTGGCCCTAGATGATTAGGACAAAGGAGTAGTGCTTCTGGAGTACAAGAGCCAGATAAAGTGGTTTGGAGTATGGATTCTGGATTGGTTAGTTTGCATGTGAAAAGCATACTCCCAGGGTATGTTTCTTACTACTTCTTTCTTTTTAAAAATTTTATGTATTCATTCATTTTTTTAATTTTTATTGTCAGTTGCCTCCATTTTTACCCCACCACGGCCCCCTGCCCCATCCATCCCCACCTCCCATCTTCGAACCTACCCCCTTTGACTTTGTCCATGTGCCCTTTATACATGCTTATTGAAGCAACATTTGTTTATAACATTATAAATTAACTACATCATGCTCACCAGCAGAAGTCTAGTTTCCATTTGTCACCATACAATTGACCCCTTTTACCCATTTTGCTTTCTCTCCACCTACTTCCCCTTGGTAACCACCAATCTGCCTCTATAAGTTTGTCTGCCTCTATAAGTTTGTTTTTGTTTTGTTCTGTTTGTTCATTTATTTTGTATAAGTTTTTGCTTTTATATCCCACACAGAAGTAAAATTATGCAGTATTTGTCTTTTTCATCTGATTTATTTTACTTAGCATAATACAATATGCAAGGGCCATTCATGTTGTAGCAAATGGCAGGATTTCACCTCTTATGGCTGCATAAATATTCCACCATGTTTATGTAGTTAATCTTCTTTATCCATTCATCTATACTCTTTGGTTGTTTTCATTTATTGGCTATAAAAAACCCTAAAGACTCCACTAAAACACTATTAAAAATAATAAATACAGTAAAGTTGCAGAAATAAAAACAAAAAATTCTAAATATGGGAGTACAGAAGACCCCATACAACCAAAGCAATCTGATAACAAACAATAAAGCTGGAGGTATCACACTCCCTGATTTCAAACTATACTACAAAGCTATAGTAACCAGCACAGTATGATACTGGCAGAAAAGCAAACACAGGGATCAATGGCATAGTTACTTGCTATTTCTAAAAAATGGCTAGCTTTGGGAGGCCCAGTTTCTCTGCAGTTGGTGAAATCCCAGATGGCAGAGCATCAAGAATACAGAAAATAAGAAACTATAGTTAATGTACAAGGGAACCAGAAGGATGACAAAGATGCAGATGCAGAGCAAAAAGGCAAGAGGAATAATTATAAGTTTTAGGAGTCTTTCAGAATTAATTATACCTTCAGCCTTTGAAGGCATAGGTCCAATCAGAGCAGGATTGCAGATGGGAATAAAATGGACCCAGTCAGGGTCTCCAGAATAAAACCTTCCTGGTTCAGACATAAATTAGTTCCAGGGCAAAATAAGAAGTGAATTTATTTAAATAAAGAGAATGTGAGGTTGGGCAACTCAAACTAATTCAATAAAATTTGGGCACATATGGTATGATAGACTCTGTGCTAGACAGTGCAGGGATACAGATTTGTGTAAATGAAGCCTATTCCTTCATGGAATGTGAAATATGTCAAAGAGGTATGACACAGGTCAAAAGAACATAAAATAGCAGTTGAATAATTCAAATATCTTCGTGATTATACAGAGGGAAATGGGTGGAGACAGCAAATAATGCTGTTTTCAATTCTAGCACCTGTGGCAGACATGACTAATTGATCATGATGCCCCTTATCTCTCAATCAGATCTGATCTCTGACTTGTCTCAACAGTCTCAATGAAGCCACTGCCAATGAATGAAAGTTAACACACTAGCCATTTGTCAGTAGATGGTCTAAGGTGGGAGACTGAGAACCAGAAAAACCTTCCTGGATGAATAATGTTTAAGTTTGCCTAAGAAGGATGAGTTTTCAGAGATGTCTTAATGAGAGTTGTGGTAGTGTGGGTTTTAAAAAAAAATCCTTACCCAAGGATATGTTTATTGATTTTTAGAGATAGCAGAAGTGAGGGGAGGGAGCGGGAGAAGAGAGAGAGAGAGACAGAGAGAGAGAGAGTTCAATGTGAGAGAAAAACATTTATCAGTTACCTCATATACATGCCCTGACTGGGAATCAAACCTGCAAACTTTTGGTGTATAGGACTATGCTCCAACCAACTGAGCCAGCCAGGTAGGGTAGTGGAGTGGTTTTAATAGCCCAAGCAGCAGGAACAAATGTATAGTAGCTGTACAGTTTGGATAACTGATGAACAATAACGACACAGTCTGGCTGGAATTTGCACTATATATAAGAATGGGAGGATACATAAACCCAGAAAAGGGTCACACTGAATGCCAAATGCAAGGGTTATAAAAGTAAAGCAGCTAATACTCCTGTGTGCTTACAATGTTCCAAGCAGTGTAATATTCTAAGATACATATACATGCACCCATATATGTACACATATACATATGACCAACATTATATATGTGAAATATATATATTTATTATTTAAATATAGGTATTTATTATATAGTAAATATATACCTTGCTTATTACATAATACATTTATATGAGGTCTGTCTGGAAAATTCTAGCCATCTGTAATATAACAAGAGCAGTTTACGTGACATCAATGTAACCTGGCAGCCAAGGAGAGTAGACTGGAATGTCCATGTGGGAACAATGACGACTTCATTGTGCTAGTCATTGGGGATGGTAGACACTATTGAGTGAGCGTGTGTACTGTGCAGCCATCACATTCAAAATGACTGAGCAAGTAGAGCTACAAATATGCGTCAAATTTTGCATTAAGTTGAACATTCCTTCCCAGAATATATTCCAATGATTCAGAAGGCAGCAGCTATGGGCAACTGGTGATTGTCAGCTTTTTCACAACATTGCTTCTGCTCATGCATCACGTCTCGTGCAGAGTTTTTTGGTGGAACATCAAATCACCCACGTGATTCAGCCCCCCAACATCCCAGATTTGGTGCCCTGCAACTTCTGGCTTTTCCCAAAACTAAAACTGAAACTTTGCAAGGGAAGTGATTTTGGACCATTGATGAAATTCAGGAAAATACAACAGGGAAACTGATGGTTATTGGAGGAACTGTGTGAGGTCCTAAGAGGCCTACTCTGAAGGGGACTGAGTTGTCATTGTCCTATGTACAGTTTCTTTTAGCTTCTTAATAAATGCCTCTATTTTTCATATTACATGGCTGGATACCTTCTGGACAGATCTTGTACATATATATAATATACATCTTGCTTGTATGTTATATATAGCATTGTTATAATTACCTATAAGATATAGACAAATAAACCAAAAACTGAGAAATAAAGTAACATACTTGAGTGTACATAGGCAATAAAGAGCAGGGCCTAGCTCTAAAAGCAAGCAGTCTGATTCCAGAAACCTTAACCATTATACCATACTACATTCTGATATTTGATAGTACTATTTAATTTGAAACTGAGAAGCTGTTGATTTCCAAGGTAGATATTGATGCCATTGAATATGGGCTTTAGAAAGATCTGCTTGGAAGCAGTGTATAAACAGATAGGTAGTGATAGTGATGGAAAGAAATCAGTGAATTTTTGCCTATTGTGATTTTGTTAGGCTGTGTTAGAGAAGTGCTTTTATGAATTGTCTTATGAATAATTAAAATCCTCCAAATTCTATTTCCCCCAGGAGTACTATTGCATGCATAAACAGAGGAGCAAGAACTGAGAGCACATACTTGAAAATGGAATTGAAAAGCATCTATTATATCTATATGCAGCATGAAGTGAATTCCTGAATCTCTGAACTTCTAATCACATGAACAAGATTTGTGCCTGCAGAGTTGGCCAATTAACATGATTCATTCAAGTAGCACCCCTCACTCCCTCAGGCAATCCCCCTCCATTGTTCCTGTCAATGGGTCATGCATATAAATTCTTTGGCTAGCCATTTCCTATACTGTCCTTTACATCCCTGTAGCTATTCTGTAACCACCATTTTGTACTTCTTAATCCCTTCAGCATTTTTACACGTACCACCCCACCGCCCCACCCCTCTCCCATCTGGCAACCACGGAAACTTTCTCTGTATCCATGATTCTGTTTCTGCTCTGCTTGTTTGTTTATTTTGTTTTTTAGATTCAATTATTGATATATATGTATTTATTGCCATTTTATTGCCCATATTTTTGACCTTTAAGAAGACCCTTTAATATTTCTTATAATACTGGTTTGGAGATGCTGAACTCCTTTAGCCTTTTCTTGTTTTGGAAATGATCTGTCCTTTGATTCTGATAGCTTTGCTGGATACAGTGATCTTGGTTGAGGGTCCCTGCTTTTCATCACTTTAAATATTTTTTTCTCAAGGCAGAATGTGTCAAAGGAAACAGGATTATTTTTTGTTGGTTTCTTTGTTTTTCTTAGAGAATGAATAAAATTGGAAGAAAGTATATTATAGCACAAATGCTTATTATAGCCTGTGGGATTCAGTGAAAGTATTCCTTGAGTACTTACATGATTTTATTCAGGAAAATATTACTTCAAATTCATAAAAAGCCATACTCAATTTATGCTCCACATTTATGTTTTTTTCACATTGTAGTAAAATTTGAATGGGGTTGCAATCACTGACTATATTATTTTTTTAAAAAGTTTTGCATAAAGTTTAACATAGAACTTTTATACTTAAGGGGGCAAAGAAGGCACAGTGCATGTCATCCTAATGGTGGTGTTGGTGAATAACCTTTCACCTCCTGGACTGGATTCAGCTCTTTATTAAAGAGCCACATCTTCATTAGCTGGCTGGGTCTTAGAGGTCTGCAAGACTTCTATGGGGGCTGATAATTCCAAACACAGTGTTCTCTTCCTCCCATTTTCCCAGGAAATAAGAACTGGGACTCTGTTGACTGTGAATTTGGGAGTAATATTCTGAACCTTCCTGGTGAAAAATAGGCTCAGGAAAAAAAGTTGCATAAGCCACTTAGCATTTGCAAAGTTTTATTTAAATTGTGGTTGCAGCTTCTTGAAGATTTGCTCTATGCAACTGATTTATGGTTCCTGCATAAATCTTTGCTCTTTGGTCTTTGGTCCTAAAAAGGATGTTGCGAATCACAGGTCTGTAAGAACTATAAAGTTCCCTTTTCGTTCATATGTTGTTGTATATTTCCCTACCTTGCAGACTCATTTAGAGTCAAACATTGTAAGTGTTTTTACTGATGTGTTTACCTAGTTTCTGGACACCAAAATTCTTTGCTAACACACGTTAGTGCCTCTAAGTAACTACATGGTACACTTTTTAACCAAAGTAGCGATTTAGAAAGATCTAAATCTTCAAAGACTGTATCTGGGACATTAGAGGGCAGAATTGCCAGTCAAACAATATTCTGGGCACTTATTTATTAGCCTATGCTGATAAGACTAATTTGAAACATAATGGCTGATCTGTTTAAATGAAATGGATTTCAAGCTTAGCTAACCCCTGTGGGAGAAATACAGGGTGGTGGTATGAAATATGAGATTAAAAATTAGTGGATTCAATACATAATTTTGACAAAATGACATTATGGCTTTGAATTAATGACACCAAAAATACTGATAAAAAATCATGTTAAATTACAAAAAAGTGGGCTTGGCTTCAGTTCTCAGTCCATTTTTTTCTCCTTCTATCTCTTCACAAGCACCTAAAAATCTTACTTTATTATCATTAAAAATCAATTAATTTCCCTTTGCTTCTATATGCCTCAATTTGTTAATAAAGATGTTCTTTTCCTTGTCTTGACCCTGATTGTTTCTCCACTTCCCTTCCATTATTCCCTTATGCAAAGTCTTCCCTTTAGTTATGCCTCTGTTTGAGTGGTTCTACTTATTCTACTTGGAATGTCCTCTTCAAAAAATGTCTAGCTGGTAATGTTCTGCTCAAGATGCAAATTTCTGTGTGAGTTTCCTCCAGAATTATCAAGCCCATGTTGCTTTCTTATTTGTGAGTTTCTAGAACTCTAGTCTGTTTGTCCTTGAAGATAAAGTCTTATCCATAATTTTATGGCCAGAATTGAGCACAAGACTGCACATAGAATGTGTTTAATAGCTATTAGTTGGACAAATTATTGCATTTATGTATTTGGCCCATTTTTCTGTTCACTAATTTGGGTACTGTATTATTCAGAATAGGGTAAGTTAATGGCTTATAAAATTAGAGGACATGCATGTTCCTGTGGGTCACTACACATTGTGTTCATTCCAGGACCTAGACTGATGGAGAAACCTCTATTGGAAACATTTTTATTGTTGTGTCAACAGGAAAAGAAGCATGACACTCACATCCTAGCTCTCACATCCTTCTTCTTAGAAGATATAGAATTCATTTCAGCTTTTTTTGAGTTAACAAAATGCAACCTCTTGAGTTCAACAGAGTAGATATGTATAATTCATCCTCAGGGAGGACCATGCTAAAGAAGGAATTGTTGGCAACTTTGTAATACAATCTACCATATAACATGTAGCCCACTTTTAAATCACTTAGATGGTATTTATCGTACATACCAAACTATAGTGTAAAATCATGTACAAGAGTGAGAGAGTTTCTTTCCAAAGTTAGGAGCAGGCTGCCTACAATTAATAAATAAATAATAAGAACGTAGAGAATTATGAGTTAGGGTAGGTGACATAATTTCTCATATCCTGGGCTATAAGTTTCATATTATCCCTCTGATGAAATATAGACGTAAGGGCACTCTTATTTGCATTTTTGTATGAATAACTTTGTTTCTGACTTCATATATTCCCAAATCTGAAAAATAGGTTGTTGAATGAACTACCTTCCTTGGTGATGACTTTCCAGTCTGGTGCATTTCTCCACAGTCTGCTCCCCATTCAATTCTTGCTGTTCTTAGCACAGGCTATTTCAGATATCTGAATGTTGTAGCAAAAATTTCCATAGTGCGGTACAATAAACAATTAAGTCCTATCATCATTTGTTTTTCCCTCTTCGATCTGTGTTAGCATCATTAGCTTTAATTTAATAACACCATCTTTTATCATTGAATACATTTAGAATTCACTTTGTTGGTTTAATTTTTTATTTTTCCTTTTGCAAAACACCCAAATGGCTTGTTAGAATCTACTGAATTTCTGATGCCCACTTTAGTTCCTCTTTTTATTTTCTTCCTCTCTTCATCCCTCCTTTTCCCTCTTCTTCCTTCCCTCTCACTTTCTTTCTCTCTTCTGTACTCACTTTCTTGCATGCCCTTTTTTCTTCCCTCCGTTCTACACTATCTTTAAGATCTATTAATTTTTCTCTCTCTTTCTTCCTTTCCCTCTCTTCTTTTCTTTTTCTTTTTTAATGGCCAATAAGTAGGAGTTGGGCTTGATAGAGTCTTTCATTTACTGAATGTCTAATTAATTACAGGTACTTTGCTAAGACTACTAGGGCTTTTGTAACATCTAGATCAGACTAAATATGGCACATTTATGAACACAAAATATTGGTTCTGCCTTTAGTACAAAAGATTGTAAACTTGTGAGTGAAAGGTGTTTGAGACCTTATTTGGAGAATTCGGACATCCTGATTTCTCTTCCTCATCCCCAAAAAGAATAAAAAAGGAATGACTCTACCTCTCTATGTGTACTTATTCTGAATGTATGAAATAACTTATCTTTAACAGGTCCAGGCAGCTCACAAATTTGCTTTCATTACTGATATTATAGCTCTAGCACCGCCTTGGGCCTTTTAAATAGTAAAAAGTACCAGATTCTGTACCGAGTTCCACCTTAGGCTCTTTTAAAGTGAAGTAATAGCAGCTGTCTTTCAATGGATTTCAAGCTGATTATGAGTGCCCCAGTCCTTTTTTCTCCTCACACTTGTAAATATGATAGTTTCAGAGTTTATATACAATTCCTCCTCTTATCCAGATGCATGACCTTATTCTATCTTTTCAAGAGCTCACTTTAGTTCATGTTCTGAGAATTCATATGCTCATCTACTCATTCCACAGATATTGTGGAGCACATCCTAGCTGTCAGGTACCCTGTTAGGTGCTGAGGCTCTGCAGTTAAATACTGTGTTCCTGCCCTCAAGGAAACAATCATGTTGCATACAGAGAGATAATGCTACAGTCCAAATAAGCCTGTGGGTAAAGACTTCCAAGAGAGAGACCTCCCTTGGCCTATGATGTATTAATGATGTAATAATATGATTATTGACTCCAACGATTCAGGACTAGAACACAGGATGAGTCATTATATCACTTAGATATTTTCATTTAGCCGCTGGATAGGAGAGGGAAAATCAGATAGGCTCTAAAAATCTAAGAATTGGAAAGGGAAGATTATCATATGTATGAAAGCATTTTTGGACTTATGGGCCAAGTACACTTTTGCATAAGTTGCTGTCTATAAGAATGTTCATGATGCCCATAACAGAGAAACCAACTCAACCCAGCTTAACAATAATGGAAAAATTTTGGAAAACATAAAAAACCCAAAAGTTCACTGCTTTTCTAGCTTCAATTTAGACTTAATCCAGCATTGCAGTGAGGTCAAGTTTACTTACTTCCCTCCCTCCTTCCCTTCCTCTTTGTTTCTTTCCTTTCTTTTCCTTCCTTCCTTCCTTCCTTCCTTCCTTCCTTCCTTCCTTCCTTCCTTCCTTCCTTCCCTTCTTTTTTCTTTTATTCCTTTCTCCCTCTCTCTGCCTTGCTTTTTCTGGATTACATTTAAAATCTAGCTTTTCCTGTGTTCCCAGATAGCTGTCTGAATCTCCTAGGGTCATGTCTTTCTTTTGCACAAAAAAGAAGAAAGAAAGAATGCCTTTGTGCCACCATTCTTAAGAACAAAAAGGGGAAAACAAAACAAAAATGGAATTTAAAAAGAAAAAAAAAGAAATTTTCCGAAACAGTGATTCCTGCACAGATATCAGGAGCCTTCAGAAGGAAGACTGGTTCTTGTATGACAGAGAGGTAGCCAAACAAACACCTGAAGGGAGAAATGAGATTCTGCCAAGGAAGTGGAAGTGATACATAAGAATAAAAGGTCATTTCCTCCTCATTGAGGAAGCTAAAACCCAAAATCCATTTCATTTACAATTAGCCTGGCAGAGCAGTTCAACCATGGTAGCTGTGTAAAATATAATCATTTTATGGACACTCAGGTTGCTTCCATATCTTGGCTATTGTTAATAATGCTTCAATGAACATAGAGTTGCATACACTTTTTTGAATTGGTATTTTGAGTTTCTTTAGATAATTACTCAGAGGTGGAATTACTAGATCATATGGTAGTTCTACTTTTAATTTTTTGAGGAACCTCCATACTCTATTTTATAGTGGCTGCACCTATTTACATTCTCACCAACAGTGTCCATGTATAGATGAATGGAAAAAGATGTGATAAAAGGAATGAAGTAAAAAGGAAGGTAATCTTGCTATTTGTGACAACATGCATGGACCTAGAGGGTTATGATAAGTGAAATAACTCAGACAGAGAAATAAAATACCACATGATTTCACTTATATGAGGAAACTAAATAGCAAAATAAATGAACTAACAAAACAGAAACAAACTCATAGATACAGAGAATTAATTGATGGTTGCCAGATGGGAGGGGGTTGAACATGGGTGAAAAAGGTGAAGGGATTAAGAGGTACAAATTCACAGTTGCAAAAATAGTCATGGGGATGTAAAGTACAATATAGGGAATGCCATCAATAATATTGTAATAACTATGCATGATGTCAGGTGGGTACTATACTTATCATTTCACAAGTTATATAAATGTCTAATCACTGTGTTGTAAACATGAAGTTAATATAATATTGTATGCCAAGTGTAATTTAAATATAAAAAATATTTTTAGAGTCAGGAACTTCTGGCCAAGATGGAGGCATAGGGAGATATGCTTCACTTCTTTGCACAACCAAAACAGGTATAACAACCAATTTAAAAACAAAAAACAACCAGAAATGACAGAAAATTGAACTGTATGGAAATCTGACAACCAAGGAGTAAAAGAAGAAACAGTCAGTACTGGTGCACCGAGAAAAGGAATATGGACTAAATGAAAGAACAGATCAAAACTCTAGAAAAAGAACTAAGTGTCTAAGAGATAGCCAACCTATCAGATATAGAGTTCAAAACACTGGTAATCAGGATGCTCACAAAAATGGTTGAGTAGAGACACAAAATAGAGGAAGAAGTGAAGGCTATGCAAAGTGAAATAAAGAAAAATATATAGGGAACCAACAATGATGGGAAGGAAACCAGGACTCAAATCAACAATTTGGAACAAAAGGAAGAAATAAACATTCTACCAGAAAAAAATGAAGAAATAAGAATTCAAAAAGATGAGGAGAGGCTGAGGAACCTCTGGGAAAACTTTTAAACACTCCAAGATCTGATTCATAGTGGTGCCAGAAGGAGAAGAAGAGGAGCAAGAAACTGAAAACTTATTTGAAAAAAATAATGAAGGAATACTTCCCCAATCTGATAAAGGAACTAGATGTGCAAGTCCAAGATGCTCAGAGACTCCCAAAAAAGTTGGATCCAAGAAGAAACCCACCAAGACACATAATTAAATCACCCAAAATTAAAGATAAGGAGAAAATCTTAAAAGCAGCAAGAGAAAAGGAGACAGTTACCTACATAGGAGTATTCATTAGACTATCAGCTGATTTCTCAAAAGAAATCTTGTAGGCAAGAAGTGGTTGGAAAGAATTATTCAAAGTCTTGAAAGGGCAAGGACCTACATCCAAGATTACTCTATGCAGCAAAGCTATCAGTTAGAATGGAAGGACAGATAAAGTGCTTCCCAGATAAAGTCAAGTTAAAGGAGTTCATCATTACCAAGCCATTATTATATGAAACATTAAAGGGACTTATCTAAGAAATAGAAGAAGATCAAAAGCTATGAACAGTAAAATGACAACAAACTCACAGATATCAACAATTGAACCTAAAAAACAAAAACAAAAACAAACTAAGTAAACAACTAGAACAGGAACAGAATCACAGAAATGAAGATCACATGGAGGGTTATCAGTGGGGAGGGAGTGGAGAGAGAATAGGAGAAAAGGTACAGGAAATAAGTATGAGATTGGTAGGTACATAATAGACAGGGGGAGATGAAGAGTGTATGGGAAATGGAGAAGCCAAAGAACTTATATGTATGACACATGGACAAGAACTAAGTGGGGAGGATACTGCAAGGAGGGAGAGTGTAGGGTGGAGGGTGATAAAGGGGAAAAAATGGGGCAACTGTAATAGCATAATCAATATAATATACTTAAAATATTTGTAAATGCAAAAAAAACATTTATGGGGTCTTGATCTAAGCAATATGACACAACCAATGAAAGGATTCTTGGATATATTTATTGTATTCTCTTTCTGTGTCTTTTTTTTTCTCAGTCTGTTTCATCAATTTTCAACCAGTGTGCTGGAAGAGGCACACTGGTGTGCCACAAGAATTTTTTTTTTTTTTTTGGCGAGTTTATTTTTTATTATTATTTTTTTTTATTTTAGTTTATTCAGTACAGTTTCTATCCTTTATTCCCTTTCCAGCCCACCCACCCATTCCTCCCCTC
>CM052544.1:40724037-40752691 GCA_028533065.1 Trachops cirrhosus | reverse complement strand
TGAAGGGAATAGCAGAGCAGGCAGTGCCCATGTTCAGGGAAATAAGTTTTGTCTCCTTAGGCCTCCCAGTTCTGGGAGGTTTCTCACTCAGCTTTAGCCACGGGGAGTTACGGCTCCTGAAACCAGGCAGGGCGGGCACCACAGAGAGCAACAGGGAAAAATGTAGGGCAACTGTAATTGAATAGCAATAAATAAAATAAAATAAAGTAAAAATAAAAGGAAAAAAGAGGAAAAAAATATAGCTCTTTGAGGAAGACCCCACTTAACCCAGTATACATCTGTGTTTGCTTGTGATGTACTTCCCTAACTGAAAAATTCACAGGGTCTTTTCTGTGCTATATGGTGTTTTTCCCTAATTATTCCTGTATCCTTGTGTTAATGGTTTTGTTATGAATAGATTTCCCTGAATTTTCTTGCTACAGTGGAAAGTTACTTTGTGTTTTTATCCCTCCCTAAAAAGAAATGTTTTTCAGAGTATATTGAAATTGAAGAATTATATTTTAATGCCCAGGAAAGTAAGAACTGGTGGTATTCTGTTTATACATATATCCCATGTAATTTATTGCATTTCTGATTACCTCAAGCTAGATTGGAGAAATGCTGAGCAATTAGGAACAATAGAGCAATAAAGGCACAGGGTAATCTTTCATACAGAACTTTTAGGGGAAGTGGTATGAATTAGTTTTGCAGAGTTAGATAAATGGCAATGGTGGAGCTGTATCCTACCCTACAAAAATAAATTAAAAAAGAAAAGCCAAAAAATTGCCCACAAAACTTCTTGTGCTAAAACACATTCAGCATTCCATCCCTAAATAAATGCAAATATGTCTTTAAAAGCATTTTGTTTTTACATCTCTGGATATTTTATCTTCTTATAAATGCATTAAAATCATTTTTCCTCACAAAAGAGGCTGGTTCTTAATTTTGGAACCCTGCGGATGGAACAAATGGTAACCTCCAAGGGAAACAGCAGGAGACTTTCTGAGAGGCACCCCAGGGCACACACCCTTATCTGGGAGACAGCGTGTCCTGGCCTCATCATCTGCCTGATTTGCTGTTGTTCCTCATTTCTTTTTGGAGAGGATGATAATAACTTCTTAATTTATTTCTCTGCCTCACAGGACATTTACAAGCAATGACATCATACTTTTTTTCTCATGTAGTCCATACTGTTAGAGACTACTAGAATCTAGAAATGTACAGAAAGGGATCCTGAAAATTCAACTGATCTAGCTCTTTTCTATTTGCAAATGAAGAAACTGAGGTTCAGTGGGGCAAGGCAACTTACTCAGGGCAGCAGAACCACAGGCAGACACATGTGTTTGATACTGCAACATTCTCCCAGTGCAGCTGTGCTTCTTGGGGATAGACCTTGGGGACAGGTTTGCCAGACAGATTTGACAAAACAAACACAGAATGCTTGGGACATATTTATCCATATGTGTGTGTGTGTGTGTGTGTGTGTGTGTGTGTATAATTAAATATATATAAAAATTATAAAATGTGTATATAAAAGTTATATATATAATTTTTCCATAAAATTCAGATTTAACTGAGCATCCTGCAAAACAGCCTGAGACTCTGAGCCTTGTGCCCTTAGTTAATGGGAACATTTAAATATATATACACACCATTGACTATGTCCCAAACCCAGAATTTCCTCTTGTTGGCTATGTGGGGTTTTGTTTTTGTTTTTATTTTGTTCTGGTTCCATGGCTTGAACACCAAGATAGAGCAAAAGTTGTAAAGATAATTGAGGGTGCACAAGATATGTTTTCAGTTAGATGTGTTGGATGCATTAGGTGAATCCTACCAACGAATTGCCATTGCATACATTTCCCAGTCCCATGCAGGGTGGGGGAAGCAAGCAGTGTGGTATATCCTGATATGCATTCCTAAGAAATTCTGAATTATTTCAGGAATTGTATAATTGTTATTTATTTTTCTTCATTAAAAGATTCCTAATTCTTCTACAAAGAACATCAGTAATCACTTAACAAAATAGAAATTTGAAAAGAAAAATTAGTTAAACCTTAGTCATTTATAATTTATTCATTTATTCATGTATTCTACAATCATTATCCCCATGCTTTACCAAGATTATATAGTACTTGGCCTCTCCTATAGAAAAACTTGCTTCTTAATGTTGCTAGAACTAGGATAATATGATGTGGCTTTTGTTAATCTCCAGTTCTTCTAGAGTAATCAGGTGTCTTTCTAGGAATAAATGATTTAATTACCATGTAGACAAGTTGCTACCAATGCTCCATAAATGAAAACCTGGTTTATGTTCTACTGCCTTAGGCAATCTCTCCACATGTAGTATTGCCCACTCCCTAGATATAAGAAACTAATCTGTTTGCTCTATTTTACTTTTGTTAGTGGCATCATGTGGGTAACAGCACAAATTTGGAGCTAGGCTGACGGCTGCAATCTTGGGTAAGTCACTTAGATTCTGCATCTTATTCCTGTTTTCTCATTTGTAAAGTAGGGATAATGAAAGTGCCTCCCTTGTAGCCTTCTTGTGAGGGATAAATGAGTGGCAACTAAACATGTTACAGTTAGAAGTGAGCAAGGCTCACACAGCCTGGTGTAATCATTAGCTATACTATTTTTTTGTCTCCTTCCTTCTGTCTGCACATTATGTCACCTAGGACCTTTGGAATTTTTTTCCTTGCTTACTTTCAAGGTTTTCTCACAACATTCCCTTTGCATTGCATGCTGACTTTGGGATATCTGTGAGTCTCAACTCCACAGCCATGAGCCTAACCTTAGCCCACTTTTACACCAGGCCATAGTCCATGGGACAAAAGATCAGATCTACCTCCTAAGACACTTATTTACATAAGAAGCAGACTAGCAAGGTGAACTTTTGTCTATACTGTTCACCGCTCTATCCTCAGCTCCTAGATTTGCATGATTAGGATGTAACACATATTTGCTGAATGACGAAAGAAATAAACACATTTAAGTACTTAAAATTGAGGCAGTATTTTTCCTAGACCAGGAGAAGCTTTTGCAGTTAATTGGATACATATTATTATAGAAAACTCTTAGAGTAGATGATCAACCTCCTTCAGATCTGGAATGTGGCATGTACCCATGGAAAGACTCTCTGACCATTTCATTTCTCACTTCATAAATTGTGTGATATCACTCAAGTGATGGATTTTTCCAAAGTCATTATGATTCTCATTTTCCTTTACTAAAAGAAACACTAACATTGCAAACAAAGTTTTCTTGTGTAGGCATTATTGCTTTTTTTTTTAATTTTTAAGTATATTTTATGATCATGCTATTACAGTTGTCCCATTTTTCCCATTTGTTCCCCTTCCCCGGTACCCCCTTCCCTCCAGCAATTCACCTTCTTAGTTTATGTCCATGGGACATGCATTTAAGTTCTTTAGCTTCTCCATTTCCTAACATCCCCCTGTCTATTTTGTACCTACCAATTATGCTTCTTAATCTCTGCACCTTTCTTCCCATTCTCACCCTTCCCACTCCCCACGAATAAACCCCAATATGATCATCATATCTATAATTCTGTTCCTGTTCTAGTTGTTTGCTTAGTTTATTTTTGTTTTTTAGATTCAGCTGTTGATAGATGTGAGTTTATTGTCATTTTATTGTTCATAGTTTTGATCTTTTCTTAGATAAGTCCCTTTAACATTTTATATAATAAAGGCTTGGTGAGGATGAAGTCCTTTAGCTTTACCTTGTCTGGGAAGCACTTTATCTTGCCCTTTAATTCTAAATGAAAGCTTTTTTGAATAGTGTAATCTTGGTTGTAGGTCCTTGCTTTTCATCAGTTTAAAAACTTCTTGCCAGTCCCTTTTTCTCTGCAAAGTTTCTTCTGAGAAATTAGCTGGTAGTCCTATGGGAACTTCTTTTTATGGAAGAATGGATTGAGTCTTGACTTTTTCCTCTCTCACTGATCTCATCAGAGACTACCCTCCTTTCTTGGACAAAGATCTCTTAGAACTCCTCTTTTCTATTAGGTCATTCTACTTCTTATTACTTTCATTATTTCTTTCAATCTTCTTAAGACTAATTTTTAAATTAGAATTATAGAGCTTAAAGATTTTTAAAGATTTTATTTATTTTTTAGAAAGAAGGAGGGGAAGGAGAAAAAGGGAGAGAAACATCGATATGTGGAGAAACATGGATTGGTTGCCTCTCGCATGCCCCAACTGGGGTCCTGACCTCTAAACCAGGCATGTACCTCAACTGGGAATGGAACTGGTGACTTTTTGATTTGCAGGCTGGTACTCAACCCACTGTGCCACAACAGCCAGGGCCAGATATTAAACATTTCTGGCCAGAGTTTCAGAAAAGATTTTTTAAATCATAAAATATAAAAGATCTATGGCAATGAATTCTGATATCCAAATGAGTTTCTGAAATCATAGTATCACTGGTGGTTTCAAGATAAATTTAGAATTTTTCTCTTCTTTCTTTTGCTCTTATTTCTCCTATTAGTTCTGGAGTAAGCAGACTGCTTGTAAGTTCTAAAGGAATGTCAGTCAGGTACTTGAATTTATTGTTTAGTCATACAACTAAAGGTAGAGCATTTTTATGATCTAATCCTAGCTCCATATATTTCCTTCACTCTAGTTGGTCTTCCTGTTATAAACTTTGTGATGCAACTATTATTATGCAATGGAAATACTAATTAAGGAGGTAAGAATTCAGTCAGCACCTGAATGCAATTCATCTCTTCTTCATCCAGAGACATCTGTAATTCCTTAGGTTTATAACATTATCTTCCTTAAGTCATTTTCTGGTGTTGGAACTCAGAACATCTTTCTCTAACTTAGGGTACATATTATGGTTGTTTGTTGGTTATTTTTTGAAAGGTTTATGAAGGCTCTTCACAGAAAGTATAGCTCTCTCTTTCCATGAATACAATAGCATTAAAAATTTCCCCCTCCTTTAAAGTTACATGAGACCATGTAACTTGCTTTTGATCTATCAAAAGTGACATGAAGACTATGAAAGTGAGTACAAACTTTCTTCAGTTCTCTTCTCCCTCTTCCAGTCTCATTGGCTATGCTTCCAAAATGGCTGTTCTGTCGATCTGGGTTCTGGAGTGACCTCAAAGATGACAAAGAGTGGAACTCCCAGCTGCCAATGATGGAAGATTAGCAAGAAATAAGCATTTGTTGTTTTACACTACTAAGATTTGGCAATCATTTATTACCACAAAAAATCTACCTTATTCTGACTGATACAGTTCTGCAATGTCTATTCCCCTTTTTTTCTTCTTACTAGCCCCTGATTTTTATTCGTGGCTTCATGTAGTTTCTGGGAAACTTGCTTTTTCCATACTTCAAGACTGGAGTATATGATTGGACTAAAAGAATTGGCATGTTCCATCTCCTGGAGACAAAAATCAATTCAGGATTGAGCACATGATATAAGGTTGTCTAATCAAAATATATCTCAGGAGGGTTTAGAAGATCATTGGGATGATGCAACTTTGTTTTTTAATTCAATGTGAAAGGGGAACCATGTATTTCTAGGTGTTTATGTTTTCCTTCTTGGGTTATTGAAAGATAGGCTTTGGGATTAAATTGACACTGTAGGTAAAGAAGAAAGAGAAAACCAGATCTCAGAGATATCATTGATCTGGAAGAGTCAAAGTTTATTGAAAGTCAATCATTACAATAATTTTGTGTGCCAATTAATTGCCTTCATTATTTGATCTACTTTGAGCCCATTTTTCTGATACCTGGGACTACAAAGACTTCAGCTGATGTAGTGTTTGAGTATTAGCTCTCTGGCAGGATATGCTTTCAAGGTGTATAGCCATCACCACTGACCTGCAAAACCAGATTATTCCCTATTATGGCAACTGGGAAGAACTGATCAGTAAGGTAGGGTGAATATGGATGGAATTAGTGGCTATCACACCAGAGGTAATATGATATGCCAGAAAGAAGTATGCTCAAATTCTGTATTGTCCACTACAAATCAAGCTTGTGTTCTTGCAAAGAGACTTGGACTTGCTGAGCCTCAGCTATCTCATCTATGATAGTGATGATTTGCTACAAGTTATAAATGAGATAGCACATAAAGTTCTAAGTATGCAGGATAGGTTATTTTTACTCATGAACTTTAGGAATCTTCCAGTCCCAGTAGACACTGTTAACTTCAAAAGAACCATTCTGCCTTTTCTATGGCAATAGAATAAACAGACTTTATCACTTGTACCTCAGGGAATATTTGTGGAACCCATATTACTTTGTACCTTAGAATAAGTTGTTCTACCTAAATGAAAGCCTTCTTTTAGTTATTTAGGATATGGGGTGTGTGTGTGTGTGTGTGTGTGTGTGTGTGTACAGACAATTACAAATGCTGGAAAGACATCTGGAGTATAGTTTAAATATAATATTTTAAAGCAAAAATTCTATTTATGTGGCTAATCTCTTGTACATCAAAATCAGGATGTTATCTCTGCTGCTTTTTTACTTTATCACAAATAGTGATTTGTCTAAGCTTATTCCATAGGTCTAAATATAAGTTAGAGAATTCCTATAGCAACTGTGATTACAAGTATTTCATGACCATTTTTTTCTAATCTTTTATACCCTTATATGTTAGGTGGTGATCTCCAAGGAATTCCAAGCTAGCAAAATTTAGGTTCTGTTAAATGTGACCTTAGAAAAGAGCAGAACTTATTTCATTCAAAAGCAAAGCTGAAAATAATTTATTTTTCTCATTTTGACCTTTATTGTCATTTTTATGGAGGGAATGACAAAAAGGAAAGTAGAGTATAATTGTGCCATAATAGAGTATAGCAATCCTCTGCTCATTTTAATTAACTTTGCTGTCCCATGGGAGCCATTAAACTCCTCAGAGTCATCAAAAAATCCTATAATATTTTATTTGTGTTTCATAGTAACATGGAGATTGGTTTGCTTATCCCATGGGAACTGAGGCATTATACACAAAGGATATTAAGGACCATTAAAATTAATCACTTTGAAATATCAAAAAT
The DNA here is from genome assembly GCA_028533065.1 of Trachops cirrhosus. NCBI lineage: Eukaryota > Metazoa > Chordata > Mammalia > Chiroptera > Phyllostomidae > Trachops > Trachops cirrhosus. The sequence goes on along the minus strand of CM052544.1, from coordinate 40,745,691 downwards.
TACTGGAAGCAGTGCTGTTGTTCTGAAGATTTATTAACTTGTTGGTACATAGTCATTACATGCAGAGCCACACTGGGTTTTTATATTTCATACTAAACACTTCTCATTATTTTCTCAAAGTTATTATTAGAGCATGGCTAGAGCTCAATGAATATTAAATTAAAATAATGTGATGAGGTATATTTGCTTTACAGCATTGGTTTCCCAAAGATGCATACATTGTATGAATTAAGGAATGAATACACTGGTGAGGAGACTCAAGAGTCTAATAGTAAAGAGAAAATGTTAAAATTTTGGACTTAGAGGTCAGAGAGATTGGAATCAGAAGCCCTTGGGCAAGCCTCTAACTTCTCTAAGCTCTGGGATAGAATATGTTCCCCAGTGTCCTTTGAGGAAGCTCTAGAGCTGGGGTCAGCAAACTTCTGTTAAGCCATTGTTTGAGTCAGCTTAGGCTGGCATAAGAAAATTGGGCTGGATGTCTTAAATAGACATTGATTTCTCACAAGATGGAAGTTTGAGATCAGGGTATCAGCATGTTAGGTTCTTGGTGAGAGCCCTCCTCCTGGCTGCAATTGGTTGCCCTTGTGTTTTCATACAGCTGGGAGAGGGGGTGGGGGTGGAGGGCGAGCACCAGTGAGCTCTGTTTCTTTCCCCCTCATTATAAAGACACCAATCCCATCATGGTGGTCCTACCCTCATGACTTCATTCCATTTAGATGAAATTACTCCCAAGGCCCCACCTACAAATACCATAACATTGGGTGTTAGGGCTTCAACATAAGGACAGTACCTTTGGGAGTGCACATTCAGTTCCTAACAGCCTGCTAATAAATATTTTTGGCTTTGTGAGTCATACAATTTCTGTAGCAACTCCTCAGTTCTGCCTTTGTAGTGCAAAAGCAGCCACTGACAATATGAAAATGGATGAGAAGCTGAGTTCCAACAAGGCTTTACATAGGAACCCTCAAATATAAATTTTAATTTTTATTTCACAAAATATTATATTTATCACTTGTTTCTACTACTTAAAATGTAAAGCACATTCATAGCTCATGTTATTACAATCAGTTGGCTGCCAGGTTTAGCCCACAGGTCAGAGATGACTGATTCTGGCCATGGACAATTCTGGAATCTCCAGATGGAAGGAATCTTGGTCTCCGAATCACTGAATGGAGGAAAACTGCCAACAAACAGGAACATCTACCTGATTTTTTCTGTGAGAAATAAGTCTCTATTATGTGATACTCTGAAATTATAAATTTTATTTGTGAGAGCTGCTAGCATTGCCTTAATTAACATAACACATCAGGAATATGTGAGAATACAATGGAAAAATGGATAAAAACAGCACAGTGCTAGCACATAGTGAGGATTGTTTGTTCTTGCACATGCACAGGCTGAGTTCACATGAAAGCACTAAACCCATCAACTCTGAGATGACATGCCAAGTTAGAGAAGGTTATGCCAGAATAGTAGCAGATACCCATTAGAGGGCCTTCCAATCTTGACTTAGGACTGTCATACAGTCTGTACATTCTGGTTTAAAATAAACTTTCATCAAAGGTAACTTCATGTTCCTAAAACTCTAAGAGGCAATGTAGCCAACAGGTCAAGCTCGCCTTATACCTAGCACACTTACCCATTTTTGTAGCATTTTTTAATACAAGTCATGACTTATTGTAAAATTATATTTAAAAACCATTTATATGTGAACATTATGTTGAACATTTTATAAGTATTTGTTCCATACATATTCTTACACTTATCATATTCTAACAATTATAATCAAATGTTATGCAAAATCATAGGTCATTTGATACCGAACTGCTGCATTTCCTTATAGGTAGAGTTTAATGTCTTCATTATTTTCCCAAACCAATCCAATTGGCACCTAAGCAAATTCCAGTCTTACTGTTATAGCTTTATTTTACTTACTGAGATAGAGAAATTAGTAATCTTCAACACATATTTATAAAACAATAATCTAAAAATTGGTAGGACACCTTTGCATATTACATCCATTTGTGCCTTTCTGCTTGGCTTGCCAGTTTGATGATATAAATATCTCAGTAATTAATGTGAGAAAAAACACTAAACATAGAGTCAGGAGACTTGGTGTTTTGGTCTGCTTGTTACTTGATGACAATTTAAGGAAATTTGTGGATGTCTTTGAGCCTAATTTTTTTAAAATCTATAATTTGGAGACTGTAGTATGTAACCACAGTTGTGTAGTTATGAAGAAATAAAATTATGCTTTTAAAAGTGCTTTATAAGCTACAAATAATCATAGTGATATGAGTAGCTGTTTTATAGTAAAGACCTTACTAGTTTTATAAGGCCTGTTTTCCTTCCTTCCTTCCTTCCTTCCTTCCTTCCTTCCTTCCTTCCTTCCTTCCTTCCTTCTTCCTTTCTTTCTTCCTTTTTAAATTCTTATCTAAGGACATTTATTTTCATTGCTTTTAGATGAGAGAGGAAGGGAGAGAGAAAAAAACATCCATGTGAGAGAGAAACACTGATTGGTTGCCTCTCCTGCGTGCATTGATCAAGCCAGGACTGGAGATCATGCATCAGACTGCAATCTAGGTATGTGCCCTGACCAGAACCAAGCCCGAAACCTTGCAACCCTTTGCTTATGGGATGACACTCCTACCAACTGAGCCACATGTCTTAATCAGATACTATAACAATGGATGGTTTGTTTTGCTGAGAAGAAAGAGAGGAGAGAGTGAGAAGGGAGATAGAGTAGAGAGAGAGGAGAGAGAGAAAAGAGAAAGCATAAACACACACTGATGGTGCTTTGGGAGAAACATTTTGTCCAAAGCAACTTCTGACAATATTTTCTCTTTCTCTATAGGCAGAGTAGCAAGAAATATCTGGATAAGGATATTGAAAAACAAGAATGGCTGACTGAATGTGGGCATACATTCAGTGAAGTTTTATTCCTTCTGTGCACGTCTGGAGAATTTGGTTTGCTAACAGGCAACATTCAGTTTCTCCAAGGCTTTTGGGAGTTAACAGTTTGAAACAATATATCTGTGTTGGAAGATGCAATAAGAAGTAGATAGACCATCAATTCTGGAGCTTTTTGGAGGATTAGATGTTGACAAAATGACTCGTTTCCTATATTTTTTCTATATCCTTATCTTCTCCACAATTCTTCCAGCCACTAACTTTAATATATCTCCTATACAAATTGTCATTTGGTAATTTTGAAATTAGCAAACCATGTAACCTTTACTTACTCTTTGTGAATAAACAATTTCCCATGGTTTTGTGTAATGTGAAGAAAGCTTACAAAATTAAACCCTGTGGAAGCTGAGTCATGGCCTGTTTTTAGCTCTAAATCAACCATTCAAACACCTGACTGGTCCAGGTAAGAAGTGATCCGCAAGATGGCCCTGATACTGAGGTTGAATGAAGGGACAGCCCTCATGTGTTGATTTGAAATAGGAGTACTTTATTTGAGAGGCCTATCTCCAGCTATCTGAGATCAAAGCTTTCACATCTGAGTCAGTTCATTGATGGAAGGGCCCGCTTGAATCACTTTGGGAACTGGATGCTCCCATGGTGCCGGTGTGGTACTGGACTTTTACTGAGTTAGAAATCTAATCCTTTTAAGATATCATTAATAGCCTCCTGAAGCTAAGGGAAGGGAGAGAAGATGCTGTGACAGTTCTAGTCTGATATCAGTAGCTCGAAGAACTTAGTGCTTCCCTCTAGGTTTTCCTTTTCTGGGTGTCACAATAACTGGGGTGGGAAAGCATTAAGGATAGAGGCCAAAGATGCCAGATGTTCTAGAATGGAAGGAGCAACCAGAAACAAAAACAAACAAATAAAAAAAGCAAACAAAAAACATTGTCTTCCACCTTAAATGACTTTTTAATATCACCTGAACTACTCTGTTTATAATCATCTGAACCAGAACCTTAGTTAATCATGCATATAAACAGAAAGCAGCTTGGCCCAGTTTCAAAATATACTGAATTTTCTAAGAATGAACTACTCTATCAACTGTGGTAAGATTGTCTTTGGTTTTGCTTGGGAACATTAGCAAGAGCTGTTCTTTGTTACAAAAATCATGTTACCCATGGGAATGCTGTTTGTGGGTTTTGAATCCCTGATACAAAACTCTGGAATCAGTCTGCATGTGTTACTGTCACATGTACGATGATTCTACATGTAGGACACACATCTGACTGCTTCTGTGTGTCTATAGTGTAGTTGTACCCATTGATTTACATATTTAAATGCATATTATTTTATTATTAATTGGTGTTATTTTTCTCCCTTGAGTGCAGTTATGACATTCTTTATTTGTTTTGAGATTATATATATAGGTAGGGTGTATTATCCCTGAATTTAATTTTACGATAGTGAAAGAACATTACAAGAAATTTATTAACAAAAGGAAGCATTGAATCCAAAAGACTGAGACCCACTGGGATTCACTGTCCTGAATATAATGCTCACATTTCAGGGGAGATTCGATGGGACCCAAAAGATGTAACCAAAACTTAAATCCAGGAATGCAGGCATCTTAAAAACCTCCAAACCAGCACTGTCTGAGTGGCTGAGTTGGATGGTACATTGTCCAGTACACCCAAATGTTGCAGGTTCAATTCTCAGTCAGGGTATATACATAGGTTGCAGGTTCAATCCCTGGTTAGGGCATGTACAGGAGGCAACCAATCCATATTTCTCCATCTCTCGCTGTCTTTCTCTGTCTCACTCTCTCTCTTCCCCTTCTCTTCTTTCTCTAAAATCAATAGACTTATCCTAAGGTGATGATTAAAAAAATCCTCCAAACCAAATAATACCATTTTATTTGTCATCAGTAAACACAGACTGGGTTTATGGTATAGTTGCTGCAGAGGTGTCTCAGAGAAATTGTATTTTCTCTCTTTGGCAACCAATAACTTTTGCAATAAATTGCCTAATAATAGACTCTTGTCTCAGCTTCTCAAAGGTGGAAAGAGCCACAGAAGACGTAGAAAACAACCTTTCTCACAGGAGAAGAAACTCTTAAGCAACATTACCTACAAGTCCAAAAGCTGTTGCTTTATTGTTTCAGGGCTGGAAGAGTTACTATCATACAAGATGATTTGTTTTCAATGTTGAATGTTTCCTTTTAGAAAGGTCAAGCTAAAGTGTCTCTACTTAAAATTCTACCCTCAGTTCAAGTTCTCATTAGTAATACAGAACCAGTTGTTTTTAGTTTCCTATAGAGCAGCTCATCTAGTGATGGGGGGAAGCCAGTGCTGCAGCCAAGGCACCCTGTGAAGCTGTGAGCTCTATGCTGGTAGACGTGGGCAGTGAAGGCTCCCCAATATGAGTCTGAGTTGAGGCCACCAGCCAAAGGAGAGAGGATAATGTTCTTAAACTCCAGCATCAGTTGCTTTAGCAGCTTCTCCCTTAGAGTTGCCATAGTTAATTCTACCTCCTTAAGGGTTAATAGGAAATTTCCAGAAGAGACAGTGAGAAGGAGCACACAAGGAAAGCATACAGGTAGAAACTTTGAACTTCATATGTCTCTAGTGTCTTGTATATGAGTTCTCTGTTTTCCATGAAAACCAGAAGGCACAGGACCTATCTGTGTTGGATATCTTTGGGAGCTCATAAACTCCACTATAGAAGGAAAAGAAGAAATTTCCCCTCCTTTTTTGCTCATCTTTCCTAATATCGAAGAACCCAAACCTTACCCAAGCAAATAGAATTCTTTCCTAAATTATCCAGCCCATCCCTTCTCAGCAGTGTTGTACTAGCTGGACTTCCTGACCTGAAATGCTTTACACTCCCATCCAATCCTTGCATGTCAGGCTGTGTCTTCTCATGCTGGTGTCAGTTTAAATGTTGCCCCTCAGTAAGACCTTCCTTGGCAACATTTATATAAAGCAGGTCCCTTTTGTATTTGATTAGCCGTTTACATCCTTTATAGCACTTAAGAAGGTATGAAGTTTATTTAATGATCTGTTTTGTTGATTAATTTTGTTTTCTCACTACAATTTAAGTTTCATGAAAGATTGAAGCCCATTTGTCTTGTTCACTGCTGTAAACAGTACCTGGTACATGGCACGTGTTCAATAAATATTTGCTGGGTAAATAAATAAGTAAAGAGAAAGAACAGAACTCTTTGTTTTGCACTTTGTGACATCTTATTGAATTTTAGATTGGGGTCCATTGCTTTTTTAATTATGCTGATCTTTTAGTCTTTTCTCCAGGTTGTATACTCTCAGTTTCTTGCACGAGACACTTTTAATCTCCCATCTCTAAAAATGCTCCACTTGTTTTTCACTCTTGTTCTTAAAATAGGAGTCATAGCATGGGGCACAATATGTTTCAGCTTAGAATATGCAGATGCTATGCTTTAGGTATAGGTCCAAAAGGGTTAGTGAGGATGTGGAACTTGCCACTTTTATCCCTAGAAATACTTAAACTCTGGAAACAACTGATTAAGTCTAGCCTTGTGCTTTGTTATGCTTTTTATATGGATCGATTTGCAATAATTTGAGTGTTTTTTGGATCTGGACTCCATCCCTTTCTGTATTCCAAGTATTAGCTATGAGTTCATTTAAGTAAAACAGTATCATTTATAGTAGTAGCACTATGTGTCTTTGACAGCAACAAAGGCACTATATTTTGACTCATTAGAAGAGAACAACAACAGACAGGAGACTTAAAAATTTACACTGATATTAACAGTTCTATTTTTGAGGTTCACGTGACAATGGCAATTACCAGATCATTCTTCATATGCTTTGTAGCAAGACTTCTGATTTGCTATTGCCTATACCTATATTATGTCTCTGCAATTTCCCATGTTTCCCACTGTCCCTGCCAACTGACTTTTGGTTTTGTGTATCTCCCAGGCCATGGTATAGATCACAGCATATCTGACTGCTGATTAAATGGTCAGCAGAGCAGCAATGCCAAATCTTATTCCAGCACCACCCAAATCAGAAAACATAAGCAACTTGGTCTGATGTCTTATTATCAAGTGCCCTGCATGCTGCTCGTGAAAGGAAAGTAGTAATTATGTTGCATCAGAAAAGATTCAGGAAAGATAAGTTGGGTTTTGCTGTTGATCTTTCACATTTAGCCACATGTTAGGTTGAGAGCTCTGCTTACTCTCTGTTCCTGTACCCAGACAAGTCCTGGCCAAAGCTGGAAGTACAAAGAGGAGTCCATCAAAGCCATCTGGGCTTATTTTATTTCAACTCAAAATAATATTACTTTGTTATAAAATTAATAATTCTGCAAAATGCTGGGACAATAAATTCTGAGCAAACTGAGATATATGATTGATCTACTTAGCTACAGTAAAATAGAGAAATAAAACCTCTTTCTGCCCTTGCCTGCCAGCCACATCAAAGATGAAAACTGAAGCACCATCCTTTGCATTCAGTCACATGATAAGTTTCCCCTTTATTACTTCGTTTGGATGCTCTTCTAAAAATGCTTTATTGGACCTAGAGATTGAAAATCAGTCATGATAAGTATAGATTTACCATATAGCAATCTTTCAAGGACTTTTAAGAGTTCATCAAATAAACAGCATACACATCACTATTTCCTGCTCCTACAGGTATGACAGACACCCCTAATTGATCACTAATATATCTTAGGGTTTCAAGGCCCTGTCTGATGTTTGTTTCTTTGATACATATTAACTAGTTTGGTAATGTGTCTCTAAAAAAGTTGTGTGTAGATTAATTTTGTTAAATCAAATCATACTGTAATTATACAAACATTTCACTATTGAAATGGATTCCACTGTGAACATGTTTGTAAATAGTCACCAATTAATTTTATTCTCATGTAAATTTTTCTTAAAATGAATTCACTCTCCTAAGACATAATTATAAGCAGTGTGCCTTATTATTAATCAGCCAGATAGAGGAGGACCAAGAACATTCTAAAATAACCAGAAATTCAAACTGTGCTTCTACTAACACTTCTGTCTGTAGCTTTGTCCTTGCAAAATTCAAGCATTAGCTAATATATCTCTTACCTGTGAGCAAGGTAGTATATTCTTTCTATAATAATTCTTTCTTCATTTGAAGATTTCAGTTTATTAAAATGGTATTTTTAATTTCATTTAGCATAATAAATACCATATGACCTTACTTAGATGTGGAATCTAATGAACAAAATAAACTGACAAACAAAATAGATACAGAGTGATGGACACATAGAATAGACAGACAGCTTTCAGAGAAGAGAGGACAGGAGTGGGGGATTAAATGAAAGAAGGTGAAGAGATTAGCCAAAGAACATACACGCATAACACAGATATAGACAACAGTGTGGTGTTGGCCAGGGGAAAGGGGGGGGCAGGGGATGGGGGACATGGGGAATCTGTATTAGTGTCACCAATAAAAATAAAGGTAAAAAATAAAAATAATATTTGTTGAAGTTAGTAGATATTAGCAATTGTATTTATTTCTTTAATACTTATTTATTTTATAGATCCAGTCCATTTAATGAATTATTAGAACCTACAGGTCCTTTATGAACAACAATTTGGAATAAAAACAAGTGTCTGTACCAACACATTCTCTTGATTTGTTGAGTGTGGATTTAGAAACTGACTGATATGCTCCTCTTTAAGCTTGAATGTAATCCAGAATCAACACTAGGAGTTTCCATCTATGTACTCCGTCACAAACTTCATTTTATAATAGAACAAGTTGCCTACAATTTTAAAATATTCAGGGCTAAGAATTCCTTCAGCATCATTTCTGTATAAGCATGTGAATACATCCTACAGATTGTTCTGTCCAATTCCCACATGGAAAACCTTTCTATGTATGTCTTTCCTTGCTATGATCAACCACTTTTTATGAGTTTGACCTTACTTCTAACTTCATCAACCTGGAAAAATGCCTTCCTTTTTAGTTTGGCAATTTTTTCTCACCAACCTTCCCCTACCTGGCAGTTTAGGCACATTTGGAAGGATTTTATTAGAGGACTTAGCCAGATCTTTCCTAAAATAATGTCCCTATCCTGGAAGAAATAGTTTATTATTGACCACCTAACATGTGCTCATTAGTATGTTAAATTTTTAAAATTAATTTTTCTGAATTAATATCCCTAACCCTATAGAGAAGCAGAAATTGAATATGTAAGAAATATGCTAAATGTCATATAGCTAATTTATAGCAAGTCTTGGATTAACACACAGGCAGTATGATTCATTGGTACTGACCATGTTAATCAAATTAAAGCTATTAAAGTCCCTACAAACAGGCAGTAAGTAGTAAGTGGATGTGTAAACACAGATATGGGTGATTTTTATCTTTCAGTTAGGACAACGCCAGTTATGATGTGATGACAGTGACTTGATTGAACTCTGTCTTGGCTGATATTGGAATCTCATTTTAGGAGGAATAATGACCAATTCAGACTTAAAGCATCTTCAAAAGATGTCTGAATATTTTAGCCTTTTAAAATTTCAGTTAAGAGTTCTCAGGTCAGAAGATGGCAGCAATGTAGGTGGGAGCTGAGCCCACTTGCTCGTGCACCCAACTGGGACACCTAGCCAATCTTCAGATGAACAGTGTGAATAGCCAACAGAATCCCAGCTCATACGTAGCTGGGAAGCCAGAGTGCAGAAGACCCTTAAAAATGATTAAGTAAGACAATAAGATCTGGAGCTGTGAGAAAACCAGAGAAAGATCCAGAAAAAAGTCAGGGGGCAAACACCAACAGCTGAGACAAATTTCACTTTGCTGTCCTTCAGAACTTGTATTTTTTTAAAATTTCTCTTCTTTCCATTTATTAAGTTTTTTGTTTTGTTTGTTTTTATTATTTGATTTTTTGAAATCTCCCTTTCATGTTGCATTTTATTTTTTCCCTTTACTTCACTCATATACCAAATAACACAGTACTCTTGGTCTTTTTTTTTAAATTCTTTTTGTTCAGATTATATGTTTCTTATTATACTATTGTTATTCCAAATCCCACACATCACCCTTCCCTGGTCTTAATCCATTTTGCCATCTTCCTGAGCTCTTCCTGAGCTTCCTTACTATTGTGGTTGACTTTATTTTCTTTCACAGTATGTCAAGTTCTGTCCTTTACTCTTATTATTTCTCCTCCATCTAACCTCACATAAGTGCTCTTTCTTAAGTCATCTTACATTCTTTTTCCCTTCTAATAAGAGTCTTATTTCTTTTTCACCTTTCATAAACAGTGGCTAGTTGAGTGAAATATCACAGTTATCGCTGAACTTCAAAGGATCTCCTATTTGTTCACTACCTGTTTGTACTTTAAATCTCATAGAATACTCTCCAGCTGTCTTACTCCATTTCACCTTTGCCCTTCCCCTGTTCAGTTGAGTAAGGAATTTTATTTCACTGTTTTCTCTATCTCCTCTTTTTCCCTTTTTCTTTTTCTTTCTTTTCCCCCTCTTTCAACCTGGGCTTTATTCCTTACCTATTAGCTTGCTTCCCCCATCCTCTCAAAATTGTTTTTCTTTACTGTAGACATCTCATACTCACTTTTGCTTTTCTATAATCTTATTCTTATATTCTTAATCTTATATTCTTATTCCTGTTCCACCTTTATTAAACATCATTCAACTGTCATTGATATCAGCCCTTCTGTGGTTTTTCTGCAATTTTGCTCCTGTTGGCCCAGTATATTTTGAATTTTACTTCAAACCTCATAGTGTACTCTTCCCTCTTCTTACCCCATTGTTCCTGTCACCCTTTTGTGTTTTGCTTACATTGTAAATTTTGCTCTCTCCCTTTCTTCACCTCAATTCCATCCCAACTCTTATCAATTCTCCTCCCTCTTACCATGAAACAACATTTTCCACTTTTTTAGTTATCACATATTCCCTTTGTCACATCTTATAATATCTGCAATCTTTCTTCACCTATTTTAATCTTAGTTCAATTGCAGTTCAGATGGCTGATGTGGTAGGGGGGTTCCTTTTGTTGTCATAGGTTTGGTTGTCTGGTAATACCTCTTTGTTAACCAACACCTGTACAAAAACATACACGACAAGGTGGGAGTTGAGAATACCAGTAAACCTGCTGGAGGGGATAACCTACCAACAACAGAGCCACCAGCAGATAAAGCCCAAGTATAACAAGAGAGCCCACACAAATGGAAGAAAGGGCAACCCTTGAGTATCCAGACAAGGAGATCAAAGAGACCACACCACTGAGTCCCACAGAACTCATACTACAGAAGTTCACCCTACCAAGACAACTAGCAAAGCAGAGCATCTGTAATCACAGAAACAAGCAAAAAGAGTCACCTAAAATGGGTAGACAAAGAAATAACCTGCAATTGAAAGAAACAGAAGATTCCCCAGTAAAAGAGCTAAATGAAATGGAGGACAGCAAACTATCAGCAATAGAATCCAAAAGAAAGGTTATAAGGATGCTCAAGGAACTCACTGACAACTACAAGGAACTGAGTGGGAACTACAACAGTATGAAAAAGAAAATGGAAACTAAACAAGAACCAGGAAGAAATGAAGAATACAGTATCTGAAATAAAAAATACACTAGAAGGAATTACAAGCAACCTGGATGAAGCAGAGGACCAAATTAGTGAGCTGGAAGACAAGTTAGAAAGAAATACCCAAGTAGAGCAGCTGAATGACAAAAGACTAAAAAAAAATGAAGATAGCTTAAGGAAAGTGCAAGACAACATGAAACACAACATTCAAATTATAGGAATACCAGAAGGAGAAGAAAAAGAGGAAGGGATAGAAAACCTGTTTGAAAAAAAATGACAGACAACTTCCATAGCCTGGAGAGGGGAAAAGCCACGCAAATCAAAGAAGCACAGAGGATCCCTGTCTTCCTCTTGACAGGGGCCTACCAAAGAGGCCTACTCCAAGACACATCATAATTAAAATGCCAAATTTTAAAGACCAATAGAGAATCTTAAAGACCCCAAGGGAGAAACAGGATGTAACAAGGGAGCTCGGATAAGGCTAGCAGTTCATTTCTCAACAGAAACACTACAAGCCAGAGAGGAATGGCAAGAAATATTCCAAGTAATGAAGAGCAAAGACCTGCAACCAATACTACTCTATCTATCAAGGCTCTCAATGAAAATCGAAGGTGAAATAAAGAGTTTCCCAGACAAAAGGCTAAAAAAGAATACACCTCCACCAAACCAGCTTAGCAAGACATGCTAAAAGGACTGCTTTAAGAAGATGAAGGAAAACAGTGAAAGAGAGAGAAACATAGGTACAAAGGGAGAAAATGGTAATGAATAAGTACCTATCAATAATAGCCTTAAGTGTAGATGGATTAAATGCTCCAATCAAAAGACAAAGAGTAGCTGAATGGATAGGAAAACATGACCTGCACATGCTACCTACAAGAAACCCATCTCAAAATCAAAGACCTAAACAGACTGAAAGTGAAGGAAGGAAAAAAAAATACTCCAAGCAAATGAACAGGAAAAAAAGTCCAGTTAGCAATACTTATATCAGACAAACTGGACTTCAAAACAAAAGTTGTAAAAGAGACCCAGAAAGACATTTCAAAATACTTAAGGGAACAATCGAACAAGAACACATAAAAATTATAAACATATATGCATGCAACATAGGAGCACCCAAATAATAAGGATAATCTCGGAGGACTTCCAGAAAGATATTGACAGCATGACAATTATAGCAGGGGATTTTAACACCCCACTGTCAAAAATGGATAGATCTTCCAAACAAAATATCAACAAAGATATTGTGGCATTGAACAATGCCCTAGATCAAATAGACTTAATTGATATATATAGAGCCTTTCATCCTAAAGAAGCAAAATACACATTCTTTTCAAATGCACATGGAACATTTTCAAAGATAGACCACATGACAGGACACAAAACAAGCCTCAACAAATTCAAGAAAACTGAAACCATATCAAGCATTTTCTCAGACCACAAGGGCCTGAAACTAGAAACCAACCTCAAGGAAAAAATTCAAAAACACCCAAATTCCTGGAGATTGAATAGTATGCTATTCAACAATGAATGGGTTTAGAATGAGATCAAGGAAGAAATAAAAAATGCTTGGAAACAAATGGAAATGAACTCACAACAACCCAAAACTTATTTGACACAGCAAAGGAAGTCCTAAGAGGAAAGCCGTTAGCAATACAGGCCTACCTAAAAAAGATAGAAACATTTCAAATAAACAACCTAACCCTACATCTGCAAGAACTGGAGGAACAACAACAAAGCCCAGAGTGAGTTAAAGAAAGGAAATAACCAAGATCAGAACAGATTTAACAACATGAAGACTAAAAATACCCTAATAATTTCAAAGGATAAATAAATCCAGGAGCTGGTTCTTTGAAAAGATAAACATTGACAAGTCTTTAGCAGACTCATTAAGAAATAAAGAGAAAGGACCCAAATGAATAAAATCAGAAATGAAAGAGCAGAGATTACAACTGATACCACAGAAATACAAAGGATTGTCAGAAATTACTGTGAACAACAATATGCCAAGAAATTTGAAAACCTGGGTGAAATGGACAAATTTCTAGAAAAATATAATCTTCCAAAACTGAACGAAGAAGAAGCAGAAAGCCTGAACAGACCAATAACAGCTGGTGAAATCAGAGCACTAATCAAAAAGCTTCCAATACACAGAAGCCCTGAACCAGATGGTTTCACAGGAGAATTTTACAAAACATTTAAGGAAGAGTGAACCCCTGTCCTTCTCAGACTATTCTAAAAAATCCAAGAAGATGGAAGGCCCCCAAACTCTCTTTACAAAGCCATCATCATCCTAAACCCAAAACCAGAGAAACACACAACAGAGAAAGAAAACTATAGGCCAATATTACCGATGAACATAGACACTAAAATCCTTAACAAAATATTAGCAAATGACATCCAATAATACATTAAAAATATCATACACCATGATCAAGTGGGATTCATTGCAGGGATGAAAGGATGGTACAATATTCACAAATCAATAAACATATATTACAATATACGAGTACTCCATATATGCTTCTGCCCCCTTTGTTGAATATTAATTGACCATAGAGACTTGGGTTTATTTCTGGGCTCTCCACTCTGTTCCATTGATCTATGTGCCTGTTCTTATGCCAGTACCAAACTGTGTTGACTACTGTGGACTTGTAGTATTGTTTGATATCAAATGAACAATATCCTGATATCACATAAACAAAACAAAAGACAAAAATTACATGAGTATATCAATAGATGCAGAAAAAGCATTTGATAAGGTACAGCACCCATTTATAATAAAAAAACTTAGCAAAGTGGGAGTAGAGGGATTGTATCACAACATAATAAAGGCTATATATGAGAAACCTACAGCCAACATCATACTTAACAGGCAAAAACTAAAAACTCTCCCACTAAGATCATGAACAAAATAAGGATGTGTGCTTTCACCACTCTGTTCAACATAGTATTGGATGTCCTTGCCACGGAAATCAGACAAGAAAAAGAAATTAACAGCATCCAAATTGGAAAGGAGGAAGTAAACTGCCACTATTTGTGGATGACATGATAGTGTATGTAGAAAACCCTACAGACTCCACCAAAAAACTACTCAACCTAATAAGGGAATTTGTCCAAACAATAGGATACAAAGTCAATATTCAGAAATCAAAGGCAGTTTTGTACACCAACAACAAAATATCAGAAACAAAAATCAGGAAAAAATCTCATTTGCTATAGCAACAAAGAAGAATAAAGTACCTAGCAATAAACCTAACCAAAGAGGTAAAAGACCTGTACCCAGAAAACTAAACAGCACAGAAGAAAGAAATTAAGGAAGACACAAACAAATGGAAGCATATGCTGTGTTCATGGATTGGAAGAATTAACATCATCAAAATGTCCATACTACCCAAAGCAATTTACTTATTCAGTGCAATCCCTATTAAAATACCAATGACAATTTCACAGACATAGAACAAACATTTCAAAAATTTATATGGAATCAGAAATGACCCCAAATATTCTAATCAATTTTGAGAAAGAAGAACAAAGTAGGAGGGATCACAATACCTGATATCAAACAATACTGCAAGTCCATAGTAGTCAAAACAGTCTGGTACTGGTATAAGAACAGACACATAGATCAGAGGAACAGAGTGGAGAGCCCAGAAATAAACCCAAGTCTCTATGATCAATTAATATTTGACAAAAGAAGCAGAAGCATAAAATGGAGTAAAAATAGCCTCTTTAAAAAATCGTGTTGGGAGATCTAGATGATTACATGCAAAAAAAAAAAAAAACAAACAAAGAAAAGAAACTCGACCACCATCTTACATCATACACAGATATAAACTTAAGGTGGATAAAAGACTTAAATATAAGTTTTGGCACCATAAAAGTCCTAGAGAAGAATGTAGGCAGGAAAATCTCAATATTCCACACAGCAATATTTTCACTGCTATTTCCTCTAGAGCAAGGGACATACAGGAAAGAATAAACAAATGGGACTTCATCCATATAAAAAGCTTCTGCACTGCTAAAGAAAACATCAGCAAAATGAAAAGGGAACCAACCATATGGGCAAACATATTTGCAAATGATACCTTGGACAAGGGCTTGATCTCCAAAATATATAATTAACTGACACGACTCCACTACAGGAAGATAAACAATCCGATTAAAAAATGGGCAAAGGACCTGAACAGACACTTCTCCAAGGAGGGCATACAGAGGACCCACAGGCATATGAAAGGATGCTCAGCATCACTAGCCATCAGAGAGATGCAAGTTAAAACCACAATGAGATACCCCTTCACAGCAGTCAGAATGGCCATCACAAACAAATCAACAAATAACAAGTGCTGGTGAGGTTGTGGAGAAAAGGGAACCCTAGTGCACTATTGTTGGGAATGCAGACTGGTGCAGCCACTTGGAAAACAGTATGGAATTTCCACAGAAAACTAAAAATGGACCTGCCTTTTGACCTGGCAATTCAACTACTGGGATTATACCCTAAAAATCTTGAAACACCAATTCAGAAGGACCCATGCACCCCAATGTTCATAGCAGCACAATTTACAATAGCCCAGTGCTTAAAGCAACCTAAGTGCCCATCAGTAAATGAGTGGATCAAAAAGCTCTGGTACATTTACTTAACATAATACTGTGCAGCAGAAAGAAAGAAGGAGCTTCTACCCTTCGTGACAGCATGGATGGAACTGGAGAGCATTATGCTAAGTGAAATAATCCAGATGGTAAATGACAAATACCATATGATCCTACCTATTAGTGGAACCTAATCAACAAAACTAACAAGCAAGCAAAATATTTCTGGAGATATTGAAATAAAGAATAAGCTGACAGTAACCAGAGGGGAGAGAAAGGGGTATAATGGGGGAAAGAAGGGGCAGGGTCCTCAAGGAATGTGTATAAAGGGCCCATGGACAAAGCGAAGGGGGGTTAGGATTGAGGATTAGAGGTAGGGGTATGTGAGGTGGAGGAGAGTGGTATAGAGAAAATGGACACAACTGTACTTGAACAACAATAAAAAATAATAATAAAAAAATTTTAGTAAACAAATGTTTATTGAAAACCTACCAGGCATTCAACATTGTATCCAACACCAACATTGGGAAATAGGATCAGTGTCTAGAGGATCCCACAGTCTAACTTAGGAAAATACAATGTAGGCAACTGCAGGAATATAAATTGGCAAACTATTTTGGAAAAAAATTAGATAATATTTCATAAACACCTTTTAGGTTCCAGGCTCTTGAGATACTTCAACATGTTTAATTTTTATAAACATGCTGAAATGCAGATAATTTTCCCATTTTAAGGTGTAAGAACACTAAGATTAATGGCATTTAAGCATATTTTCCAAAGCCATTCTGCTGAGGGATAGAAAAGTGGTAGTGGTGTGGATTCAAGATTTGAATCAAAACTCATTTCATAAAAATTGAATGGATTTTCTCAACCTGATAAACTAAAGTCTAACTGATATTATAAAGATGCAGGATTTATCAACATAACATTCTGTCCCAGATGAGTTTATCAGATCCTTTTAAAAGCATTGGTCTCTTTGGGAATTAGATAAATGATGAGAAATAAAGTTGAGAAAGCTGAGAAGGGTGGAGTTGAGCCACCTTTTTTGGAAGGTCAGTTGGGGTGGGTTAGCAGGGGCCCTAGACATCTTCATAGTGCTGTAAGATTATCTGGAAGGAAGGGCCAAATATAGGTATCAAAAATAAAAGAGAAAGTCTATTAACAGAACCCCTGACTCCTTTTTTTTTTTTCTTTTTTGGCTAGTAACTCTAAGAAAGGAAAGGAAACAAACAAAAGGAAAAGAAATACAATTCAGTTACCTAACTTTTTTTAACTACATATTTTCTCTGGTTTCTTTCTGTCTTTGGTATGTTAGCTCTTGCTGTGTAACAAAGTAACCCAAGTTAGTTTTGGTGGCTTAAAACAGCATTCTTGCTTGTTTGTTTTGTTGATTAGGTTCCACTTATAGTTGAACAACAATAAAAAAAGAAAAAGAAAAAACAGCATTCATTGTTTCTCATAATTCTTTAGGTTATCTGAGCATTTCTTTTGATCTGGAATAGCTTATTTTAGAATGGGTGGTTTTAGTTTTGCACATTCACATGTTTGGGGCCTCAGCTGGGGCATATGTGCCTCTCACTAGATAGTCTATTGTCTTCAAAGATGCTAACCTAACCTTACGTACATGTCAGCTGTGTTCCAAGAGAGCAAAAGCAGAAATTTCAAAGTATCTTGAGGCTTAGTTTAGAGCTCACACAAATCACTTCTACTTCATTCTGTTAGTCAAAGGAAGTCACAAGGCCAGCCCGCCCATATTGAGTGTGTGGTTGGGAAATAATATCCACTTCTTGTTGGGAGGAACTACAGACAATCTTTGGCTTCTGGCAACATACAACACTTTGGGTGGAGAAGTGAAGATTCCTGGTCCATATCAGTAACTGCCAAAGGCAAATGTCTCCTTGACTGACTAGCTAAGCTATTTCAGTTATCACTTCCAATAAGTCTGTCACTAAAAAACCTCAGAAAGCAATGTTTCCTGTGCATAACCATGAAAAATTTTCTACAAAAGGAAAAACATTTGCAGCAATAATATTTTAGAATCAGCCACATTATAATTAAAAGTTCAAAGATGGTTTCACATTTTAACTAAGTTTTTAAAGTGTTTGGAATTAAGGAAATGTAACTTTTCTATAACAATGTTCTTTCAATTATAGAACTGAGGCATGAATTCTGTGCTAAATTGACATGAGATTTTCAAACATTTCACCTTAATGTGAAGATTATCTTTTGGAAATTCTGAAAAAAGAACACAGAGCTACAAAGTGAGAATTGAAAACAAGCACAAATTTACTTTCCTAGTCATTGGAAATCCAAGAATGAACATTAGGAGATACTAAAATTCCAGAAATAAGTAGATGTGATTACAAACTTGGTCATTATTTTTTCAGATCAATTTTTGTGAAATTAATGAAGCCACTAATCATCCTATCACAAGTTTATTGCCAAAAGAGCTCCCTAAGAATGTCTTGTAATGTTTTAGGTGATTGCCTCCAAGAATGCTTCCCCACATGCCCAAACACCACTGTGTCCTGTGTTTTGACTTATTTCCCACTTCATGTTCCACATTGCCAAGTCTTTTAGAGAGAACTTATCACTTGCACTGACCACAATGAGAATGCCAACATCTCCACTAAGAATACTATCTCCAGTGGGTCCACAAACTCCCAGGTTCATAGATTTCAAAAAAGTAATGGGTTCTATTTAGATTGGACTCTGACAACTATGTGACATACTTTGCTACTGGGCTACAGAGTAGCTCTGCTTGTGGACCCAGAGTTCCTTTTAGGCAGTTCCTTCAGCTTTCTGGTCTCTCTAACTCCGCTATATTATAGATTAATAGCCCAATAAATAATTTGATTGAGCAGCAGCTGCATGGCAAGTAGGCAATGTCCAAGGTGGTGGAGATAGAAATGAACAAAAGAGGTAAGACCCTGCCCTCATAGATGTTACACTAATTTATGTGCCCTCTTCTCCTCCCTGCTCTAAGCTTGACTAAAACTTCCCTCTTCTTCTCTAGATACCAATGAAAATCTTCTATAGACATGAATGGATATAAAAGAATGCAAGGGAAAATGATGTGCATGGTTTGCAGTAGCAGTCTCTGGCTGTGCCTTCCAAAAATGCCCTGTTACATTTATAGGACCACAAGTTAACGAATTTAGACAGGATATATTTAAATAATGTCAAAGGCATTGGTTGGAAGTTGAAAAATCCAGCTTGTTTTATTTAAAATACTGCAAGTTCTCAGTTTAAATGCACCTCCTGCATCCCCCACTTAATTTGGATAAATGCATGGAACATCAAGTAGCCAAACATTTGGTAATTTGATTGAGTTAAAGCAGAGCACATAATGAAATACTAAGCAAATGGGTAGGCTGCATTTTTCACTTCCCATTTGGGCATCTTGGAATTTTATTGTAAGAATCTGGGAATAAGCCTAACATAACTTCAATACAACTGAACTGCTTTATGTCTCAAAGCAAGTTACATTCATTGAATTATGTAGTATTTGGAGGACAGCTTAACAGTTTGGATGAATTTATATGAAGTCTCTCAACATAGTGGTACCTAAAATATTTTAATGTAAGAAACATGGGAAGGTAGAGAACCTGATTTGGGATTAGCAAGGGGACGGGATTTTGTCCAAGATAATTATTTCTTTGTTTAAAGTATATTTTATTGATTATGCTATTACAGTTTTCCCAATTTTTCCCCCTTTATCCCCCCTCCACCCTGCACCCCTTAACCCTCTAGCATTCCCCCCACCCCTTAATTTAGGTCCATGGGTTGTACATATAAGTTCTTTGAACTCTCTGTTTCCTATACCATTTTTTACCTCTCCCTATCTATTTTATGTCTACCAAGTATGCTTCTTCTTCCCTGTACCTTTTCTGCCCTATTCCCCTCTCACTCCCCACTGAAAACCCTCCATGTGATGTCCACTTCTCTCATTCTGTTCCTGTTCTTGTTGTTTGCTTAATTTTGTTTTGTTTTGTTTTGTTTTTAGGTTTGGTTGTTGCTAGTTGTGAGTTTATCATTTTACTGTGCATATTTTTGATCTTCTTCAATTTCTTAGATAAGTCCTTTTAACATTCCATACAATAAGGGCTCAGTGATGATGAACTTCTTTAACTTGATCTTATCTGGGAAGCACTTTATCTGCCCTTCCAGTCTTAATGATAGCTTTGCTGGATAGAGTAATCTTGGATGTAGGTCCTTGCCTTTCATGACCTCAAATACTTCTTTCCAGCCCCTTCTTGTCTGCAAAGTTTCTTTTGCGAAATCAGCTCATAGTCTTATGGGAACTCCTTTGTAGGTAACTGTCTCCTTTCCTCTTGCAGCTTTTAAGATTCTTTATCTTTAATCTTGTGTAACTTAACAATGATGTGCCTTTGTGTGTTCCTCTTTGGATACAGTTTAGGGACTCTCTGGATTTCCTGAACTTCCTGGAAGTCTATTTCCTTCACCAGGCTGGGGAAGTTTTCCTTCATTATTTGTTTGAAGAAATTTTCAATTTCTTGCTCTTGTTCTTCTCCTTCTGGAACCCCTATAATTCAGATATTGGAACATTTAAAGTTGTCTCAGAAGTTCCTCAGCCTCTCTTCATTTTTTTTTAAATTCTTGTTTCTTCTTTCTGTTCCAGTTGAATGTTTATTTTTTCCTTTTGTTCCAAATCATTGATTTGAGTCCTGGTTTCCTTCCCATTACTGTTGGTTCCCCAAATATTTTGCTTTATTTCACTTTGGGTATCTTTCATTTGTTCTTTCATTTCGTGACCAAGCTCAATCAGTTCTATGAGCATTGTGATCACCAGGGTTTTAAATTCTCCATCGGATAGGTTGGCTATCTTCTCATTGCTTAGCTCGCTTTCTGGAGTTTTGCTCTGTTCTTTCATTTGGGCCCTATTTCTTTGTCTCAGGGCACCTATTAAGTTGTACAGGAGTGGGACCTTAGGTATTCTCCTGGGTAGGGCAACCCTCTTTGCTGCACTGTGGCACTGCATGTGGGGGAGGGGCCAAAGAGGGAACAATGCAGCTTGCCTGCTTGGCTCTAGCCTCACGTTCCAACAAACTCTCTCATGTGAGACTGGGAGTTTCTCCCACTGCTGCAACCCCCACCATGGTCCACAGTCAGTTTGAGTCTCAGTTTCCTGTTCAGTTAGCCTTGCCCAAATGGTCTGCCACCTCGCTTCAGGTTCTCTCCAACTGCCCATCTTACTGGTCTGGTTGATCTGGTTGACTCTTTCTTTAATTTCTTGGTTGTCGGGGTTCTATGAAGTTTGATTTTCTGGCACTTCTGGTTGTTTATTGATTTTAGATTGGCTGTAATCCTCCTTTTGGTTGTGTGAGGAAGTGGAGAATTTCTACCTATACCTCCATCTTGGTCAGAACCCAAGATAATTCTTTTTTTTTTAATTTTTAATGTATTTTATTGATTATGCTATTACAGTTGTCCCATTAACCCCCCTCATTCCCCTCCACCCTGAACGCCCTCTCCCACCCACATTCCCTCCCTTTAGTTCATGTCCATGTGTCATAAGTTCTTTAGCTTCTACATTTCCCCTACTATTCTTGCCCTCTCCCTGTCTATTTTCTA
>CM052544.1:40695117-40723537 GCA_028533065.1 Trachops cirrhosus | reverse complement strand
TCTTTCCAGCCCCTTCTTGCCTGGAAGGTCTCTTTTGAGAAATCAGCTGACAGTCTGATGGGAACTCCTTTGTAGGTTACCATCCCCTTCTCTCTTGCTGCTTCTAGGATTCTCTCCTTCATTTTTACCTTGGCTAATGTAATTATGATGTGCCTTGGTGTGTTCCTCCTTGGGTCCAACTTCTTTGGGATTCTCTGAGCTTCCTGGACTTCCTGGAAGTCTATTTCCTTTGCCAGATTGGGGAAGTTGTCCTTTATTATTTGTTCAAATAAGTTTTCCACTTGTTGTTTTTCCTCTTCTTCTTCTGGTACCCCTATAATTCAGATGTTGGAATGTTTAAAGATGTCCTGGAGGTTCCTAAGCCTCTCCTCAGTTTTTAAAATTCTTATTTCTTCATTCTTTTCTGGTTGTATATTTTTTTTTCTTCTGGTCCACTCCATTGATGTGAGACCCATCTTTCATTCCATTACTATTGGTTCCCTGTGCATTTTTCTTCATTTCACTTATTGTAGCCTTCATTTTTTCATCTAATTTGCGATCAAAATCAACCAATTCTGTAAGCTTCCTGATCACCAGTGCTTTGAACTGTGCATCTGATAGGTTGGCTATCTTTTGGTCACTTAAAAGGATGGGTTGTGGGGCTTTCAATTCTTCTCCTGTTTGAGCCATCTCTTTGCTGTTTTTTTTTTGGTCTTGTCAAGCACCTGTAGTGAGGGGCAGGGCCTTAGGTGTTCACCAGGGCTGGGCACAACCGTCACTTGGTTGTGATGCTGTATGTGGGGGCAGGGTCAGAGAAGGAACAGTGGTGCTTGCTCCGCTCACTGTAGGACCCCAGATCCCTCCTCCACTTTCTGTGAGCCAACTGGGCCCCTCTGATGCCAATTCCCATGTGGCTGGGCCTGTGCACCTGGCAGGACCTTCCTCCTCGGTCAGTGACCCAAAGCTCTATTTCCAGGCGCTGGGACCCTGAATTGGGTGCAGTGCCTTGCTTCACAATGGCTGCCTTGTTGGGTCTGCCGGTCGCCAACTCCGGCCGGGGGGGCCCTGCCAGTCACCACAGCTTGTGCGCTCAGGGTCCACCCGCTGCAGTCCTTGCTCTCCTCTCTGCTCAGCGTCCCTCGCCTGGCCTGACTCCGCCCCTCCCACCGGTCTGGATGAATGTGTCTAATTTTAAATCCTTGTGTGTCTGACTTCCATACACTTCAATTTTCCGTCAATTTTGGTTGTTATTTTGCTTCTATATTGTTGTTGTCCCTAACTTGGTTGTGCAATGAGGCACAGTTCATCTACCTGTGCATCCATCTTGGCCGGAAGTCCCCAAGATAATTATTTCTGAAATAAAAAAAAGAAAGTAAATTTACTTGCCGTGTAGTCACATATATAACCTCAATAGAAGAGGATAGGTTTTTAATTTTTATTTTTATTCCTTTTATTTACCATATTGCATACTTGCCATACTAACATTTAATGTATGAAGGTTCATTATAATCTTGTTGTCTCCACAGCAACTGAAGACATAGATACTAGTATTTCTGTTTAATATATGAAGAAATTGAGGCACAGAAGTTAAGTGACTTGACAAATATTGTACAGTCTCCAAGTGATAGGTCTTTAATTAAAAAAGAGAACACTTTGACTTCTATGCCATTATTTTTTACCATCAGCCAACACTTCACTCTGAAATGTGAATTTCTAAAGCTGCAGGTAGCATCTTCTGCTTTATAAAGGTGGATTGGATTTCAAACTCCACATCCTTGAGCTATGGTTCCCTCAGCTGTAAAATGGGGACAATAATGCCTATTTTGAGAATAAAAATGAAACAATGTATATGGAGGAACAAATTCATTTTTCTAATACTATTCACAAGACCTGAAAAAACAGCATGTGATTCAAAAATATTTATGGACTTGAATATGACATAGAGGGACCATTCCACACCATTTTTAGTCAAGTTTCAAAGGGATGTGGGAATAAAATCATAGACATAGTGACCTCACATAGTGATTTCAACTTGAATGCTTATACCTATGCCAAATCTAAAGTGAACATAGTGAACCCAGGGATTAAGAATCCTAAGAAGTGCCAAAGATGACCCACCAAACCAAATTCAATGGAATTCAGAAGGGCTGCTTGGTAAAAAAGATGAAATTATATAATGGCTATGACTCAGCCTGTTCATAGGGTAAGAGCTCTCTTATAACAGATATTTGTTTTATAAATTGGAGTGCAGTATACTTGACTTGATTCATAACTGTGTCTCATGAAGGATGATACAAGGCACCAGTGACCTTTTGCCTGGAAAAGAGAAGTCTCAGGGGACACAAGAGTTTTGTACAGAAACTTGAAACACTCATATTACAGACAGAATCCAGTTTTATGTGACCCTGGGAAGAAAAACTAGGACCTGGACAGAATCCACAGGATGACAGATTTGAGTTGAGCACAAGGAAGAGTTTTCTAACAGTTTTATATGTCCAAAAATGCCTCAAGAAGTAGCAAGTTACCAATCTCTAATATCTGGATGTGTTTAAGCAGAAGGGATTCTGGCAGCTAGGGGACATTGTTCCCTCGTGCTTTAGGACTTCTGAAGATCTTATGCCACAGTCAGAAGCTTCTCCACTTTGCCCACTGTGAAAACATAGTAACTCACCCTAAGAGATTGCTGGTGTTTGGTCTTGGGTAATAAATCTTTTGTCCTAGAATATAAACCATTTACTGGCCAAACTTTTCCAGCCTGTTTGGATGGCTTTCCTGATCTATCTGACTTTTACATTTTATTGTTCCTTATAGCTTATCTTTGTGACTCTTTTCCCATTCTACCTTTTTAACCTTAGTGAGTTTGTATACACCATCACAACTTTAAATACTACCTATACCTTGAAGACTTCACATTTGTGTCTTCTGAGTTTGAAACCCATATATCCAATTATCCATTTGACATTAATATTTGGATATTTTAGAAACATTTTAAAGATTATACACTACAAATCTAATTTCTCATTGTCCTCCAGTAATATTGTTTCTCTTCTAATTGATTCCTGTCAGGAAATGGTACTATTCAAATACCCATGCGGGAAACATGTGGGTCCCTTTTGGTAGACCTTTCTTACTCATCCTCCTCACAAAGGTTCTACTTTCAGCATATATCTCAAATACACCCCCTTCTTTCCACCTGTACCTCTAACACCTTCATCAAGCCATCATTATCTCTAACCTGGACCACTATGATAGCATCTTAACTGCTTCCCATAATTCCATTTTTACATACCCCCCAATTTGAGTTCATTTTTTTTTATTCAGTAAAAGGAATGTCTTCCATTTCTTTGTGTCTCATTTAAAAAAGAAAAGACAAATTTTTTACTTGAGATAATTATAAACCCACAAGAAACTGCAAAAAGAATTCTGGAAAGATCCCATTAAAAGTAATATTTTTAAAATGCATTACTTGTAATGTCACTATCTTGCTTGAAGTCCTTTAGAAATTTTTCTAATTGTTTTAGGAAAGCAAACTTGCTATTGTAGCCTGTAAATCTCAGCATGATCTTTGCTTTCTGTCTGTTTCTAAAAATTCCATTTGATCTACTTTCTATCTCACTCATGGTGCTATATTTATTTTGGTTTCCATTTCTTGCCTATCAGAAATTTTCTTCAGCTTAATATCCTCTCTCCATACCTTATAAACTAACTGCTTCTAATATCATTATAAATACCACACAGTCAACTCATTGCTTACTAACTCTACAACCTAAATTAGATCCCTCTGTAATGGCCTCTCATCTAAGTCTCACTTTCCTACATAGTACTTATTAACATTATTTGCATAATTACTTGTTTAACATCTCTTTCTTTAATCATCTTGTTCATTGTTCTAAGATTACTACCTTACAAATAGGTTCTTTACCATTTTCAGGTAAGTGAAGTGTAGTGTATCCAAAAGAAAGAGGTCTGGTTGATTGGTACTTAGAAGGTCTTCTTGAGCACTGAGAGTTCTGTGAGGAAAACTGAGTTAGACTTGAATTCAAATATCAGTTCCATCAATTACTTAATGTATATCTTTGATCCAGTTATTTAAATTTAAATATATATATATATAATCTCACCAGTTTAGTCATTCATAATAACATTACCTTTAATTGGTTCTAGCAATGATTAAATGAGCAAAGGCAGAAAAGTGTCTATCATGGTACCACTGGTTCTGCCAAATCTTTGACACAGTGATTTTTAAGGTCTATATCTTAGGAGAACAGGCAAATGCAGGACCACAAACATACAAAAACTCAACAACACAGTGTCTAAATATTCTCCAGAATACAGTATATCCTTTCTTTCATCTCCAAGTGATATCATCCAGACTTGTGATTCTAGATTGTTTGCCATATAATTTGTATTTTTCTTGTTCTTCTACTTCTTTGGTATAAATTATTATGAATTTTATTTTATTTTATTGTTTATGCTATTACAATTGTCTCAATTTTCCGCTCTTGCTCCACCCACCCAGACTATCCTCTACTCCCTCAGGCAATACCCACACTGTTGTCCATGTCCATGGGTAATGCATATATGTTCTTTGGCTACTATGTTCCCTATGCTGTACTTGGCATCCCCATGACTATTCTGTAACTACCAATTTGTTCTTCTTAATCTCTTCACCTTTTTGTGCCCATCCCCCAATCCTCCTCCCATCTGGCGACCATCAAAACATTCTCTGTATCTGATTCTGTTTCTGTTCTGCTTGTTCATTTATTTTCTTTTTTAGATTCAATTGTTGATAGATATGTACTTATTGCCATTTATTGTTCATCTTTTTAATCTTCTTCCTCTTCTTCTTAAGGAAGGCCCTTTAACATTTCATATAATACTGGTTTGGTGGTGATGAACTCCTTTAGGTTTTTCCTTGTCTGGGCATCTTTTTGTCTGTCCTTCAATTCTAAATGATAGCTTTGCTGGGTAGAGTAATCTCAGTTGTAAGTCCTTGCTTTTCAATGCTTTGAATATTTCTTGCCAATCCTTTCTAGTCTGCAAAGTTTCTTTTGAGAAATCAATTGACAGTCTTTATGAGATCTCCCTTGTAGGTAACTAACTACTTTTCTCTTGTTGCTCTTAAGATTCACTCTTTAACTTTTGGCATTTTCATTATGTGTCTTGGTGTGGGCCTCTTTGGGTTCATCTTTTTTGGAGCTCTATGTGCTTCCTGGACTTGTATGTCCATTTCCTTCACCAAGTCAGGGAAGTTTTCTCTCATCATTTTTTAAAATAGGTTTTTAATTTCTTGCTCTCTGTCTTCTCCTTCCAGCACTTCCATGATGTGAATGTTGGTGCACTTGAAGCTGCCCCAAGGTGTCTTACACTATCCTAATTTTTTTTTGGATTCTTTTTTCTTCTTGCTGTTCTTATCTTATTGGGTGTTTTTTGCTTCCTTATATTCCAAATTGCTAATTTGATTCTCAGGTTTATCCACTCTACTGTTGATTAGTTGTAAATTGTTCTTTAGTTCAATTAGTATATCTTTCATTGTTGGATTTTTTTTATGCTGTTGAGGTTCTCACTAAGTTCATTGAGCATTCTTATAACCATTGTTTTGAACTCTTTATCTAGTAGATTGCATGTCTCCATTTTTTTAAGTTCTTTCCTTGGAGTTTTATTCTGTTATTTCATTTGGGCCATGTTTCTCTGTCTCCTCATTTTGGCAGTCTCCTTGTGTTTGTTTCTATGTATCAGGTAGAGCTGCTACATCTCTCATAATAGATCTAATATAATAGATGTCCTATAGAGTCCAGTGGGAGCCTTCCCTCTCACCAAAGGTGGGTATTCAAGCTGCACCCACCATGTGAGCTTTGTATACCCTCCTCTTGTATTTGAACCTTGATTGCTGTTGGCATGTCAATGGGAGGGATTTACCTAGGCTGATCAGCTGCAAGGACTGGCTGTGACCACTGACCACCATCCTCCCACCAGTGTGGAGGATCAACTGTGCAGGCGCCCATTCTACCAAGCAAGACTTACTTCAGCAGGGCTCTGGTGCCCACTGAGTCCATCCCTTGAATGTGTCACTTGTGGAGGTTATTGGGTGGTGGTGCTCCAGTGTGGTCTGAAGCTGTCCACTGGGTGTGCAGACTCTGGGGCCTCCAGGGAGGTACAGGCCAAAGTCAGCTACCACCTATCTTCTGTCCAAGGTCACACAGCGTAAGCTACAAAGAAACCTGCAGATGATTGCTACTTGTGCTGGGCTTGGAGTTGCTCAGGCAATGCCAAGCTGTAAACCAAGACCAGTTGCTACTAGTGCTAGGCCTGGGGACACTTAGTGAGAGGTATGGGGCACACTGAAGCTAGATGCTGCTTGTTTGAGAGAATTTAGGAAAATCTGAAGTATGAGGCAAGACAAGCCATTTGTATGGAAAAGAATTGGAAACAGCTTTGGTAGGCCCAAAAGTTGGGTGGGGCAGGGCCTCAGGGAATCATCAGGGTGCAGAGAATGGTGTGAGCCAGGTTGATGGAGTCTCAGATATGGCACCCCTCTGCTGGTTCTATGGGGGGAAGGCTCAAAAAAGGAACAATGGCGTCTGCTAGCACTTCTGTCTGGGATAAAGCTGTCCCCTCAAGCTTTCACTATGATGGCAGAGTACTCACTCCCTCCTTGTGTATCTGTGGTGCCTTTCAATCTGCTATTCTAGGGCTGGAGCTCAGAGGAGTAAGTCCAAGTAAGTACATGTATGGGCCCTTTAAGAGGAACTGCCTGGGACTCCAAAAGTTTCTGTTCTCTGCAGCCTGAATCCCCAATGGTTTTTATAGCTAGAAGTTATGGGGACTTATTTTCCTGACTGGAACCCTCAGCTGGGAGGTCTGCTGTGGGGTTGGGACCCCTTATTCCTGAGATATCCCTCTCAGTTTTTATCCACCATGTATGGATATAGGGCCAGCCTATTGACATCTCCATCCCTCCTACCAGTTTTGATGTGGTTTTCCCTTTAATTCTTTAATTGTAGGACTTCCATTAAGTTTGATTTCTGGCAGTTATGAATAGTGGTTGTTCTGTAGTTTTGATATTGTGTGATGAGGAGAGCCGTGTTTACCTATGCTGTCATCTTGACCAGAAGTCTTCCTTCTACATTTTTAAAGGTTGGTTTTAATATGTAAAATACAGCTTTGGGCTTCTTTTCCTTGTGTCCTCAACTGACTTATCATGTAAAATGCATGATTAACAAAAATAAAATCTCCTGGGTAAGATTCTTGCCTATATTTCCAAATTAAATAAGACTGTTTCCTTTAAAGAACCTTGAAAATCAGGATTTGTAGAAATCCAATGTTAAACCTTACAGAGAGACAATGAAACACCTTAAGAGATGGAACACATAGCTGTTATATAGAAACCAGTTTTTATCCTTGTCATTGGATTAGAGACTTTTTTTTTTCAAAAATGGTTGGGGTGATAACAACAAAAATGGCAGAGAAGTGAGTTCTGAAAATTCTGTCCTTTATAAAGGAAATGAAAATGCTGATTAAAAAAAATTCAGAACCAGATTTTTCATAACTCTAGAAATTAACCAAAAGTTTTCAGCAATCTAAGGAGTGTTAATTCAAGAAAAATAGCTTTTCTGAATAACCACAGTAAGAAAGCAAGGCTTTGTGCCATTTAACTTTCCTATTCTTATTCCTTCCCAATTCTGCAGAAGTCTTGGAAACCAATAACCCACAATCACGATGAAAACCAGCATTCTGAAAGCCACTGGAGGTGGCAGGACAAAGTGTGTTCTCTGACCACAATAGAGTCAAATTGGAAATCAATAGGAGGAAGTTAGGGAAATTTGAAAATATATGGAAATTAAATACATATCCCTAATATGCTGCTTATAGAAATTCATAAGTAATTAACTATAAACTATTAGAGTTAATAAATAATTTCAGCAAGGATGCAAGACACAAGAAGAATATACTAACATCAATTATAGTACAGCAATGAACAATCCAAAAATAAAATTTAGAAAATAATTACATTTATATCAAATAAAGAAAATAAAATACCCAAGAATAAATTTAACAAAGGAAGTACAAGACGAGTACACTTAAAAATACACTTAACTTATTAAAATAAATTAAAGAAGACCTAAATAAATAGAAAGACATTCTATGTTCATGGTTTGAAAGACTTGATATTTTTAAGATGACCATAGTCCCTAAATTTATCCAAAGATTCAATGTAATTTCTATCAAAATCTCAACTGCCTAATATGGAAATTAAGACTTGTTATAAAATTTTATGTAAATACAAGGGTCCCAGAATAGCCTAAACAATTTATAAAAGGAGAACAAATTTGGATGTCATGATTTACCTTATTTTTAAAATTCACTACAAAGATACAGTAATTAACACCGTGTGTCAGTGGCATAGGATAAACATATAAATCAACTAAATAGAATAGTAAGTATGGAAATAAACCCATATATATGGACAATTAGTTGATTTTCACCAGTTGCCAGAAAAGAATCATCTTTTTGTCAAATGGTTCTGGTACAACTTGGTATCTACATGGAAAAGGATAAAGCTAGACCCCTACATCACATCATATACTAAGATCCACTCAAAATGGGTCAGAGACCTAAGTAAAAAAGTAAAAAAAAGTAAGTAAAACTATAAAATACATAAAAGAAAGCACAGGTGTAAATTTTCATGATCTTGGATTAGGCAATTGTTTTTTACACAGAACACCAAAACAATGGTGAAAGATTAAAGAAAAAATTAGATAAATTAAACTTCATCAAAATTGAAAAATTTTGAATATAAAAATAACTCATAACTTAGCAATTCAAATACTGTTAATTTAGTCATAGAAATGGATAGATAACACTAGGGGTGTCCTCAGTAGAGGACACATGAGAGGTAACCACACATTGATGTTTCTCTCCTTCTCTTTCTCCCTCCCTTCCCTTCTCTCTAAAAATAAATAAATAAAATCTTTTAAAAAATTCCCAGATTACCTAAAACAATATGCAGATTCAATGTAATGTCTCAAAATTCCAATGACATTTTTCTGAGAGATAGAAAAAAACAATCCTAAAATTTGTTTTTAAACCACAAAAGACCTCAGATAGCAAAAGCAACCTGAGAAAGAAGAATAAAGCTGGATGCATCATTCCCCTGATTTCAAACTATCTTATAAACTAGAGTAATTAAAACAAAATGGCATTGGCATAAAAACAGACATATAGATCAGTGGAACAAAATAGAGAGCCCAGAAATAAACCAATATTTATATGACCAGTTAACTTATAACAAAGGAAGCAAGAATATACAGCAGGGGAAAGACAGTCTGTTCAATAAATGGGGCTGGGAAAATTGGACAACCACGTGGAAAAGAATAAAAGTGAACTATTACCTTATACCATATACAAAAGTTAACTCAATATGGATTAAAGACTTGAACATAAGACCTGAAACCATAACAGTCCTAGAAAAACACATGGACAGTAAACACCTTGTCATTGGTCTTAATGATAATTTTTTGAATTTGACACCAAAACAAAAATAAACAAATGGAACTACATCCAACTAAAAAGCCTTTCCAAAACAAAGAAAATCATCAATAAAATGTAATGGTGATCTACTGATTGGGTGAAAATATTTGAAAATCATATATCTAATAAGGGGGTAATATCTAAAATATATAAAGAACTCAATTCAACAGCAAATTCAATAGCAAAGAAAACAATTTGCTTAAAAATTAGCAGAAGATTTAAATAGACATTTTTCCAAAGACATACAGAGAAAAGGTACATGAAAATATACTCAACATCGTAAATCATTAGGGAAATACAAATCAAAACCACAATGGGATATCATCTTAAACCTGTTAAATTGAATGTTATCAAAAGATAAGAAAAAACAAGTGTTGGCAAGAATGTGGAGAAAAGGGAACCCTTGGACACTGTCAGTAGATAAAGAAATTGTGATATATATGTATGTGTATGCACACACACACATATATATACATATATAATGAAATATTATTCAGTCATAAAAAGAATGAAAGAATGAAATTTTGCCATTTGTGACAACATGGATGGCCTTTCAGCAGTTTTATTGGGAGATTGGATTTTTCACTTAATAGACAGGTTCCAAGAATGAAAGGGGAAAAGAGTCAGTGGTTGGAGTGAAGAGAAGAGACATTTTTCTTTTCTCTCCTCAATGGTTATTGATGTGTTAGCGGTAAAAATCTTGCAAAGATGATAGCATGTTGTATTCCCCCAGGTCTCCTTTATTTCTGTTGAATTTATCATTCATCAGTAGAAACATATTGGCCTATCACTTTGCACAATCCAACAGGGATTGATTTAAACAGAAAAATGACCAAATGCAGGTAATAACTTTCTATCAACAAATGTTGTCATTTTCAAAAGAAAATATGTGAGAAGACTATTGGTGAACTGCCTGTAAATACCAAGCCAGCATTTTGCAAAACCCCTTAGCTAATATTGAACTCTGAAAGTGTTATGATTTCTTAGATAATTTTAGTTTCATATTTTGCTTGGAAGATATTACGTCAGGTGGGTGAGTCCCTTGAGGGCCACCCTGGACCATTATTTAGGTACTGTCTCTGAGTAACCAATTTCCTTTCATTTTGATCTCTTCTCTGGAACCAGAAACTTGGAATTTGCTTGTTTGATATTTTGTCTGTTTCCTTGCTCAGCTAAATTTTGTGCAATGTGTTCCCAAATACTCTTTGAAGAGTCAGATAGTAGAAAAATTTCTGTATAAGTTTCAACATCCCCTGTAAGGTAATAAATGATTTAGCCAATATAATAAATGACTACATTTGCTACAAATAACACTAGTATATGATAGATTAGTCAGAATGTTTTAGGGTACAAGTAAAAAACATAACTGATTCAAACCGACCTAATGATAAAAGCAAGTTATATTCCAAAACAGGATTTTCAGAGGTAAGGCAAGTTCTAGGCATGGTACCAATACTGGCTTAATGATGCCAGCAAGACCTGGGGTGTTCATCTGTCGCCAGCTCTGGCCCCAATCTAAGGCTGGATCCTCTCATAGTTGCAAAACAGTTGCTGACATTTATTCCCTGTATTCTCATTGAGCTGATTTAGGACACATATTACACTCCCACCCTCACCCCACCAATCAATCACAATTGCCAGAGAAATTCATGTACTAATTGATTTTATCTAATCTGGCTTTATTTCTGGGCCTGAGGCAACCTTTCCTTGAGTTACTAATTTTATTTTATTCATTTATTTTTAAATTTAATCTCTATTGTATTTTTTCTATTACCAAATAGTCCCATTAACGCCCCTCCCCCAGCAATCACCACATTGTGGTCCATGTCCATGAGTCCTTTTTCCTTTTTGCTCAATCCCTCCATGCCCTAACCTCCCCCACCCCCAATAGCTGTCAACTGCTCTCCAACTACGAGTGTGTCTGTTTTGCTTGTTAGACCATTTGTTCATTAGAGTTACTAATTTTAATACCACAAAGAAGGTATTTGAATTGGTGATCAAAAGCCTTTGCCACATATAGTTTAATTCTTCATTTGAAAACAGGAATTTCAAGTTTGAACTAATTGAGATATAATGTCTGCATGTGTATGTGTAAGAAAGAAACTATTCAGTTTAAGCTTAACTACATTCAAGTTTAAGCTTAATCCTGAATTTGGAATCCAAGAAAAATCAGATTGAACCCATAGAGACATTTCCTTTTATAGTTTGAGAGGCAGTGCTCTGTGATAATTTGGCTTGTTTTGAAATATTAATTTTCAAATGTGTTTGCACTCCTGACCATCTGCATAGCTGTGTGTGAAGTTACTTCAAACCTCAGTGTTTACATCTGTAAAATGGAGGAATGTGCCTAATTCATTTTTTGATATTTGATAATTGTCAAGTTGCTGGCTCATAAAAAGTTTTCCTACTTTCCACATCTAAGGACTGAACCAAAAATTATCTTTAGTGTTAGGAATCCTCTGTTAAGTGCATTTGACAGGTAGTGGAGACTATGTAATTAACTTCACAGGAAACTCACACGGCTCCCTTACCAGAGCAGGAGCAGATTTGTCTCTTATCACAAGGACTCTGTCATGTGAACTATATCCAATCTCTCCAGCATTTTCTACAGAGATTTCAGGGGAGAGGACAAGGAAAGCAAAGCTCCAACTGACAGGTAGATGTCATATTGACCTATCTGGATAGTTTTGTGCCTCAGATACCAGTGAAAAGCAAACAAAAATGGCTGGGCTTCAAATTATATATTTTAAAGAAGATGCTTTGCAACATGGATCTAAGGATATGGACAACTGTTTTTTCTTCTTTTCATTCAATTCAAAATAACAAAGAATATGTTTTACTTTATGGGTCATAGAGTAAAAATGTTGTGTTTTGCAAATTATGTTAATTTTAAATTTTGCCCATTTAAAAAAATTTGTACCCACCAACCAGTATCTGGGGGGTAGAGGGAGATTGACTTTTACAGGGTAGCTTATCATTTCTTTCTTTGGGAAGCAGCCATATGAGTGAAGTCTAATAAGACTAGGTATAATTTAGTAATTACTTAAAACTGGCTTAAGCCTCAGTCAGTATAATAATTTGAAAGTCTCTCTAACCTACCACATCGAAGCTAATTTGCATAAGTGATTTGCATTGACACACTGAAAACATTCAGCTAGAGATGAGAACCCAGAAAGAAAGTATCTTATAATTTAATGGAAGAAGATGCTCATTCAGGTGTTGAATAGTACAATTTTCTGTTTCTCACATTGAACCTTCTGCACAACTAATTAGGATTACAAGGATCTACACAGAACTAAAGTCATTGGCACTTGCTGCTTTTCATTCCATTTTGCACATGAATTTTTTTACATAGAGTTGTCCCATTATTTCCAACAGCACCACCTGTTATTGGTAGTAAAATATTTATATTCCCCTGACCTTGTTCTTTGCCTGATAATACATGTAACAATATTAAAAATTAACTGATTGTTTAATTTTGTATCTCCATAAATCAGCTAAAAATGATCTCCCATAGTTGAAACATTGAAATATATGTACATATTATAGTTGTACATATGTCATATATATAATATATACACACAAACTCTCAAGAATATTTGAGGGGAAGTGGAATATATAAGAGAAGACTGAAAACAGAGTGTCTACTAGTCTACTGACACATGCTAAAACATGAGTGAACCTTGAAAACATTATGTTAAGCAAAGAAACTCATCACAGAGAACTGTGTATTGTATGATTCCATTTACACAAAATGCCCAGAGTAGGCAAATCTATAGAAACAGAAGGTATATTGGTGTTAGCCTTGGCGTATCAGAAAGGCTAGATTGAGGGATGATGGCTAAATGGTATGAGGTTTCTTCCTGAGATGATGAAGATGTTCTAAATTTGATTGTGGTGAAGGTTGCTAAGTCTCTGAGCATTCTAAAAGCCATTGACTTGTGTGGTGTTATAATGTAGAAAATAAATCTTTAAAATTGTAATAAGACATTAATTAAAGCATAATATTATTGAAAACTCAAGAAGTTAAATCATTTAAAAATCTTTCACTTTTGAGAAAACAAAACAAATCATGTCTGTGCATGAGAGCAACCTCACCGGGTCAAAATTGCAACCTCTCCCCTAAAGGCTTCATTGATTTCTTCAGAAAATGGACACTGGTTTGGTTATTTGGGGGCTTCAATGAGGTATCCTCAAACAACTTCAGAAATGTAAAAATCTGACTCTATTTGGTACACAAGGTAGGAGAGGAGACATATTCAAAGTAACAAAAATCTGGCAGGAAGAAAAATGAAGACAATTGAATCATTGCTATGGAGTCTCAAAAAAATATACCAAAAGCAAAATATGATCTCTGGACTCTGCATGAGCATATTGAGGAAAAATTAGAATAATCTAATCTAAAATTTCACATATACACACACATATATATACATATATGTATTTATATATGATATATCATGATATATATATCACATATATGATAACACAGTGGATGAGAAAGCCAAAACATGGTTCAAGTGATAAGGCTAATGAGTAGAAAAACTAGGATTCAAACCAGGGATTTCTGACCCCTGATCTCCTTTCTTCTCATCCTAAAACCTCACCCATGATACCTGAATATCAGCAGTCTTAGAGCAGCATGTATAGATTTGGGTTCTGATTCTATGTTCTTGTGTGATCTTAATCTCTCAGAGGCACACTCTTCTATAAAAGCTAAACTTTTGCATTAAATAATTTTAAAGGCAGTCCCAGGTTTGATAAGTGAAGTCTTTTTCAAAATACTGATACAAAAGAGTTAAATTTCAGAATGACTAGTGCTTTTCATCACCACTGGTTTAAATTGCCCTAAAGATTTAAGAAACACTTTTAAGAAACACAGCCATTTAGACAGTTTAAATTTATGTTTGACAGCTATGAGCTTTTTCTCTACTCAGGATGCACTTTGTGTGGGAAACTGAACAAAAATTCCTAAAGGGAGATCTTATCCAAGTTTATCTGACCCAGACTTGAAAGTGACATGACAAGGGAAAGCTGAATAATAATGTTTTGCTCTTGAGAAATGAAGTATCATGATTAGAGACAGATTTGTAATGTAAGCCACAGAGGTTGTACAAAAAGAAAATTTGCAAGGTCAGTACCCGGAGGACAAGAAATTTGCTGTACGTCTGAAACTGGTGTAGAACGGTATTGAATGCAAACTGTCATTGAAAAATAAATGAATTAATTGATCAATTAAAAGAAAATTAATGAATCATTAAATGATGTGCTACTTAGATTTGGGAAATAACTGGGTTAACATATTTAAGTACTTTTCAGAACCTTTAATATGTTCACAGTCATATTAATCTTCACAAAGGAGTTATTGTATGAAGGGTTTCTCAAATTTATTTTATGCCTATATGTAGCTAACCTTTGTTGAGCATTTAATTCATGTCTAGCACTGTTCTCAGACCTATGCATATATTGTCTTATTTAATCCTTTCAACAATCCTCTGAGGTAGATATTATTATTATCCACATTTCACAGTGGAAAATTTAGGCACAAGGAGGTTAAGTCATATGCCTAAGGATGTATGGTTTAAAGTATAATACATGCTGGGCCTCAGAGTCAGAGGGTTTGACTCCAGAAATAATGCTCTTAACTAGCATATTACTTTTTGATAAGTTTCTATTAATCAGAAAACCATTCTGGGGAACTTTTCTTGGTAGGAGTGCTCTAAAGAGAGCATATTGGGAAGCATTTATAAGACACTTGGTCATTATTGTCAAGAGTTTTGTTTATAAAACTCTTGTGTCAGTGAGAGTCTACTGGGCAAACCACTGTAAGTCAGGTTTCTCCTAAAAGGGTGGTTTCCACATTGATCGGTGTTCAGTTGGTTGGACATCATTCTGCAAAGCGAAAGGCTATCCCAGTCAGGGCACACGCCTGGGTTATGGGTTTGGTCCCCAGTCAGGGTTTGTGCAACGTTTCTCTCTGTCCTTTCCCCTCTCTCTAAAAAGTAAATAAAATCTATTTGTTTTTTTTTAAAGTGGGTGGTTTCTAACTTTTGGATTCTTCAGTTCAGCAAAATTCCATCTTACTTAGTCCTTGCTATATATGGGAAAGGACAATTTCTCCCATTTCTTAATAGAAGCCCAGGCCCAACGCATGCACACAGAGATACCCCGTGGCAATAGATGGCAGCCTAGGGACAATTACTGGGCACATTCTGATAATGACAAAATGTGATCTCAACATCTTTAGCAGTTGGGATCAATTCATTTCTTTTTTTCTTAGGGTCTCTCCTAGGTAAATTTTCCAAAGCTTAAATTGTTCAAAGACAATTCAGTCTTAGCTATTCCTTTAACAAATATATGTTCTACATTATGAATTCCAAAAAATATGTCACTCTATCTCAGTCATAAGGCAGCTTCGATATATGGGATATAGTGTGACACACAGGAGCCATGAACTTTCGTATATCTGTGATTGGTGATAAAAGAAATTGGAGGTGTCCAAATGGGAAGCAACTCTTATATCTCTGTCTTTCTTAATTGTTTGTAAACTATAATAATGTCACTTTCGGGATAAGTTTTTAACACTTATTAACTCTATTTCTATATCTTATGAAAAATTATCCAATGCATTTACTTACTTATTTTATAAATCAAACTCAATTTAACTTTCATTTAGAGACTTAACTAGGTGTGATTTGTTCAGTGCTTTGAGTAAGTTTAAGACAGATTTGGACCACTGATAAATTAAAGTTCTTGGCTCTGACATATATTTAAAAAATTACTTCTCTGAACATAAAATCCCACAGGACAAATTTGTTGTTGTTGTTGCAATAATGACTAATGTATTACAAACTTATAAACAGCTAACAGTATACGCTAGCCAACATCTTCAGTATTGAGTATAAGATGAAAAGCATAATTATTCCTCTTAGACTTATAACATTATATGTTTATGAATTCATATCAGCCTCAGGAACATAGACCAATTTTATTCTGGAAACATTAGCTATAAGAGGATACAAGATTTTGTCACTCAACAGGATGGTGAAATAAATATTTAATTCAAAATTATGTAGTTATTAACTTAGTGTAAACAGGCAGGTGGAATAGATATATCTCATTATCTTAGAAATTCTATTTTATTAAAAACAATACAGTTATTAAATAACAAAATATAATTTCCTTTAAAGAAATTTTATTTTCTAACATTGGAAAATATACATATTTATAGTCTGTCATTGAAATTCCTCCACAATATAGTCCCAGTATACATAAATCTGTATGCATGTATGCATTTTACTGAGATTTAATTGATGTAACATTATAAATTTAAGCTGTACAACATGCTCATTTCCTACATTTATTTGTTGCAAGCAAAATGGTTACCACTATAGTTTTAACTAACACCTCTATCATGTCACATAACTATCATTTCATTTTTCATGGTGAGAACACTTAAGATCTAGTCTCTTAGTAATTTTGCAGTATATAATGCATTATTATTTACTGTAATCACTGTGTAGTACACTAGGTTGGCAGAATTTATTCACTTCATAGTTGCAAGTTTGTACCCTTTAACAGCATCTCCCCGATTCCCTGACCTTTGGTAATAGTGTTTCTATTCTGTTTCCACCTGCTTGGCTTTTTTAGATTCCACATGTAAGTGATATAAAACAGTACTTGTCTTTCTGGGTCTGGTTTGTCTCACTTAGCATACATGCCCTCAAGGCCCATCCATGTTGTAGCAAATAGCAGGATTTCCTTTTTTCCTCATAGTTGAATAATATACATGACATCTTTTTTATATTAACAGATTCTTAGGTTGTTTCCATTTCTTGGCTGCCATAAATAATACTACAGTTTGCATAAGAGTGTGTATATCTTCGAT
This sequence comes from Trachops cirrhosus, assembly GCA_028533065.1. Taxonomy (NCBI): domain Eukaryota; kingdom Metazoa; phylum Chordata; class Mammalia; order Chiroptera; family Phyllostomidae; genus Trachops; species Trachops cirrhosus. The sequence goes on along the minus strand of CM052544.1, from coordinate 40,706,139 downwards.
ATTCTGTTCTCATTTCGTTTGTTTATGTACCCAGAAGTGGGATTGGATTGCTAGATCACATGGTATAGGTATTTTTGATTTTTTCACAAACCTCTATACTGTTTCCCAAGTGGCTGTACCAATTTACATTTCCAGCATTCTCTCCAGCAGTTGTTATCTCTTGTTCTCTTGATGACAGCCATTCTGTCAGGTCTGAGGTCATATCTCATCACAGCTTTGATTTGTATTTCTCTGCCGATCAGTAATGTTGAGTGTCTTTTCAGGTTGGCCATTTGGATATCTTTTTTGGAATGATGTCTATTCACTTCCTCTGTCCATTGTTTTAATCTGATTGCTTGAGTTTTGTTGTTGTTGTTATTGTTGTTGCTGTAATGAGTTGTATGATTTACTTCTATATCAAAAATTTTTAATGTTATTTTTTCATTAGCTGGAGAATTTTGTTCATGTTCAAGTGAAAGGCTTGGCTGAAATCTTGTGAGCATTAGTTCTTTGATAAATTATAATTTTAGCACCTTTAGAAAAAAACACCAAGAAAATAATTTCCCTTTGTTCGGTCTCTATTGAACATCCAATTACTGGTAGTGGTTTGAGTTTGACTCTAAGAGAGATATAAAGCCATGTATTAAAGAACATTAAGGAGCACAAAGTTCATGGAGAGAGATATTATCTGAACATTAATCATCATAATTCAAATTATAAATAATGTAAATGCCACTAGAAGGACAGAGACGAATGTTACAAGAATTTATAAAAGAGAACAATTATTTCAAATTGGAAGGAGACAAGAGGTATTTACACTTTTCCTAATACGAATATTCAATTGTCAATTGGTAAAACCCGTGATTAAAGCCAAGGTTGGTAACATAAGAATTTAGATATTATATAAAAAGTGTCCTTGTTTTGAGATGCAATAATTCATTTCAAACACAGTGAAATCCTTAGTGTTCATTATTTATCTGGGCTGAGAGTACACTGATTTATAAAGCAGTATTGTGTGTAGGTTTGTAGTACGATCCTTAAAGTAGGATGAAATCAGAAAATTTAATCCTAATGTGAAGTCACTCGATTATTATTATCATGAATTAAAATCAAGGATTGTTTGCTGTACCATTTATTTAGGTAACATTTCAGAGTATACCCCCTGTCATTTTCTATACTATTTTCTACTCTCCAATGTTTTTTGAAGGCATTACAGAATGAACTCATCTGGCATTATATAATACTTATAAGATATCACCACCCCAAACTAGATCCTTTTTTTCTTATATCATGTACATCTAAGCTTATCCTGGTAATATAGAGGAAGCCAATGAAGCTTTAAATTGTGAGAACATTACAGCAGTTTCATTTATCACTAAGTCATTTTCATATTTTATTTATTACATGACTGGTATAGTTTAATCTGATTTCTACTTTCCAGAGTTTAAAATATTAGCTATTTTCTTTTTCTATAACTTCCTCAGAAAAATCAATTATCTGAAGGTTTTTCAAGATTCCTTTAGCACCATAATTTTTGTCATTAGTCAGCTAGTCTGGAACATTGCCAGTAGATGTCTATGTCCTGGAGATGGTTTAATGTTGAAAATATAGGAAAAGGTTAAATTATGGATGAGGAATTCCTTATATTTCAAAATGCTCTAACAAAATGAGCATGGAAAAAGCATCACATGTGATCACAAACATCCTCAAAAGTGGGACAAGGAGGTAGAAGAGGAGTCCAGATGGACACAATGGACTCAATGCACCATCACTAGTTCGGAGATGGAGGAAAAGGACCATGAGCCAAGAAATGCAGGTGGCCTCCAGAAGCTAGAAAAGGTGGGGGAAGTGGGAGGGGAGGGGAGATTCTTTCAATCTCTCTTAGGGTTTTTGAGTAAAGAACAAAGTCCTGCCAAAACCTTGATTTTTGCCCAGTTAAGACTCTTGTCAGACTTCCGACCTATAGAACTGTAAAATAATAAATCTGTGTTGTTTAACCAACCCCCCCAAAAAAGAAAAAGCATCACGTGTTCAAAAGCAGTGAGGAACAAAGTGAGAATAATCACTTCAAAAATCAGAGAAACTTTTATAAGCAATAACCACCACGTATTCAATGTTTACTAGGTGCACAGTACCCTGCTAAATTCTTTATGCATGTTTGCTCACTTCAATAGATTCACTGTTACAACTGAAACACCACCAAGAGTGCTCATCCTCCTCCTCCAACCTACATGGAGCTTGTTCACACATTCATGTCCTCCCATTCGCTGAATCCCTAATATGTGTGAGATATTATGTGAGCATGCAATGTGTGCAGAAGTGACCATATTTTCCGTGCTCAAATTAGAAGAGCTGAAGTATTTACTATTTAAAATTAGTTAGATTTCATGCTTTCATAAGAAAAACACAGGAAGTCCCTATTTTGTGTAGTACATCCACTGAAGGCCACCTGGGTTGTTTCCGTTTGGGGCTATTATGAATGAAGCTGCTGTATACATTTTCCTTCTTTTTTTCTTTTTTTTCTTTTTTGTTGCGGTTCAGTTATAGTTGTCCCTATTTTCCCCCATTAAACTCCCCTGCCCTACCCATCCCTACCTCCCACATTCAATCCTCCCCCTACCTTGTCTTTGTCCATTACATGTTCCTTGATGACATACATTTGTATATAGGTTTTGTGTGAACCTAAACCTTCATTTGTCTTGGATAAATGCCCAAAAGTTCAATTGCTGTGTAATGATTGTCAATGGTATTTTTAATTTCAGGGTCCATGTGTTCATTCCTGTATATAGAAATGAAATTAATTTTTAGATATTTATTTTGTATACTGTGACCTTGTTGAATGTGTTTCTTAGTTCCAGCATTTTTTTTGATTATTTGGGATCTTCCATGTAGACAATCATCTCATGTACTAATAGGAACAGTCTTATTTCTTCATTTCTGACCCATATGCCTTTTATTTCTGTTACTTAACTTTTTACACTAGCTAGAATATTTAGTATTGTATTGAATAAGAAATGTGAGACAGACATCCTTGTCTTGCTCCCAGTCTTAGGCAGGAAAGCATTCAGTCTTTCATCATTGAGTATAATGAGCTGTAGTTTTTATATATGTTCTTTATCAAGTTGAAAATAATTTTCCCTTTTGCTATTTTACTGAGAGGTATGATCATGAATGAGTATTTTGTCAAATGCTTTTTTGTAACAATTTATATTATCATGTGGTTCTTCTGTTAATATGACAAGTGACATTGATTAATTTTTTAAAATTATTAAACCTGCCATGCATCCCTGTAATAAACTCCACTTGGTTATAGTCTACAATTAATTTTATATACTGCATATGGCACATTACATTTGTTGATATTTTATTAATGATTTTATGTCTAAATTCATGAAGTATATTGGTCTGCTATTTTATTTTTTGTACTATCTTTGCCTAGCTTTGGTGTCAGGGCCAAATAAAACAAATTGAAATGTATTTCTTCTCTCCTATGTTCTGGAAGAGATTGTATAGAGTTAGTGTTAATTCTTCATGTATTTGGTGGAATTTTCCAGTGAAATCATCTTAGTTTAGACATTTATTTTGGGGGAAATTTTAAGTAATATAAGCCAGTCAAAGAAAAAGACAAATACCATATGATTTTATATCATATGTGGAATCTAATGAACAAACTACCAAGCAAAAGAGAGACAGACTTAGAGAGCAGGCTGACAGCTCAAAAGTAGAGGGGTTAGGGGATGGAGGGATCAAGCCAAAAAGACAAATAACTCATGGACATGGACAACAGTGTGGTGATTACAGGGGAAGGGGCATGGGCAGAGGTAGAAGAGGTTATTAGGGGGTAAATGGTAATGGGAAAAAATACGATGAAAAATAAACTACTAAAATATGTATTTAAATATTTTGAGATGCATTTTTAGTTTTAATTGCCCTTACCATTATTCCTCTTTCCACAAACATGTACTATGTACTGGGGACACTGCAGTGCACCAGGGACAGGGGGACTAAAGTGCATCATTACCTTCCTAGAGCTTATGGTCAAGTGGGAAACATAGGCTCTCTTTTGCAGAAAAATATAAAAGATTTGGTGTTCATTTATTTTTCTTCAATATTACTTAAGTATGTACAAACATAAACCATGATACAAACTGCAAATATTACAGGACTATGTAGCAATAAAACAAAAACACAATATAAATTCAGTGTAGCTTCAAAAATGCATAAAAATACAAAACAGGCCTAAGGAAACAAATGAATAATAACAGTGATATTCATGACATGACATTGATTGAGCACTTACCACATTGCCTACTCGCATTATCTTCTTTAGTCCCCTGAACAGCCTATGAGGTAGTTGCCATTATTAACCCTTTTGAAAATGAGGATATTCTTAAATTTGAAAGATGAATTTTGCTCTAGGAATGTGGAGCATCTTGCTCCATAAAAAGGGTTCTTTGTGTGCTTCTGGGATCTGAAGGACAGTCAGAATGTTTTTTGATAAGTTGGTATGTAGTTAGGATTTATTTGCTAAATACTTATGCTTTATGTATAATTCTGTGACTTATAACTGAGGCTGGCCCTGCTTGCCTCTGTCTCCACGGCTGCTAACCATACACCCCCATCACCATTCCCACCAACAGGTCAGAAAACCTTCAAATGTTCTTCTACCTCGAAACCTCTCAAAAAATGAGAACCCTTCTTTAACTGTATTTACTATGTTTTTCCTCTAAGATGGATGATTTGTAAACCTTGCTTATTTGTTATGGAATGATTTTTTTAAATCTTCACCTCAGGGAATGCTTTTTTTTTTTTTTTGAGTGGAGGGAAGGAGGGAGAAGGAGAAGGAGAGAAAGATCAATGTGTGAGAGAAACATTAATTGGTTGCTTTTTCATATGTACCCCTACTGAGGACTGAACAGGAAACCTGGGCATGTGCCCTTGTGTCCTGACTGGGCATCGAAGCTGTGACATTTTGCCCAATCAACTGAGCCACACTGACCAGGGCTAAATGGTTTTACAGTGGTACCTCAGTACTCATCGTTGATTCATTCCAGAACTCCTGATGAGTACTGAAACCGATGAGTACTGAGTGATGAAGCATTTTCTCTTTCGGGGTGGCCTCGTAACTCATACAAGTTCTGGCAAGTGCGATGAGTACTGAGTAAGAGCTGAGTGGTGAAACAGTTTTTCCTCATCAAAATGTGATGAACACAGGGTTTGACAAGTTCTGAAGCCAAAGAGTACGAAGGTATGACTGTATTTCTTTTGTAAAACAATGAGAAATACACTGAAGGAACTACATACATTCTATGTCTACTATTTAAGTACCCATGCAAGTTAGCCCCGACCTGCATCACCTGACTCCCCTTCTGCCATCTGAGTCCCCATTGCCCCCTTGTTTCTAACTGCACTAGACAACAGACTGCTCTGTAAATACACCTGGTGTTCCTGCATCTCTGAGCCATTGTTGCCATTATTTACTCTGTTAAGAATTTTGTTTCTCATTTTGTCTTTCACACCCTGGTTCAAATACCACCACTTTTATGAAGTCTCAAACTTGTCAAATTGAATTCATTTGATTAAGGACAATAGTTTATTCTGTTATCACAGTATGATTTGTTTTATGAGCTTGGAAACCAATTAGATGCCAGAACTTTGTATTCCAAACTTCAAGCATAGTGCTTGGCACTTAGTAGTTGCTCAACAAATGCTTGTGGAATTAAATTGAGAAATATTTTTCAGTGACAGCTGGGATGCCTCTCCCAGATGTATTTTTCCCATTCTATTGTTACCCTCTTTACTTTAGGCCTATATGCATTTCAGTTATTGAACAGAATCTAAAGGTGACTCTTTTAGGTGACATGTTCACTATTATTTTTAGCAAAGGTATATTATTTTCATTTAATAAAGACAAACTTCTTTGTTGATGTAAACTTGTTCTAGGGTATTTCTCCCAATGTATCTGTCTTTTATCAAATTAACTTTTGGAAGAATGGACAAAGTGAAACTATTAAATTATAAATTCAACAACTCAGTATTAAATGCTTTTGTAATATTTAGTTGTACTTAAACCCATCAACTGAAGAAAGCAAATACTTATTTATATGATAAACTAATTCAGATTCAGAGATTTCTCAGCACCTGTTGAGATATTATCATCAGCAGATGCTGGATACTTTGGTGGAAGTAAGTCCAAGAAAAAGTGCTTTAGGCATATCATATTTATTTGCATATTTTCATTTTCTGAGAAAAAGCCCTGACATTTGAGACTTCTAATTGCCCAAGATAAATGTCATTCAAAAGCATTGGTGTCCCACTAGGAAGGCTGAAGTTAAAAACATCTGAGATAACATGACTCTGTCCTACTTATGATTAGACATACCTAACTACAGATAAACACTAGTTTATTAAGCTCTCAGATCATAATGCAGTATGAGTGCCTTCAGTGTTTTCTTCATGAGCAATAGCATGCACTTTCAAAGGAGAATTTCTGTTAAAATTCAAACAGCACTCAACAAATTTCTATTTTCTTTATATTCCCAGTTCATCCTTTGGTAGAGTGGCTTATTAAGAGTGAATTGGTTCCTGAGACAAGAATTAGCCTCATTTGACTTAAATAGATGTTCACAAATATTTTAAACAACACACACGATAATGACTTAGAAGGCCTGACTTAGTACCTAGGACATCTCATACTGAGTCTGGACAATGTTGTTTAACTTCTTTCAGAATTCTATTTCCCTCATCTAGTGAATGATACTAATAATACTCTCACTTGCTACATCACACAGTTGCTAGAAAAATCACATGAGATGATGGCTTTAAGACTTCTTTAATGAGATAGGTCAAAATATTTTCTGCTCACTAAGTAGGGTCTATTTATGTATAATTATTGTTATGTGGAGAATTGTTTTGCAAACTCTAAAGTCTATAAATGTGAGGTAACATTATTGTCTTAGCTTTTTTTAATGCATTACTCCATACCCTGGTCTATCCTACACCACTGCCTGATCAGGAATTCCGCATACAGTAGATATTCAATAAATGCTGCCAGACTAAGTTCTGTCGTAGGCTCTCCTACCTATACTAAGGATCTTCCATTCTTCACACAACTTACATTTAAGTGCCTTTCCTTTCTTGTTTCTTTTGCTCTGTCATAATGATGAGCTGATCCTTCTGTAGGACTCTCTAGTTATTTCATTACTATATTATATAAATGTAAGTTCTACTAGGGAGAGACATTGTCTCTCTTGTTTACTATGAAATCCTTAGTGCCTGTCTCAGTGCTGGTCACAGTAACCAGCACCAAATAAACATTGTGTTAAGTGATGGATGGATGGATAGATGGAAGGAAGGAAGGAAGGAAGGAAGGAAGGAAGGAAGGAAGGAAGGAAGGAAGGAAGGAAAGGAGGGAGGAAGGAAAAGTTTCCCACTAAAGCTATGAACTAATCTAGAGCAGAGCTGGCCTTAGTTAATCTTTATTCAAGTCACCCACAAAAGAACAAGTGTTATTATAGTTTACCTCCCTTGGTGATATGAGTTCATGTCTAATTAGGCAAATTAATACCTTAACCCAAAGTAGTATTTAAGAGGGAGAAAATTGAAAGCAGGTCTTGGGGCACCTGGTAGATTTTGGCATGTAAATATTTTCTATTTCCACATAGGATCAGGGGCCACTTGAAATTTTTAGCCTGGAGTAGAACTTACTCAGAATAGTCACAAAAACTATAGCTATCTTTAAAAAGGCAATGAAATGTCATGAGGAAAAGGTCATATTTATTTTGCATGGCCTTATCTGAAGAAACTATCTGGTAGAAAATTGTTTAATTTGAACATAAACCTTGTAATAATTATAACTCGAACAATTATCCTGAAGTTAGTGAGTTAAACATTAGGTACTCAAGTAGAAACTGCTTGACCATCCAGTGGTCTTTAGTGTTATGTTGTAGGCGGCTGGCAGAGGATGAGTCCAGTTGGTCTCCAATTGTATTCCTAGTTAGAAATAACTCACCATAGTTAAAGCATCAGAAAAACAGAATTAAAAATTGAAAAGCTCTATGTTTGCTGACCTAATAATAATGAAAAACTTTGTTTCCATGACTTTCACTACAATGAAATATTTATTGGGATTTCTCAACTTTTATTAGCATTATACATATTCCATTAGCTTGATCCTCAAATTTGGCAACTGCAGAGACACAGCCACTTGTAATTATGCATTATATAAACAGCTGAAGAGATATGAAGAACTACAAAGAGCTGACTTCCAAATATAGGCATTCCTCAGAGATATTGTGGGTTTGGTTCTAGATCCAAATATACCACCCATTGTAATACTTACTTTACTGCAATAAAGTGAGTCATAATCTTTATGCTGGTTGAGGGGCTTGCCTTCAATTTGTTAAAAACCCAACATCTGTAAAGCACAATAAAGCAAAGCACAAGAAAATGAGGAATGCCCATATCATTCTTGATTAAATTCAGGTGAAAATACTTAACATCATGCCTTTATTTTCCTCTCACAGTGTGGAAAAGTTGTGTCTCGCTATATAAATTTTCGATGAAGAAGAAATAATAGTCTGAGTATTTCTCAGCAGATTCTGATGATATGGTATAACAGAAAGCAGTCTAGAACCACTACAATGAGAGTTCCATAAAGGATAAATTATTTCTCTCTCAATATATATAGCAGCCAAAGCAGTACCTGGAACATAGTAGATGCTCAATAAATATTCATTATTTGAGAACTATGAGCATAGTATATTAAGTAGGTGACAGCTTTAAAGTACCAGGAGCTTCTATAGGATTTTTCTTAGCCACTTTCCTCTTCCCCAGATGATACCCTTTAAAGGAGTGCTGGTTATAGCAGACGAACACATGAGGACCATCCACTATCCTGAACACAAACTAGCTTCAGGTGAGTGGGAAGGCAGACTAGGAACCCATGACAGTATGATTGCTTCTTAGATGGTATGTTCCTTGAAAAACAGTACCTGCTGGCTTCAAGAGGACACTGAGTTGGCTTCCAACTGACTTGGGAGGAGATCAAGGAAGGAATTTCTCATCAGATGAAGTCATGCTGGATCCAGGCTAATAGGTATGGTCAAGATGGCTGTCACACTTTGATCAGAGCTGGTTTATTTTTTTATTGTCTAATTCTGGGTGTGAGATTGGCCAGATGGGCAGGCAGCCTTGTTTCTAGCTTTAGGCCTTCCAGGTATAACCCAATAAACCCATGCATATTATAGACTATTACTACCAATACATTTCAAATATTTAATCATACAAATAATTGTCAGAAGGATCACTTTTTACATTGGAAACTCAATACCTTTTAGGATTTTATATACACAATCGCTATTTACAGTTAAACTCATTATATTTGAGTAATATTCAAAAACTCCTGCTACTATGAAGTTTAATTCTGTTGATCAAAACAGTGTGTTTACAGTTTCAAAGCTTATTGGTGATCCTTGAAAAACATCTCTGGAGAGTGTTACGCATTTTTCTTCTCAGGAGTAAAACAGTGAGCCTGTGAATTGTCTAGAATTGCCCCAATGTGAGCAAAACCCTGGCTTCTCCTCCAAGCTTTGCCTCTCACTGTTTGACCTCACATAAACCATTTAACCTCACAGGGAGTCTTCCCTTATTTTTAAAAGAGATTGGAGAATATAGGCCTCCAAAGCCGTGATTCTGACTTACATCACTCAAAATGGTGATCAAATGGCACTCTCATGAGTTCAAAGAGGAGTGAGCAAGTGTGAGCATTCACTGGAAGAAGTGCCTAGGAGAATATTAATAAGCTGATGCTAATATTCCTTTAGCAGTGGACATTCAAATGGCTCTTGAAGACATATTTCAGTCTAACAGAGTTTCAATCTGTTGTTATTTTTAACACTGACATTAGTGGAGGACATTAGCATAGGTTTTTCTGTGCTGTCAGGATTACGGCAGGAGTTGCTGAGCTGAGCAAAGGAAAAAATGACTGACTGGTACATTTAATTTATTACCTTTATTGACTTCTGTAGCTCCAGTGCGGTTGTACTCAGAAGGCCCATACTAGTTAATGAAATAGGACTGTAGAATTGATGTAGCAAATAAAATGCCAAATAAGAATGCCATTGTTATTAAAATGTAGTAACACTATTGATTTAAAATAAATATATTAGCCAGTGTGCTGTGCATTTAGGACTGGACCCAGCCGTTGAAGGCACCATTTAGTCTACAGTTTTACATGACAAATGAAAGACCTCTTACCAGGAGGAGTAATGCAGTTTTATGTAACAATTGCCATGGAAACAGAAATAAATCCTGAAGCTAAATAGGGTCATGAATATCCTGTCTTCTGTGTTCAGCTCCCCATGTTCCATAGAAAATATTCACAGGAAGCTTACCATAGTTTCCCTTTTAAATGAAAAATTATAGACCTGGTATTTCTCAACTCATATCATTATTGAACGTTTTCTTTTCACTGTAATTGATGCGAGGATGGCAGGCTTAGACAAAACAGATTCTGCTCTGCCTCTCACACCTCTGCTCAATTTTCCTCTTACACCCCCCTTCCCTGCATGCCTCTGCGTTGCAGTTCCAGGTAGTGTACAGTTGAGCATTTTTATGCATGAGTTATAATACTGGCATGGTCCTGAGTAGTTCTGAGAAATATAGGGCTTCTTTTTTTTTAAAATATATTTTATTGATTATGCTATTACAGTTGTCCTATTATCCCCCCTTCATGCCCCTCCACCCTGAACACCCTCTCCCACCCACATTCCCCGCTTTTACTTCAGTCCATGTGTCATAAGTTCTTCAGCTTCTACATTTCCCCTACTATTCTTCCCCTTCCCCTGTCTTTTTTCTATCTACCTTCATTGCTACTTATTCTTCGTATCTTTCCCCCACTCTCCTCCTCCCACTCCCCTGTTGCTAACCCTTCATGTGATCTCCATTTCTGTGGTTCTGTTCCTGTTCTAGTTGTTTGCTTAGTTTCTTCTTGTTTTTGTTTCAGGTGTGGTTGTTAATAATTGTGCGTTTGCTGTCATTTTA
>CM052544.1:40632932-40694617 GCA_028533065.1 Trachops cirrhosus | reverse complement strand
TTGGGTCCAACTTCTTTGGGATTCTCTGAGCTTCCTGGACTTCCTGGAATTATATTTCCTTTGCCAGATTGGGGAAGTTGTCCTTTATTATTTGTTCAAATAAGTTTTCCACTTGTTGTTTTTCCTCTTCTCCTTCTGGTACCCCTATAATTCGGATGTTGGAATGTTTAAAGATGTCCCGGAGGTTCCTAAGCCTCTCCTCATTTTTCTGAATTCTTGTTTCTTAATTCTTTTCTTGATTAGATGTTTCTTACTTCCTTCTGGTCCACTCCATTGATGTGAGACCCATCTTTCATTCCATCACTATTGGTTCCCTGTGCATCTTTTCTTCATTAAACTTACTGTAGCCTGCTTTTTTTTTCAGCTAATTTGTGACCAAAATCAGCCAATTCTGTGAGTATCTTGATAGCCAGTACTTTGAACTGTGCATCTGATAGGTTGGCTATCTCTTGGTCGCTTAAAAGGATGGGTTCTGGAGCTTTCAATTCTTCTTCTGTTTGAGCCATGTTTTTGCTGTTTTTTGTTTTGTTTTGTTTTGTTGTTTGGTCTTGTCGAGCTCCTGTAGTGAGGGGTGGGGCCTTAGGAGTTCACCAGGGTGGGGCATCCCAGTTACTGGGTTGTGATGCTGTATGTGGGGGCGGGGTCTGAGGAAGAACAATGGCGCTTGCTCTGCTCTCTGTAGGACCCCAGACCCTTCCACCACTTTCTGCGAGCCAACCGGGCCCCTCTGGCACCAATTCCAGTGTGGATGGGCCTGTGCACCCCATGGGACCTTCCTTCTCAGTCAGTGACCCAAAGCTCTATTTCCCGGTGCTGGGACCCTGAGTTGCGTGCAGTGCCCTGCTTCACAATGTCTGCCTCGCTGGGTCTGCCGGTCGCCACCCCCTGGCCAGGGCCCACCAGCCACTGCTGCTTGTGCGCCCAGGGTCTGCCTGCTGTGGGCCTGCGCGCCGCCCCATGTGCTCAGCTCTCTGCTCCCTGTCCCTCGCCTGGCTGCCCAACTCTGCCCCTCCTACTGGTCTGGATGAAAGTGTCTATTTTTAAATCCTTGGGTGTCCGACTTCCATACACTTCAATTTTCTGTCAGTTCTGGTTGTTATCTTGTTTCTATATTGTTGTTGTCCCTATCCTGGTTTTGCGAGGAGGCACAGTGTGTCTACCTATACCTCCATCTTGGCCGGAAGTCCTCAATATATGGCTTCTTAAATGCCAGAGTGATATGTTGATATGTTAATCATGGTCCATATATAGCTACCAGGGACCATCTTCACATGAGAGCGGTAAATTTCCCTGCAGTTAAGTGTGTCCTTGATAGAAATGTGTATATATGTCTGTCTATGTGTACCATTTTCTGAAAATGGCAAAATAAACAAATTAGTAAGTTCTTGGTATTTTACTCTTTTTAATTCTACCAGTTAAGAAAGCCTGATGATTGGTTTCTTTTTCCCTCTTTCTTTGGTTCTGAATAACCTTGGACTGGCATGTCTTCTGTAAATAAATGCCCACCCACTTTGATTATCAGCCCAAGACATCTTTTCAAAGGCAGCCAGTAAAATCTCTTAGGACAGATTTTTACTTTCCTACAATAGCTCAAAGCATTAACAAGTAGCCTGCAAACAGGTCATTTTCCTTTAGGTCTTTTTAACCCTCTCCCAGTGCTAGATACGATGAAGGTCTTGTTTGCACCATGAAGGTAAGAATCAACTCCACTCTGTTTGTCACTGAGGCAACAGTGCCTGAAACTGGGATTGACACATAGATATACAGTGACTATTTCTGGCATGAATGTATTGAGCCAAACAGGTAGTTTTAGTAGTTGAGTTGCTCTTCTAACAACTTAAATATTCATAGAAATAAAGTGGAATACTGAGATAGTCTGTAAGCAAAGATTGCCTGGGGTACTTGCTATGGACTGAATATTTGTGCCCCACCCCTGCCCCAAATTCCTGCGTTAAAACCCTAATCTCTATGTGATGGTAGTTGGAAGTGGAGACTTTGGGAGGTGTTCAGGTCAAGAGGAAGCAGACTTCAGAAATGGGATGAGAGCCCTTGAAAGAAGAGGCAGAACACTAGCTAACTCTCCTTCTTTAAGTGAGGGCACAGCAAAAAATCAGCAATCTGCAACCTGGAAGAGGATGGGCCCTCACCAGAACTCAATCCTGCTGGCATCCTGATTTTGGACTTCCAGACTGTAAGAAATAAATTTCTGTTGTGTAAGCCTCTCAGTCTAAGGCACTTTGTTATATCAGTCTGAACTAAGTAAGATAAGTAGTCTTTACTTCTTTATTTCTCATTGCCTTTTAGAATGTGAGCACAACTGCAGACCTGAAATAATTGTGGGTCTTAGCTCAGTTCCCAGCATGAATTTTGGAGTACAAGAAATCCTTTCCCTAGTCAATGATTGTTCAGTGGAGTCAAGGTCAAAGATAGCTCCCTCCCCATGAAGTATGTAGAGAAGCTGATTCTCTAGCAGCTTCCAGCCTTGTACCTATTATGTCTGTTATTTATATATTTTTGGGTGTGAAGGTTAAGAAGAACCAGAAATTTCCAGCAACATTTTCCTATTTTCTAATTTGCTTTGAATGACTAGACATGGTTTTGAATATATATTATGCTATTGTTTGGATCTAAAGTCTACAGTGGTTTTAAAAATAGATGAAAATCAGATTTACTATTCTTTCTCTACATTCCAATTTATAGCTTTTATAAAAAATTGCACTGCAGTTTTATTCACAACTATATTCAGTAGGTATCTCAAGATAATTTTTGACCTTTAGTTGATGAATTATCTTATTTCTTTTAAATAGTAATATTTTAAAAATCCAATTCAAAATATACTTTCTGAGTAAGGGTTTTTAAAATTAATTGATATTTGCTTATTCTGTGTCAGATACTGAAGTAACTGATAGAGAAATGCTTACAATGTGAAGCTCACCTGAAACATGTGAGCCCCTACATATACCAAGCACCATGATTTATGAGGAAAGTTTAAAGTGCAGATAAGCACTGATAGTTACCCAGAGAGAGATAAAGCAGGGAGTGATGAAATCCATGGTTTTCTAATTCAGCTCTTAAACATCTTTTATAAGCGGGATATTTGATGATACTGTGGTTAGAAATTCTAACAAGAGTGGCCCCCATATACCTTCTAAAAGAGATGTAGTTTTCAAGTATGTTGCAATTCAACAGAAGGTAAATTAGTTTCAGCTTTATAAGAAATGAAATATGCTGGGTCTGGCACAAATAATGCCTCTTTTTTATTATAAAACCTTTAGTAAAAAATCATATGCATGTAATTCTGTAACATAACAATATCACACTCAAGCACACCATATGGCATTTTAGGTGAAATGTTCAAACTAAAACTATAAATTATTACATCCATATTATTACCCTACCAACCACACTCAAGCAGGTGTTATTTCTGCCACACCCTGTATTTTATAGTTGGTTATTTTCTTGAGAAACCTGTATTAGGTGTTTTGTAAGAAGCTACTAGCAGAAGGTTTGAAAAAGTCACAGAGCCTTGTCTAAACTCATTAGGAAAAGTATAGACACATCCTGCATTTCAGTTTTGTGAGCTAAATGTTGTACATATCTGTCTTTGGGAACAGGGATCTGAGCCCAAGTATTTGTGGGCCTTAACTCAGTACCCAGAAGGCAGAGCTCCTCTGATTAAAGCCATAAGCAAGTAAGCCAAATGGCAGTGTCTACTCAGGGCATGTCAAAGAAGAGGATAAGCTCACCAGTTAGGGATGTTTTTGCTTTGTAGGAAAGGTAGGGAAAGTCTCAGAAAGGATCCATGGAAGATGTCAGGTGAGGGGTAGGAACATAGTAGAATAAAGTAAACATAGGACTAGGAGTCAGGTGAGCTGAGTCAAGTGTCAACTCAACCAGCTGACGCTGAGAAGATATACAATGGAAGCACCAGATTCTTTGCTTTTGAAAGGTGATAAGAATATCTGCCTGCCCTGGCTGGTGTAGCTTAGTGGATTAAGTGCGGGCCTGTGAACCAAGAGATCACTGTTCGATTCCCAGTCAGGGCACATGCCTGGGTTGCAGGCCAGTTCCCAGCAGGGAATGCACAGGAAGCAACCATACATTGATATTTCTCTCCCTCTCTCCTTCCCTTCCCCTCTGAAGATAAATAAATAAAATCTTAAAAAAAAAAAAAAGAATATCTGCCTTATAAAGTTGTTCCGAGTGCTAAAGAGAAAAATGTGAGTGTATGTGCATGCACATAAATATACATACATATACATATAAGCACAAACACATGAAGTTTACACATAAAAACATACTGCTGCCTTGCCAGTGGTCAGTAATTTCTTCCCCTGTCTTCTTTGAACCACAGTTTGTTCATTTTTCAAGGAACAATACTTGACTTGCCTCCCTCACTAATAGAGCTGCAATGAATTTCATACACAAATATAAGACACTTACAAAGGTATTTGTTGTATTTATTTGAATTTATGCTTTTGAATCTCTGTCTGGGGCACTAACTTAGAGCTATAAAGGCTACAGTTCACAGCAAAATCCCTACCCTAGTGGAGGTCATAATCATTTGAGTAGTAATCCCTGTGGAGTTAGACAGAAACATGAGAATAAAGTAACAATATAGGACTACCATATCCTTTATATCACACCTGCAAAATACTCCAGACCCTTCACAATCTTATCTTTAGCACCTTGTTCAGCCTTTTCTTGACTTAATGTTGAATACCTTGATCCATAAGGCTGATCCAACAACCAAACCATATAGTTTTATTTCTTTTTCTAAGGCATATTTTATTGATTATGCTGTTATAGTTGTCCTATTCTTTTCTCCTTTTATTCTCCTTTACCCTGCATGCCCCTCCCACCAGCATCCCCCCTCCTTAGTTCATATCCATGGGTCATACATTTTCTAAACAATTGGCTTTTCCATTTCTTATACTATTCTTAGCCTCCCCCTGTCTATTTTGTACCTACCATTTATGCTACTTATTCCCTGTACCTTTTCCCCACATTTGCCCCCTCTGATAACCCTCCATATGATCTTCATTTCTGTGATTCTGTTCCTATTCTAGCTGTTTGCTTAGTTTGTTTTTGTTTTTAAGTTCATTTGTTGATAGTTGTGGGTTTGTTGTCATTTAATTGTTCATATTTTTTATCTTCTTTTTCTTAGATAAGTCCCTTTAAGATTTCATAGAATAAGGGCTTGGTGATGATGAACTCCTTTACCTTGACCTTATCTGGGAAGCACTTTATCTGCCCTTCCATTCTAAATGAAAGCTTTGCTGGATTGTGTAATCTTGGATATAGGTCCTTGCCTTTCATGACTTGGAATACTTCTTTTCAGCCCCTTGCCTGCAAGGTTTCTTTTGAGAAATCAGCTCATGAGAACTCCTTTGTAGGTAACTGTCTCCTTTCCTCTTGCTACTTTTAAGATTCTGTCCTTATCTTTAATTTTGGCTAATATAATTAAGATGTGCCTTGGTGTGTGCTTCCTTGGGTCCAACTTCTCTGGAACTCTCTGAGCATCCTGGACTTCCTGGAAATCTGTTCTTTTTTTTTATTTGTTTGTTTGTTTGTTTTTTTGCCAGATTGTGGAAGTTCTCCTGAATTATTTTTTCAGATAATTTTTCAATTTCTTGCTCTTCCTCTTCTCCTTCTGGCACCCCTGTGATTCAAATGTTGGAACATTTAAAGTTGTCCTGGAGGTTCGTAAGCCTCTCCTCATTTTTTTTGAATTCTTGTTTCTTCATTCTGTTCTGGTCGAATGCTTATTTCTTCCTTCTGCTCCAGATCATTAATTTAAGTCCTGGTTTCCTTTCCTTTATTATTGGTTTTCCTGTACATTTTTTAAAATTTTATTTTGCATAGCCTTCTCTTTTTCCTCTATTTGGGACCATACTCAGTCATTTCTGTAAGCATCCTGATTACCATTGTTTTGAAATCTGCATCTGGCAGGTAGTTTTATTTCTTAAGTTTATCCTGACCTTTTGGCCTTGAAGCCTTTCCTTACATTGTATGCTCTGCCTGATTCAGATTGAGGAAATCCTGCCCTTCGAAAGAGTCTAAGTTTGAATGCCTTCTTTGTCAGGAGTTTTCATATACATTCTACATTATTTAGAAATACTCTTCTTTATTTTAACATATTCTATGACTTTATATTTCCTAAGGGTTTCCTTTTCTATAAACTGTCTGCTCATGCCCATTTTCTTTTTGTAATTTTTTGTCCTGCAGACTCTGGCTATTGATTCCAGTTCCTTACATGACCACCAGAAAAACCTGTTGATGAAATTATGCTAAATGTACTAGACATACTTTGTAAGGCAGAATACACATTGGCAGAGTGTTAGTTGGGTCTCAGAGGAGGGATACCACAGGTTACAGGGTTTTAGGATCTGCCCTGAACAACTCTAAGGCAGATCTTGCAAGGTGGGAAACTGTCATAACTAGGCTAAACTTATGAAATAATGATTGTTGACACCCTTGAAGTGAATGTTGACAAGCAAGCCATCAGTTTTAAACAGGAACGTGTTTTATTTAGTTGAAGGTCTTCCAGAAGTGTATTTTCTGGAGCCAAGAGCTAAGTTATTTTCTCTTGTTCTCAGTCATTTTTACCCATGGACAGCAAAAATGTATAATTAGTTTTGTATCTCAAACCTAATGGCCCTATGGTTTGGACACTTTATAAAGTGCAACTTCTATTTTTTTTTCTTGTTGCTCCCTCATCCAAGAGATGACTTAGGGGAAAAAGGAATAAATGGGCTGTTTATATAAAAGGTGATCCATTTGAGAGAATCCAAGTCTCAAGCAAAACCTGGAATAACCTTAAGTACATCTGAGTGTGGTGTGATTTGGGGAAAAAAGTTTCCATCTCAGAAAAAGAAGACAGCAAAGGGTTGAAACTGAACTGGCCCTCAGGGAAGAATGGGTTGGTGGAAGGGGAAGCAGATGGGAATTCACAACAGAGGGGACTTCAGTAAGGCACACTTGGCACTCATTAAAAGGCAACCCAGGCCCTGACTAGTGTGATCAATTGGTTGGGTACATTGTTCTACAAGACCAAAGGATGCTGGTTCCATTTGTGGTCAGGGCATATGACTAGGTTGGGGGTCCCAGTCAGGTGCATGTGAGGGGCAGTTGGTCAATGTTTCTCTCCCTCTCTTTGAAAATAAATAAATCAAATCTTTAAAATAAAAAATAAATAATAAAAAAGAAGACCCAGGAATGGGGCAGAATGTGAATAGGATAAGTTATCTATTGGCCTCCCAGTGATTTTCTGTTTGGCTATAAATAGGTTCTTTCTGATGATGGTCAGCTTGCAGGGTTTCAGTCTTATACAAATTAACCCTGATCTCTTATGAATAAAATTAATACATTCTTGCAAGTGTGGTTATAATAAGTGTATATGCATGTAAATGAGAACCATGACATAGCTCACTAGTTTGCAAATATTGTTTGGAATAAGCTAGTGATTATTAGCAGTAATTTGCATAAAGTATGTCTCTGACTGAAGTTCTGTTGAAATATACCTGGAATTATCTAAACCTTTCATTAAATTGGATTTTTAAGTAATTAAACATGTGCAATAATCATATAGCAACTTTTAAAATAGTGGAGACCAACAATGCTTTAACTTGTGTGAGGCTGTGCAAGCTTCAAAATGAAACTGCTTCTGCCATCTTGAAGCATATTTTTGAGTTTTTACTTATTTTTTAGTTCATATATTGATTGGAAAAGTTGTAGAAACTTTTAATTTTTATCTTTGTAATATTTTTTATCTTTTGCATATCAACTCATTTCAAAATTACATATCCACTCACATAAAATTATACAGTTCATGGGCATTACATTTCTTAAAATACTATGCAAAACTCAGGCACATTATCTATGTTTTAGGAGTGCCTTACCTGTACATGTCATATTGTATTCTGTGGAGTTTCAGCATTTATGTTAAGTTTTAGTACTTCACATATAACTTACATTTATGAAATAAAATGTGTTAGATGTTTTTAGTAGATATGTTTGAAACAATAACCCAAAATACTGCTACCATTTCAGGGACCTAATTTAGTTAATTGAAGAATATCCTATGATTGCAGATGAGTTGTTAAATAACATAGGAAAGAAGATCCCATTTCCATCGCCAAAGAGTACATACAATATAGTGTACGTGGAGAGTCTCATACTATACAAACAAATGACAGTAATTGGAATACTGAGCCCAAAAGAAACTACAGTTTTTATATAAATACCCAATTTCAAATATTGTGTTTAATGTTTCCCAATTTTGTTAATGATACAACGGTATAACTTATAAGTGCTTTTGTCCTATTAGAATAATTTTCTCCTATTAAGACTTCAATAAGAAAAAATATTTTTCCACAGAATATTTAAAGATCAGTGGGCTCTGTGGATAGAGTAAAGAGATTCTCACTGATCCTAACTACACTGCAGGGGAATGAATTCAATTAAAGAGATGTGACAGAGCTGTGGAGAAATGACATTCCAAAAGGCCTGCCTCTGGCCTAGGCTGCATGATCTACAATATTTTAAAACAGTCATCCTCAAACTCGATTTATTTTCTAGGGAGCTTTAAAATATACTAATACTAAGGCCTCAACACCAGAAATTCTCATGTATTTGATTTGGTACACAGACTATATACCAGGGCTTTTTAAATTTCCATGATTGATTCCAATGTGCAGACAAGGCCAAGAATCACTTTTTTAAGTAAATGGTTCTTAATTATCAGGCTATCCCACATGCCTCAGTTTCTCTTTGTACAGAAACCTCTGTTGAAGCAGAATGTTGACCTTACAATCATGATCAAAAAGTATAGCATTTTGGTTAAATTTCATTGAGGTTTCCAATGTGTCAAGCTCCAGTACTATGGGCTGTACCTGCTTTATCTCAGTTTATCCCCTTAGGGACCCCAGGAGGTAGTGATTATCTGCATGTTACTGACTTTTTAAAATTGAGGCTCAAAGAAATTATATGACTGCACAAGGTCAGGTGCTTGAGTTTCAGCCTGGATCTGTGTATTCCATCTGAATTTCTGATCATAAAATACTCTCCGGTCTGAAGTCTTGTACAAGAAAAAACCTTATTGGACACTGCTTAACAAGAATAACAGGGCATGTTGGCAGGTAAAAAGAGAAGCCTCATCTTTCTGAAGAGAGACTGACTTGTCTCTCATGAGAATCCACGTGCTTGAGCAAGTCCTTTTTCCCTTCAACTAATACCCAGGAGGTTCCTGGGATGTCTATGTCAACTTGAGTGCTGATTTAGAAAGTAACCATGATAAACAATCAGCACTGACTGTACAGCAGTAAATATTAATTGGTGCCTTTTATAATGTCTCCTGAGAGACTTTGTTACTAATTTTCTAAATACATAGATTTCAGAAAAGTGGGCTAATCAATATTATAAAAAGACAATGCAGCTAAGCAGATATGCATTAAATGCTGCCTCCTGATCTGGAAAATAATGTCCTTCGTATGTGGTAGGGAGGGTTCTGAAGATGTTAGAAAAGGAGTAGTCATATCAGAGTGCATTTTTCCTGCCCTATTCTTTTGCTGTCTTTTCTTTCCACTTCCCCTGCTCCTATTGATTTTCCTCGAAAGTTTTATTTTAACTTTAGTTGCATCTTAAATCCTCTTACCTCTCTATGTTTGCGGCTTAATTTGGAGATCAATGGTGTATGTGTGAGAGGTGTTTTCCTCATTGTTAGACAACAGTGAATGTACCTGGACTCCAGCTAGCCTTCATTCTGAGACAGTTTCGTAAACTTTGACCACTGTTTTGAGGTAGGGACAGAACTGAGTTTACCCTCTTAATGGCCAGTGATGCTGGAGAGAAGAAAATAAAGGGATACTTTTCCTTTTCTCTGTGGTTTTTGGGTAATACTTGAACAGCAAGGTCAGCTATTCTGGCAGGATCTGAAGGGGAGGGTGATAAATCTTTGAAGGAAATCCCCTGTTCTGAAGCTAAGCCATGGATTTCAGTCTGTGGCTGGGCAGGACACAGGTTGTGACTGTCTGATGATAGGTCAGACCAGCCAGGAATGATAAATTCAGAGAAGTGCACCTGATTTATAGGATAGTGATCTGGTTGCTCTACTTCTTAGCCGTGGATGAGAATGGAGAAATTTGCAACAAGCCAATTACATGTTATTATTTATTTTTTATTGACTTTACTGGAATGACATTGTTTAATAAAATTTTATTTTTTAGGTGTACAGTTCTATAATGCATCATCTATATATTGTATTGTGTGTTCACCACCCCAAGTTAAGTCTCCTTCCATCACCATTTGTCTGCTCTATACCCTCTTCTATTTCCCCCACCCCCCTTTTCCTTTGGTAATCACCATACTGTTGTCTGTCTGTGTCTGAGATTTTTCTTTTCTTTTGTTTTCTTTTTTGCTTAATTCCTTCACCTTTTCACCCAGCCTCACAAACACCCTCCCCTCTGACAACTGTCAGTCTGTTCTCTAAATTGTAAGTCTGTTTCTATTTTGTTTGTTGGTTTATTTTGTTCATTAGATTCCACATATGGGTGAAAGTGTATGGAATTTGTCTTTTCCTGACTGGTTTATTTCACTTAGCATAATACTTGCTATGTCCATCAATGCTGTTGCAAGGTATAATATTTCTTTCTTTTACATGTTATTATTTCTAATCAGCTGGCCTCTGACTATCCAAACTCTGCCAGAAAAGGAAACAATGTTTACATAGTAGGGGATCTTTCAGTCAGATCAACACAATTGTTACTTTGCGAAAATCCTTGGATAATATATAGGAAAAAAAACTGATTCAAGATTCATTACCATTTAAACCTTTGCAGAAAGGACTCATGTTTCAGATGTTATTAGGCATGTGACTCGGGCTGCTAATCAGAAGTTCAGTTATCTTCAGAAATAGCTGTGTGAGAGTGAAAAAAGCTTTATACCCGTGATCGTAAGTCTACAGATGCCAGTAGCTGTGGAGCCCAAACGGGACACTTAATTTCTCTGACCTCTAGTCATCTGAATTGAAGGGACTCCTTACATCCTGCTTTCAGTAGATTATTTTACCAAAAAATCAAAAGGCAAAAATGCTTTACAACCTTCCACAAATGTAAAGCAGTGTTTTTCATTGATTACTAATGAAACTCACTACGTGATAATTTTTCTAAGAAGAGTGATATCACTATCACAAGACGGATCAGTGTTAACCTAGTTGGCCAATCCAAGAAAGCCATGTATGAATGCAAAAGGCTATCTATTACCTGAGAGTTCTTGACCTCTCAAAAAAATAGGTGTCAACTTTCTTCTCCCTCCTCTTTGAGAAGTACTATAATATTGGGAAAAACTGACTGAGGAGGATGGAAGTTCTGGCTTGCCTCTAACTCCGCCATTAATCTATTTTGTGTCTGTGGGTCCACCACCTTCCAATGTATAGAGCCCCCGGAGTCTGTACCCTTAAGGCCAAGATGCCAAGTGAGTTTACTGCCACGGCTTGTTTCCACCTCACAGGCTGAACTGAAAACACAATACTTTCAGGCGGTAAACGTGCAAGGCAATGTGCACCAACACGCACCCAACGTACCACTCCTCTTCTCACTTCCGTCTTCCTAAATATGTGAACAAAATCCCAGGGAAGTCCTGTCAGAATATTTTGACAAAGGCCCCTTTGATTCTGCCTAAACACAGTGAAAGTGTTATTAAACTTATAAGTTAAAAAGTTGCTTCGTGCCCTAGAAATTTGATATAGAAGTAGCATTCACTAAATATATGGAAGAGAATATGAATATTTATAGAATGTTTGAGGCTATCATTTCCTTAAACGACTCAGGCAGTCATTGCCACTCTGAAGCATGTTAATTTGCCCTCCTGTGCCAGTTCCACACGGACACAAAACACTCTGCAGGAACGGGCAGTTTTGAATTACGGCATTAGTCAGGCAAATGGTGTGTGTTTTTCACTGCAGCTTCTCTTGCCTCTAACATTAGACACATAAAGGGAATGATAATGCCCCGTTCATATGTTTCCCAAAATATAAGCCATTTTTTATTGATGGAATTTCCACTAATCATGTGCTAGATGGGGAGACATCTTCTCAGGGGCCTCTGCAGCACCTGTGGCCAGAACAGTTTAGTTTTAAACCTGAACACTTTGCGAAATAGAATAATTGTAACCCAAGAGAACGAGTATTGTGTTTCTTTGACTTGTTTCACACAAACGGGCCAGACTCAGTGTTTCTCTAAGGGAGCTCTGCGGACCCCAGTATCAGAAACTGTAGGCATGGTTGTTAAAAAGTCACATTTCTGGGCTTTATTCAGATTCCAAATCAGAATATCTGATAATAATACTAGAAAATAGAATTTTAAACAACTCCCAGGTAGTTTATAGAATAGTAATGTTGAAAGAACAAGGATAAGAAGTAAAGATCTGGGTGGATTGGATATGTGAACAAAAAAACAAAAACCCCACACAGGAAACCCTTTGGTGCTTCAATAAGCCTAGCTAAATGCTCTCACCTCCATCTGTGTGAGCAGCGAGGTCTAGAGATACGCTTTTTGCCT
Organism: Trachops cirrhosus; assembly: GCA_028533065.1. Lineage (NCBI taxonomy): Eukaryota > Metazoa > Chordata > Mammalia > Chiroptera > Phyllostomidae > Trachops > Trachops cirrhosus. The sequence continues at coordinate 40,682,060 of CM052544.1, read as the reverse complement.
CTTAAATATTGCCTCTGTGGCTATCGGGCATTTTCAGTGTGTCCTAGCTGCTCATCACCAAGATTCTTAGAATTGGCATGTGAAGAGAGGGTTATTTTTACTCCTACTTCACAAGTGAGAAAACAGAGGATGAGAGAAGTAAAGGTAAAGTGACTTGCTAAAATTTGCAGCTGCTGGAACCAGAGCAGAAAGCAAACCATTATTCAGTGACTTCAAATCTCATTTTGTAGAATATAATAACACTTTGGGATTAAATACAAGACTTATTGTTAAATTCATATTTAAATTGTATTTTAATGCAGAATTTTAAATTAGCTTTGTTTATAGATTCTGCCCCCCCACCCCCAGCTACAGATTTGTGTTTTCAGATTACTGCTGGTGGACATATGATGAGGGGAAAGAATGACACTAAGAACCTGTTTTGGCAGCTCAAATATCTACAGTCCGGTACTTAGAAGGAGGTCTGAATTACATGCTTAGGCACAAATGCAATCTGACTCACTGGAAATTATTTATGAGGATCTGGTAGAAATGTAAAATTCAGAGGGTGATAAAGTTCTGTGATTTCTATGCTCATTCTCAATTGAAGAAAGTAGGGATGAGCATTTTGATATTTATGTTCTAAGTGATAGAAACTGAGTTCAAAGAGACATAAGGAAAAAAGAGATTTACTGATGCACCTTACATAAAGATCTCCGATTAAGTGGCTTCAGATATGTCTGGTTCCAGGAGCTCATGGGCTAGAATCTGAAATCAACTTTATTTCTTGGTTACAGTTTCCTTTGCTTTATCTCCAGACAGGTTCTCCCTGTGATGTGAGGAGAGGCATGCCCACAAGTCAGACGGGTAGCCTCCCACTTGCCAAATTGAAGAAAGAGAGAACTTTCTCATTTGCATTATTTCTAGGAAAATCATCAGACCTTACTTGCCAGGAGGATGAAAATACGCACATTAACCAGGCCTAGATCAAATGTGCATGCTCACTGTGGCGGGGACAACCTAGACCACCCTCACCGAGAAGGCAGGTGATGTCGGAAGGGCAAACATCCCAGATGATGGTGGCTGGCTGCAATAGCCTCTGGCGTGGAGTTAGTGCTTGTTCAGTATTAACTTACTGTTATTTCTATTTTTAATATTATCACTATTATACTCAAATAGCAACTAGTGCTATTACAACTTCTTTAAGGGTTCTATTTATGTATGGAAATAATTAAAAAAACAATGGAAAGAAAAAAGGTTTGATTGTTAGGCTTTACGTGAGGACTACACTTTGACTGGACATAATAAGATCTGCTATCACTTACACATGTATCGTTAGATTTTAAGTCAACTTTGCCTTTTCAAACCTGGCCTGTCTCTCCAGACAGGACTGAAGGTTGACTTCATTTTACTTGTGACTGGGTTCTCTACAGTCTTCCAACCCATGAAAAAGTTTTAAAAATATTTTTGTATAAAATAAACTCTCATAAATACAGTGTTATGTGTATGCCAGGTTGATGGAGAAATGAAGAGAAAATGCAAATGCTCAAACAACACCTATACTCCTGGAACTTTTATTTTCTCATGTCATTGCCCCTGAAATACAAATTTGGTATTATTACTCCTCACCTTTTCAGATGAGGAAACCTCATTATTAAAGGACTTACCTTAGTTCATTCATTTGACTGTAATGTACTGAGTGTATTCCGGAATGCAACATTAAGCTAGGACTGCTGTTGGGACTTTCCACAAACACCCATCCCTGCTAAACCAGGGAAGACATAAGGTAACAGTGTGGGTATCTCAACACCCAGACTTCTGTTCATTTTCCCAGGTCACACTGCCTACCACGGCGAACAAAATTTGGGGACTATCACATGTTAACGAAAATCACGTACACAATTACATTCCCTAGAGAGGCTAATTGTCCACAGTCCTCTCGGACAGCCTCCCATCGGTACCCTAATCTCCTTAAGAAATTAGTTTCAGTTGAATTCTTTTGAAGCCTTTGTGTTTGTTTCTTTCATCAGAGAATTAACACAGAAAATTAGTCAACAAATGTATTGCTGTTGAGCTGTTGAGCTATTGATTCTCTGACTGCCGGATGGAGATCTTATCAGGCAGTGCACCCAGTAGAAATTGGGTAGAAAGCAGGGCAGCTAAAAGGCCTTGGTTCTGACAGAAACTTTCCTAAAGAACATCAGTTATGAAATATTTGTCTGAAAAACTAGTATGTGCTATAAAATGACTCACAACATGTAAATGTTGCTCACACATTATCCTACACTTGGAATATTTATAATATCTAAAGCCCTGTGCCTGGCTCTGGGCTACATCTTCTCCATGGCTTAGTTCTGTGGTCCCCAACCTTTTTGACACCAGGGACTGGTTTTGTAGAAGGTAATTTTTTCCCAGACCTGGGGGTGGGGGTACGGTTTCAGGATGATTCAAGTGCATCACATTCAAGCTCACCTCCTGCTGTGTGGCCTGGCTTCTAACAGGCCTGGACCAGTACTGGTCTGAGCCATGGAGGTTGGGGACACCTGCCTTATTTATGCCGACAGCAATGCTACACACCAGATGCTGCCTTCATCCTATGAGCTGAACACCACTTTGCAGCTGAGGAAATCAGTGCATGGAGGGGCTGTATGGTTTATACAAGGTCTCCTTTACTAATTACATAGAGGAGTTTTGGATTAAGCTGAGGGAATTTATGTCTACAATCTGAGCTCACAAATCTGCAGCCTGCCCCCCTGCAGCACCCCCAACATGGGATATTTCTGTTTTAATATCAGTTTCTGCAGACTTAGTTACATGTAGTATTTTAAGTTTTCTTCTAATGAGTTTAAATGTCTCACTTTAACAAAGGAGGAAGAAGGCAGAGTGTTAGATTCTTTCAATAGATTCAGGTTTAAAAGACATATATTTGCCATGACAATACTTATCTTTAACAACTGTGTCTTTTCTGGGATGTTGTAGATTTTTCTGGGAACCTTTGGTTCAGGTTTAATTTAGGAAGAATTAATTTAGGAAGTGACTTCACAAAACTACTCAATCATCTCATTTTTTTCAGCAACTATCAGGGACATCTACTATTTTATATGTAAATCAAGGTCATGGCAGATACACGAAAACTCATAAGTTCAGTGACTGCTCTTAACAAGCTTAAGTCAATGAGAGCATGACAAGGGCAGTGTCTGTACCTCTTAAAGGTATACACAAGTTCACATCGGACCACGTGTGTAATCTTCCTGGACATATCAGAAGGGTTTGCCATACCTTGAAATCTAAACAGGCTACTCTAAAAGAAAAAACAAATTCCTATGTGAGAAAGAAGTTAATACAATTGTGGAAAGGTGTTGGCTCATGTGTGACTATGGGGTTTATGTTCAATCAGAGAAGAGCTGAGGGTAGCAGGAGACACAAATGAATTACCATCTCTTTACCCCTTTTTAGTCTCCTAAAACTAGAAAATGCAAAGCTAGAGACAAAGGTAAAATTGAGGCTAGGAGTGTGTGGTGTCTATGAATAACCCATTCTAGAAAGCCTTTGTTGAGAGAAAATAAATATTTACCCATGGAAGACAAAAATATTGAAAATAAAGGCATGAGTAACTAATAGTGAGACAGTACTGAGCAGGGATTCATTTATATTTTCTTTCCCTGACTAAAGATAAATGTGTTTGTAGTGTGCTGCTGTGCTTTGATCTAAAGAGGGTATGTTGTCATTTGAGTGTTCAGGCCTTGGGTCACACAAAGTATCTGTTATAAGAAACCCAAGGTGGGCACAGGGCATTTGAACATTGGAGTCAGGGAATAAGATACAGTATTAGACAACTGTATTTGAACAACAATAAAAAAAGTGAAGAAAAAAGAAATGTTCCTACACCCCTCTGTCATGTGATGCATTGGGTTGGCCAAAAAGTCTGTTTAGTTTTTTCCACAAAATAGAAGACACATTTTTCACTTTTACCAATAAATTTATTGATTTGGATATTTTGAGTAAGTGTGTCAGCTATTTCCTGTGTGATATAATGTTGATTGTTCTCAGTTAATGTCTCAATTTGATCCCTATCAACTTCAACTGGTCTACCTGACTATGGAGCATTGTCCAGTGAGAAATCTCCAGCATGAAACTTCACAAACCACTTTTGACACATTTGATCAGTCACAGCACCTTCTCCATACACTGCATGAATCTTTTTTGTGTCAGTTGCATTTTTACCTTTCTTGAAATAATAGAGCACAATGCGCCAAAAATGTTACATATTTTCTTCTGTCTTCAATATTAAAATGGCTACAGAAAAAATTCACCAATTTTGATTTTTTTAAGTGCATGGTGATATGACAGCTGTCAAAACACAATCTAACAAAATTGTTTTGAATGAGGTTAAAGATAAGTAAGTGCTACTAGAGTCATTCTATGGGAAAAACCAAACAAACTTTTTGGCAAGTGCAGTATTTGCCACTGGACACTTGCTCCTTCTCTGGTGTCCCACGTTAATGAAGGGCCCCTGGCTATTGTAAAGATGGCAAGGGCTCAGACTGACCATTATGTCTTCTTTTTCATTATTTTACCCTGCCCTCAATACCCTAACATTTTCTAGAATTCTGCAAATCTCTCCTGTCTATATTCTTATAAATCATGGCTACTCCTAAAAACAACTGATCACTGATTTATGGAGCTGGAGCTTTAAAGTCAGCAGCTTACCCATTGCTTACTCTCTCATCTTATACTTGGTTCAGGTAATTGTCACGGGAAATAATTCATCTCCAGACAGGATGTTTATATGCTTTGAGGCTTGTTATAAATGAACAGATACTTTCTATACATATGTTGCTCAGATCTCTAACTTAGATCTCATCTTCTAACCACCAGGACACATGACACTTGATTATTCATTTCCTCAAATAAGATCTCTGATTTCTAAAGCCTGAATTTCTAGATTTTACTTAGAATTATAGTAATCATACTACCACTGTTGCTGTTACCAGACTTGACCTCTTGTATTCTTTGACATAATTGCTCTTCGTAGCTTTATGTCCCTACCACTCAACCCATGTCCTCCTTTAAAACCTTTCCTTTCATATGACAACTTGAATACCTTGGAATGATCACAAGTGGAAACAGTGCGGCAATTTGTTGTAAATTTGCCACATGTAGTGGATAATTAAGGAAAGTTTGTCTAATGAGTGAGGGGATTGATAAATGCAGGGATGAATGGGAGGAACTAGTAGCAAAGAACTAAACCAAATCCAACAGTAAAGAACAAATCAAAAATGTTGAAAAAAGAGGGAAGAAAATGGAGAATGGACAAAAGCAAACAAACAAAAGAAGCCATAAATATCCCGTAGTAAAAAGTGACAGTTGTATTGTTAAACCTAGAAAGCTAAATTAATCTGGGTGTGAAAACTCAGTGTTACATTTTCTAATGCAATTTTCTGACTAATATTAGATTTTGCATGATATTTTTAAGCCTATTCCCCAGGAAGTTGGTCTGGACACAAAAGTTTGAGACTTTTTATTGAAGTTTAATTGACATATAATTGACATATAACATATTAGTTTCAGGTGTACAACATACTGATTCACTATTTGTATATATGACCATTACTATAAGTCAAGCTAAAGTCCGCCACCATATATAGTTACAAATTATTTTTTCTTATGATGGAAACTTTTAAGATCTACTCTCATAGCAACTTTCAAATATGTAATATGTTATTATTAACTATCGTCACCATGTTGTACATGATATTCCTGTGACTTATTTGTGTTATAACTGGAACTTTGTACCTTTTGAACACCTTTCCCCACTTTCCCCATCCTTCACCTCCACCTCTGGCAACCACCAATCTGTTCTTTGTATCTGTGAACTTCATTTTTTTCTTTCATTTTAGATTTCACATATAAGTTGAACTATATGTTATTTGTCTTTCTCTGACTTATTTCACTCAGCATAATGGCCTCAAGGCCATCCATGTTGACGCACATGGCAATATCTCATTCTATTTTATGGCTGAGTAGTATTCTATTGTGTATATACACCACATTTTTAATCCATTTATTTATTGGTGGACACTTAGGTTGCTTCTGTATGTTGGCTATTGTAAATAATGCTGCAAATGAACACATGGGTGAATATATCTTTTCGAGTTAGTGTCACTCTTTTCTAGTTAGTGTTGCTGTTTTCATCAGATAAATACCCAGAAGTGGAATTACCAGATCATTTGGTAGTTCTATTTTTAATTTTTTGAGGAAACCCCATATAATTTTTTTGTAGTGGTTGCACCAATTTCCTTTCCCATCAATAGTCTACAAGGATTCTATTTTCTCCACATGACTACCAACAGTTTTCTCTTGTCTTTTTAATAGTAGCCATTCTAACAGGTGGGAAGTAATATCTCATTGTAGTTTTGATTGGCATGTCCCTGATGATTAGTGATGTTAAGCATCTTTGAAGGTACCTGATGTTTGTCTGTCTGTCCTCTTTGGAAAAATATCTATTCAGGTGCTTTTCCCATTTTTTAATCAAATTGTTCTTTGCTATTGCTTTGTATGAGTCTTTTTATATATTTTAGATATTAACTCCTTTTCAGATACATAATTGGCATATTTTCTCCCATTTAGTAGATTGCCCTTTCATTTTGTGATTTCATTTTGTGATTTTTTCCTTTTCTTTGCAGAACTTTTTAATTTGATGTAGTCCCATTTGTGACAGTGCTGATATATCTATAGGAGTAAATTCATCAGATTGTGGAAGATTGGTGTTACATTTTCTAATGTTATCATTTGACTAGTGTTAGATTCTGAGCAACTTTTTCCTTTATATTGAATTTATTGGGGTGATGCTGGTTAACAAAGTTATACAGGTTTCAGGTACACAGTTCCATAACACATCATGTGTACACTGTACTGTGTGTTCACCACCCCAGGTCTACGACATGGTTTCGCTCATATGTGGAATCTATGGAACAAAATGAACTGATAAGCAAAATGGGACAGACACATAAAAATAGAGAGCAGGCTGACTGTTGAGGGGAGAGAGGTTTTGGGGTGAGGAGGGACTGAACAAAAAAGAAAAAACGCATGGACTCAGGCAACAGTGTGGTGAATCCCAGGGGGAGGGGAGTTCAGGGGAGGTGGAGAAGGGTATAGGGGGGGTAAATAGTGATGGACAGAGATTCTGGGTTATTTTTATTTTGCCTGCACTAGTGACTTTTAAAACAGCATACATATATTTCTGATGTTCAAAGAGTTGTATTTTACAGTGACTTAATGGGAATTTCCACAGTATAGTGATCCTTAAAGCTGTGGCAATTCTTGGTGATAACATTGAAGTTGTGAAGACTCAGCAAGGAGACAAATGAAAGGAACAGTAGCTGCCTAAATGCATTTGGAACACAAGGAGAGAGGACACATTATTTGCAATGAGAAAAGAAGAAAGAAAAATCATTAGGGAATTTACATTTAGTTTTTAGCTTCTAAGGGGATTAGCATGTGATAATTACAGAAAGTTAGGAGTCTGTGTGAGTGATGTTTACTCCTTGGAAACAGTAAGTTACAATTCATTAATGGGTTAAACACTGGAATTAAGATATTAGTGTTTCATACAGATGTATCCCCATTTGAGATGTATATAAATGGTTGGCCAAAAAGTCCATTTAGTTTTTTCTGTAAAATAAAGGACATATTTTTAATTTTCACCAATAACCTTATTGATTTGGATATTTTCAGTAGGTTGGCTATCTCCCATGCAGTATCGTATTGATTGTTCTCCATTACTGTCTTGATTTGATTACTATCAACTTCAATAGGTCTACCCAACTGTGGAGCACCGTCTAGTGAGAAATCTCTAGCACAGAACTTTGCAAACCACTTTTGACATGTTCAGTCAATCATAGCACCTTCTCCACACACTGTGTGTATCTTTTTTTATGTTTCAGTTGCATTTTTACCTTTCTTGAAACAATAAAGCATAATATGCTGAAAATGTTGCATATTAAAATGGCTACACAAAAATTTACCAATTTTGATAAGATTTTTAAATGCACACTGATATGACAGCTGTCACAATATAATCCAACAAAATTGTTTTGAATGAAGGTAAAGACAACTAAGTGCTACTACAGCCATCTTATGGAAAAACAAACAAACAAACTTTTGGCTAACCCAATATAATGTCTACACAAATATGTATCCTCTCACCTGGGAATCAGAAGTTCTGCACAATTCTGTCAATATTCTGCTTTTAATCAGTAATCATGAACAAATCAATATGATATATGAGGTGTGTATTACCTGGTTTATCTGACCATATAGAAGTACATGTAGTTTCCAGAATGTACCATGCTGTTCTATGCTGCTGTGCTTTTTTAAATGTGGTATGTGTGTGTTGTTTTGTTATTTCTTTGTTTACCTGAAATACTCTTTCCTTATATCCTCATCTACCTCATTAACTTCTGCTTGCCTTTAAAGACAACGTGGATATCACTGATTCTTTTTTGTGCTATAGTTCTCAACCTGTAGTTATAGTCTTTCAAGACTCTGAATTAATTGAGAAAAGATACAGGTTGGTCTCTTGGGAGACTTTATTGATGTTGAAAAGCATCCTTGCCTCACAAAAGGGTGAGCAATACCATATCCCAGGCCTAACTCAAAGGACATAGAAAGAAAGAGGTTATAAATAATCTCTTGCCCATTATTCCTATGCCATGCCCATTTGCCTTCCATTACCATGACGACCTGCCTCCCAGGATCAGTACCTGATATTTAACCAAAGAGACAGAGGGATGGCCTCTGGTGATTGCCTTTTTCTGTTATTTCTGACTGCCAATGGAGCCATATACCCATCAGTCTCAGTATTATTTTGACTCGCTACCACCACCACTCACTCCAAAAACTCTGGAATGTTTTTACAGAGAGGAGAAAGTTTAATTATTTTCTGTCTTAATCCATTGAGATTTTGTATCATTGCAACATAATCTAGCCTGGGTTGATTGGTACAGCAGAGCCCCCATGGGTGAGGTTCATAAATTTGTACTTGTAAAAGCTCACAACAAGTTTACAGACGAGACAACTGAGTTTCTCAAGGGCTGAGGGGCTTGTCCATAGACAGACACCTACCTCCTCAAGGCACAGAGTGAAGGAAACATTTATTTTCCTGATTGTTTACATGTGTATTTGACATTGAGACAGAAAAACCTTAATAAATGGTGCAGCTTTTCTTTTTCCAACCCAAAACCCAGCAAGTTGATGTGTAAAAAGCAGCTCACCAGCACTTTAGGATAGGAAGAAAATAGATTTAGGAAAATTATCAGATCTTAATTTTGGTTGCTGGAAAGTTTAATCAAAATACCAATACTCTAATTGATTTGACCAATAACATGACACATTTCACAATTATTATGTTTATGCTATAGATCATAGAGAAGATTATCCAACCTCTCTGTGCCCTAGTTTCCTAATTAGTAAAATAATGATTAGGTTCAGAACACACTACAGTTTGGATTTAGTTTCATCGGTCAGGTGAACATTAAGGTTTTTGAGAACAGAGAAAATTGTTTAGTCTCTGCTGTACCTCCAGTGCCTAGCCCAGCATGGACACTCAGTAAAATGTATCAAAGAGATAAATGAACAAACCAAGGTACATCTAGCATCACTGAATAGTTATTTAAAATAATATCAGGATAGAATTTGAATAGAACTATCATTTTGGCTAGAAAGAAATGAATCTAACAATTAGAGAGAATTGAAACCAGTACATGTATAGTTAAAAAGTGCATTTCAGAACCTTGTTGGATATATGCTCAAAAGTAAGGCCTACTTTGAATTTCATGACTTAGAAAGAGGTAGATGTTCAGACAGCACCTCAAGAATAAATAAAATGGTGGTCCAAGTGTGTGTTAGAAGACAAAAACCCTGAGAAAACAGGTGGTATACCCCCAAAATTAAATGAAAACAAAATTCACACAATGGCTAATAGATGTTTTACTAAAGATGATTGGGAGAGAACTAATATTTAGAATGTAGAAATATGCCAATAGTGCCAGAAAACACTTAAAAATGTGTAGGTTCTATAGTTTCATAATTTAGGGAAAGTAAACTGGTCAGCTAGACAAAGACATACCTGCACACAAAAAGAATCTTATTGGTTGTATTTTTAAAAAGTAGGGAAAACATTTTTGACTTACCATTGTAGATAACTGATAGATATGAAATGTGACACTGGAACAAATGAAGAATGTAGAAATTCATTAAGGATGATAAAGATTTGAATTTATAGAAGAGCTGGGTTTAAATTTTAACTTTATCACTGACTAGCAGAGTAATAATTCATTTCATTCCTAATTTTTAAAATGGGAGACCTAACAAGTATTGATATATATTATCATCTTTAATCATCATAATATGTTAAGTATCTATTTCAGTGCCTTAAATATTCTCAATATATAGTTGAGGTATAAAATACATAAATACAAAATACATTTAGTTCATTGTTTGAACTAAAACTGTTTAGTTGAATATAAGATACATGAATTTTTAACTATTATAAGATTTGCATGTATTTAATGTTTTTTCATAACATGTTTTTGACAATATAAAGAACATTTTAAGATTAGAGCTGCCCAAAAAATAAAGAGCTATTTAAGATTATATTAACCTCATACTTCTAACATTGGAAATATTCAAATAAAGTTGCAATAAAAAAGATTCTTAATAATGGTAAACTTTATGATATTAGTAATGAACTTTGCAGTACCAATTTACAGACCATGAAAATATTTTTCATACTTTCTTATTATATGGCAAGTAGAGTGGAGGGGTCAACTTAAGTGAATTATGAAATTGCTTTCCACATATTATAATTCTCAATAATAAAATTTTGATATAGGCTCCAATCACACTTAAATTCTTAATAACTAGATAACATCACACAAAGTATATAAATTAGTCTGTCTATAAAACAGAGGCAAGCAAACTTTTTACATAAAGACTCACAGTAGATATGACTTTGTGGACCATAATTCTGCCATGGTAAGGTGCAAGCCATTACAGCAAAAGGCCGTAGCTATGTTTTAATAAACTTTATTCACAACACCAGCAGTCAACAAGATTTGACTGCTGACCCTTGCTATAAACATGTGTTCTCAACATCTAATTTAGTGTCTTTTTCAGACATAGAAGCCTAGGAAAAGGAGAGTTAAATTTGGCCTGGACAACTTGTCAGGACCTCATGTCCTGGGTCACCTTATGCAGTAGATGTGTGTCATGGAGCAAGAGACACAACTTTTTGGAGCCTCAGTTTTTTCATGTTAAAAATTGAAAAGACGTTTTCTGTCTCAAAGTTGTCACAAAGATCAATGGACAGTGCAAATGATAGAGAAAAAAATTACAAAGTGTAAAGTGCTACTATATACATTTAGATTTCTTTGGTGCCCAGGGCAGCTATGGAAGTGATTTTAGGGGAGATAGAAATGTGACAAAAATCTCTCCTTTTCCTTTATGTGTGAAGAGAAAAGGGGAGGAAAGAACTTCATTCTGAGCTCATTTACCTCTGTATCAATTGGGTCCTTAAGAGCAGGTGGCCTTTGAGCAAAGGGATTAATGAAACAAATCCTTCCTGCAAATAATCTAATGACTTCATACAATTTCTAGGTGTGTCAATCCATAACAGAACTTTAATTTTTTTTAAAAGGAAAGGGGATATAGATATTTGAGAAATCAATAAGAAAAATAAAACTTTTGTCATTGTAGATATTATCGGTGCTGAAAGCAATCAGTCATTAATAATCAAAAACCCAGTTTTATGCACACTTACATCCAAAAAGAATAGTTTGTTCAGCCTAATGAGGAATGTCTATGATTAATTTTTCTTCAGTGTGTATTAGTTCAGCTATTAGAGCTTTCTTAAAATTTCAAAGATATATATATATCTATATATCTATATAATTATCAGTAGCCTGTAATTTTTTATTTTCTCTTATTAAAGGTACTTTAAAAAATAAAAGGCAATTTTTCAATGACCCAAGGGCTGGTGAATAAGCCCATGAGCTGTAAATTAAATCTCACTGAGTAATCAACGGAACTTCTTTCTGTTGCTAAAGCCATTTGTTTACTTCTCTCTGAGGATATGCACCTGACTGCTTTCATGAGGGGTGATGGTTCCTATTTGCCTGAAGAGAAGAGCCAAATGTACAAATTATGAAGATATTCCAGGCACAGATGTTGAGATTCAAGCTGGAAAAAGGAATAGAGGGAAGTCCGCCAGAAAAATAGGCCATGTAGAATCAAATATAACAGATAATTCACTATGGAACATTTGGAGAGCAAAAACACTCCAAATATTTGTTGTTTCTTAATCAAATCTAATTTAGCTTTGAATCCCTAATTACCAGAGATGGCACAAACTTTAGTAGCAGATTTTTTTTTTACTAATGTCATTCAGCTGAGATTTATTTAGAACATTATGATATTGTTCCATAATATTCAAGTATTCATTTTATTCAATAAAATTATAAAAAAGAAATATAGCCTGTTACATTAAGAAAGTATTATAGTCATAACTATAGTAAGAAACCACACAGTGGTTAAGAGCTCAGAATTTGGTATTTGATTTCCAGTCTTAACCTTGATATATTTACTAGCTTTGTGATGTTGGAAAGGCTTTTAACCTCTCTAGGACTCAGCTTTCTCTCTGTATAAACAATGTAGAATACAGAAATTTGATGGTACCTGGTAATTTCTTACAACATATTAGATATTTTAATTTTTACTAGATCCCCATTTGACATTTCATCACAAATTGCAAATATTAACAAATGTAGGACAATTTTTCTATTGCTATTGCTTTATTTGGAAGGTGCTAACCCAGGGCAGTAAGAGTGAGATAAAAAGGAAAGCAAACAAGGCAAGATGGGAGGCAATACCAAGTAATATGCTATTTTCTGGACACTACATTTTAACAAACCATAAAAAAGTAATAATGAAGTTTACTGTTCAATTACACAGGCACAGCCTCATGTTATGTCTTAGAGGAAGTAGTAAAACGAGGCCATATCTACAAGTAGTTTGCTGGAGGAAGGAAAGAAGAAAGTTATTTGGTCATTTCCCTTATATTTCCTATCATATGTCAAACTTTGCACCAGGGGGAGGAAACTCCATCTCTCATGGCCAATATTCCCTAAACATTCCCTCTCAAAGTTATTTCTATAAAAATTCCAAATATCCTCTCTTAGCATCTGTAAACATTTCAGTTACTTTGTATATTTCCAATTTGGCCATAAAAGAATATTTCATAAACAATAATTGCAAAATCTGGACAAAATATATGAAGTAATTATTTAAAGCATTGGCAAATAACCAGTGGGAAGCAAAGGAAGTACCTAATCAGCTGACTATCTTCTCTTGTTCTTCACAGAGGCACATTAAGTTTAACATGTCCAAAATCACACCCAAGATCTTTGATCAAATTTTGGATCTTTTCCAGTGTAGTAGGATTTAAAAGGCAGCCATATTTGGTGGTCCAAAAAGATATGCACATATCCTAATTTCTAGACCCTGTGACCTTGAACTTATTTAAACAAGGGATATTTGCAGATACACTTATTTTAAGGATCAAGAGATCAGATCATCTAGGATTACCTAAATGGGACCTGAAACCAATGACAAGTAACTTCATAAAAGCTGAAGAGGAGAAGGCACAGAGGGAAAGACAGAAAGGAAGATGGAGGTTGAGATTGGAGTTACGCTACCACAAGCAGTGGATCATCTGGAGATACAAAGAGGCAAAGAAAAATTCTTCCCTAGAGACTTTGGAGGATGCTTGGCCCTACTGATACCTTAATTTTGAAATTCTGGCCTCCAGACTATGAAAAACTGAATTTCTGTTGGTTTAAGCTACTCATTTTTTGTCTTCTGTTAACAACAACCCTAAGAAACTAATACATCTGGTCACTCCCATTTCACTAAATGCCCCAGGGAGCCAAAATTTTATACTGCTTGCCTTTGTCCTACATTCCCTTATATGATACATCACTTAGTTCTCTGGATTTTATCTTCCTTTCTCTATCTCCTTCATTCATGAACTCTCACCTCACACCTGAAATATTATAATACTCATAAGTGATTTCTCACTTCCATTGTCCACCCCTGGCAGGCTTTTCTGCACACACAGACAGTGTTACTTCTTTGAAAGCCAAATGTGATCATGCTTTTCTCATTGCCCCTGTGAACCTTCATTAGTCTATTGAATTTTGGGGTAAAACAAAATTCCTTCCCTAAAACTGAGGTGAGGTATCTGTTCAGATCTTTTACAAATAATTAAGCTGGGTTGTTTTCCCATTGTTGAATTTTAAGAATCCTTTGAAGATTCTGTATAAAAGTCTTCATCACATATGTGCTTTGCACATATTTTCTTCTAACCTGTGGTTTGAACTTTCAGTTTCTTACCAATGTCTTTCAGAGCAAAAGTTTTTAAAATGTAATAAAACCCAAAGTATAAAATTTTTCTGTCATGAATCATGCTTTGGTGTTCCATCTAAAAAGTCATCACCAAACTCAAGTTTACCTAGATTTTCTCTGTTATCTTCTAGAAATGTTATAGTTTTTCATTTTACATTTTGGTTCATGATCCATTTGAGTACATTTTTGTGAAAGGTGTAAGATCCGTGTCTAGTTTAATGTTTTTTTTGTATGTGGGTGTGCAATTGTTCCAGCATCACTTTGTTGTTAAGACTATATATTTTTTCTATTTAGTTGCCTTTGTTTCTTTGTTAAAGATTAGTTGATTTTCTTGTGTGTGTTTATTTCTGGGCTCTCTATTCTGTTCCATTGATCTATTTGTTATCTCACCAGTACCATTCTATCGTGTGGAATACTAAATCAAATACTGGAACACTTTATTGAGTGGAAAACTGTAACTGCATATACTGAGTCTCGAAATCTTCTTGACTTCATTTTTCTTTACACTATTGTGTTGCTTATTCTGTGTATTTTGATTCTTCATATAAACTTTAGAATCAATTTGTTGATATTCACAAAATACCTTGCTGGAGTTTCAGCTAGGGTTGTACTGAATCTATAGATTAAATTGGAAAGAATGACACCTTACCAATATTGAATCTTCCTAATCATGAACATAGAATGATTCTTCATTTAGTTAAGTTTTTCTTTGATTGTTTTTCATCAGTGTTGTACTTTTGCAAATGTAGATAATATACATATTTTGTTAAATATAAACATAAGTATTTGAGTTTGTGTGTGCTAATGTATACAGTGTTGGGTTTTTATTTCAATTTGAATTGTTCTTAATAGTATAAAAGAAAGCCATTGTCTTTGTGTATTAACTTCATATCCTGCTACCTTGCTTTAATCACTTTTTAGTTGTAGATGTTCTTAGGGTGGAAACACTAGTTTCTCACTATTAATCATGTTTTAAAGTAGCTAACCAAGGAGGCCATCAGATGGAGGTGGATTGCATGCTTTGTTAACCAATGTAAGCAAATCAAAACTTAAGCCAAAAGTTAATGCACTTGAATCCAAGTAAATGAAACTTAGGAACAACCAATCACAGTCAACTAGACTTTCTCAAATCAAGCAACTGATTAATTCATAACCAACCCAATAATTTCTTGCTTTATATCTGTGCTGTCTCTATAAAAACCTATCTCTGAGTTCCTGTTAGTAAAGTGCTCCTAACCACTATCAGTTTGGTACTACTCAATCAGAATTGATTTATAGTCAAACTCTTAAAAAAATAAGGTACCTCAGTTTACCTTTTAACAGTTGCTCACCTTGTCTCTTCAGACTGTGTTATTTGCCTTTTAGCATGTTTTGAAATTTGTGTTGAAAGTCAGACCTGGTGTATTGGTAGAAGGTAAACAGGCCTTTAGTGTGGTCTTCAAGTTCATCTGGACTGTAGTTTGGCTGTGTTTACTCTTTGTTAAACTGCTAGGTTTTGGAGTATAAAATTTCTTCTACACGTTTTGTCTCCCTCAATGTCTTTGTGTTTTTCTACATACTTCTGAACTACGGAGTCTGAGCCTCACCACTGCCTGTCCAACAGAGTATCTATCACATGGTAGGCACGAAATAAATATTTGGCAAATGGGCTGTTTTTGGTTTCTTTATTTAAATTAAAATTCTCAATGTCTGGATTTAAACTTATGTAACACTTAGCATTCCTATTAATGGTTACTCTATTTCAATGCAAAAGAGCTTAACATATGCACCCTGGGAAAGCTCCCCACATTGCCATGCCAATTGAACCTAAATTGAATTTACAGAGCTCTCAAATAAATCCATCACCTTAGGGTTGGGGTGCTAAGTAATTGTAATAATTTTTTTCCAAGTTGAATATATGTGCAGTTTGACTTCCCTTTTAAAGGTTAATGGAGTTTTCCTTTCTTACTGAACCATCAATAATTTGGGGTATATTTTATTTGTAGAGTTAGTGCATTAAAATTGTCTTCTAATTACAATATGGATAAGCATGTATCTACCTGTGTGTGGATTTATTTTTCCCCAGGGCATTTTTTGAGATCTGTAAACATTCCCTACTCTTGACATGATAAAATTAATGGCAATGATTGGATATTTATAAGTAGAAAAAGGATTAACATCAACCAGGCTTAATATATGCAGTAGAGTTACTCAGTCTCTTTTCCTTAATTAGCAGAGCATAAGGAAACATTTCCAAAGTGGACTGGTTAGTATATAAGTAACTTTAGGAAATGTTCCTTCTCATTAGTATAGAAAAGAAATTTTCCAGCAAAAGTTAGTCACAGGTTTGCTTCCAAGATGCTGACTATGTCTACTAGCTCTTAAATAGGTGGTCCTGGAGGAACAAATGATGTTTCATATTACATATGAGTCAAATAATTTGTGACATTGTCTGGCTTTCTCTGTGGGAGGTGGACAGAGATTTATTTGGTGAAACCAAAATTAAGACCGATGAACTGTGAGCTCAACAGATTTTTAATTCTCTTCCTCCATTTTGTCTCTCTTTCTTAGGCTATAAAACATTAGATATTCATTAATATGATATAATAAAACTACTTTCTGTTTAGATCATATTTCTTAACTTACTTTGGGTATTATGTAATCAAGAGATTATATTTGCTATAAAATGTATGGTGTGAAATGTAGAATAATATTCTGATGACCAGTGATCAAGTGCCATGCTAAATTATATTGGTAAGATGTAGTTAAAAAATAGGTAAGTATAGATAATTGTTCTGTAACTTTTCTATAACTTTAGGAGTTGATTATCTTGTGACAACATTGCTTATTTCTTATTTATAGCAATGAAACAAAGTAGAGATGGTTGAAAAACCATTGCCTCTTAAAGGGATTTTAACAGATGGTGACAATAGGTTGAGCTGTTTTATCCCTTTGTTGATAATCATTGGAACAAATTACAACTGTGACAGAGGTTTAAAGGTACTTTTAATCTTTTCAACAAAATGGAGCTTGTACAAAAGGCTCACTGTCTGGGGCATTTTGATTTGGTCTGAAAACTAAAGCAGGCTTCTTTTTTGTGGGTTACTACAGCTATTCATGCAATTTTCTTATCCATAATGACACTTTGTTCTGATACTATTTCTTTCATCTGAATATCTCAGAAGATTTTACAAACAGAAGGTTTTGAATTTTATATAAAACACTTCAATATAAAGTTTGTAATTTCACATTCATTCTATAGTCAGCATTAGTATTAGAGGAGCTTGGGAGGCATGTTCAGGGGAAGGGTCTTTGTGATGCACCCTCATTGGGAAATCCTCAAACTCTGAGCAGTCCTTGATGTTCCTGTCAATGTTCTTTGCTATTTTCCACTCTTGTCTTTTTTATCTTTTCTTTACTTACAAATTTGAAGCACATATACAAAATAAATGCAAACAAAGATATAAATCACATGAAATTCAGATGACCATCATTAATTAGATGTGACAGATGATCTTGTTTGGCTGAAACAAAATTGCTCATGTTGGGGTTAATAACAGAAACATAGAAACTTAATTTATTTCTGTGTTTTTTCCTTGAACAGTACTAATGCTTGCTTGTATAGTGTGTGATATAAAACATTATTGATTACTTTAAGGTTAACTAGGTTCAGAATATTCATACTCATTTTTAATCTGAACTCTACCACTGACCAGCCCTGAAGTGTCACTTTCGAGGTGACAATCCCATATAATAATCTTGTTTACTAGAAGATATGGTTAATATTACTGTGCTATTAAAGTCCAAATTAAATGAATATCCAGTCTAATTAATGATTGAATGAACGACAAAAATTCTTCTTTGTGTATGAGTATTTATTATCACATCTTCTATTGATACTCTATATTTAGTTGGCACAAAGTCAAGAACAATTTAGTTTGTCTGTTGCTATATGAATAAGGTACTGACTGTGACAGTGCAGGTTATTAAATACTTGTCATATCTATACTCTTGTGCTTTGATCCAATTTTCCCATCAATTTTTTTCTGAGAAAAAAAATCATAGACATTTTCTAGCGTGGTAATTTTAAAACCTTAAAACGTAGTGGCATTCTGTCTTAAAACAAAGGCCCAGGCGAGAATACGAGTATTTTATGGAAAAACATAAAAATGGCTAAAGGTGCCTGAACCTTATCTATTCTTGATTCTTTTGCCCTTTTCATACCTTTCAGGATGTGTTTCCAGAAATCAAAGGGTTTCCCAAGAGCACAGTTGGAAAATCTGATCTACTCCAATTTCATCAGGTTAAAGAGGGAAAGGGCCCTCAAAATCTCACTTTGTGCTTAAATTTTAAAAGCTGACACATGTCAGAGCAGGAAATCAAACCCATGACCTGTTTATTGAAAAATGAAGAATTGAACATTTTTACCAAGGCCATTGGTTCTCCAGCTTGGTTACTCCAACATCCATGATACTGGAATCATCATGGATATTTTAAAAAAACATAGATGCCTGGGTCCTATCCCCAGAGATTTTGAATGATCATACTTTGTTGTGTCCTGGGCATAGAGATATTTAAAGGCTCCCCAAGTCATTCTAATTCAAGCCAACTTTGAAAATCACCATTGGCTTAGGCTGATGAATAATATCAAACAAAGAAACCAACACACACATATACACAGACAAATATGTACTTTGGTCACAAGATGTGGGTTTGATTTTAGCTCTGTCAATGATTGGTTTGTGACTCTGACCTGTCTTTCACTCTCTGCTTCATGAGATAATGGTCAGCTAGTTTCATACATTTTACAGCCATAGAAACCTTCTTCAAGTGAAAATTTCATGGAAGACTGAAATAACACACACATAAGAGCAGAGTTGCTTTGGTTAAACAGAGAAAAGGGCCAGGATGCTCAAGATTCTGTCTGGATACTACCAAATGATACGGAGGCACATTTCAGAAGGTTCTGTGCTCTGAGCAACCCACAGGACATTTTTATTTCTATAGCTGTATTTTGTTTCTAAATTGTTATTTGATTGTCTAAAGTTGCATACTTGTTAGGAGGTTTTCTCACCTGATTCCATGTGGCCTGATTTATAAGCAAGTTCTATTTCTGTTGTCCAATAAAAAGAGAGTGCTGACCTGAGATTAGTTTTACGGACAAATATAGTTGTTTCCTTCTCACCAGGCAACTGCAATACTATGAGAGAGTTTACTCCAATGTTCTACATTTTGCAACAGTAGAACAAATTATTTTTAATTGAGTGATACAACAATTTGTTTCCCCTAGCCAATCTCATAAATATTTTATATCACAACTGGATATATCACAAATAAAATATAAAATGTAAAATATCTTACATCACAACAGCTTAATGGTGGACTTTGAAACTTTAAAAACTTAGGTCACAGTTGATTTGACTTGAGTAAATTCATGAGAGGCCACATCGTCAAGAAATTGTTCTCCATCGTTGTTAAGAACACAGAGGCAGATGTTCAATTGTTTCCTGTGTAACTTTTATACATGAAATATAATGTACGTGGAAATAATGTCAGATGGCATACCACACTACATTTATTTCAGAGATGGAGTCTTCTCTTTGTTATTGTTTAATAAACACACTTCCATTATGGTGAGTGGATGGCTGCCTGTTCTATTTCCTTTGCAAATATCCAATGGCTTTCAGAGTGTTGCCAGTGTCTTGTTTTGTTTCCAGTAAGTTGCTCTTATATTTATTTGTTAATTTTCATGAACTTATCCTTGACATTTGCAAAAAACACAAAGGTTTTCATCAGAGACTGTCTCTCCTCCTCAGTTTTCTCAAATCTTCCAGTCCTGCAGATTCTCACGGTTGTGTGTGTGCTGAAGTCAAGTGGTTCCTCATCCTGTCTTCCCGGCATTCACTCTCATTTGAAATAAGTCCAGAAATCTGAGTATTTACATAAACAGGTTAGTTTTTTCCTAACAAAGTCTTTATCAGTTAAAACGTGGTATCTATATCAATAGAGCCCTTTGTCCTTTAAGATAAGAGGTAAAAATACCTGATTCACAAAACGCAATATAAACCATCCATGTTGCACAAGTTAACTTGGAAAGAGAAGGTCTTTTAATTTAAAAAAAGCAAAAACAAAAACAAAAAGGTTTCCATGGATAAAGATGCCAAGAAAAATTTAGAAATGTAGAAATCTAGCTTTCTTTGCTGTTCATTTCCATAATTGAAGAGGCATTCTTGCCTTGTCTTTTATTTCCTCATGAATACAATTTTCAGATAACATCATCTTTGTTTTTAAGAGACATCATGGCTGAGTCATTCATATATACATATATACATATATACATACACACACACACGTGTGTGTGTGTGTGTGTGTGTGTGTGTGTGTGTGTGTATATATATACATACACATGTTGGGAACCACCCTGCCTGGTTTCAGAAACTGTACCCCTAGTGGCTAAGGCTGAGTGAGAGACCCTGGGACCCTAAGCCACTAAGAAGACAAAGCTTATCTCCCTGGTGGGAGTACTGCCTCTGACCACTTTACTTCGCCCTGCCTGACCCCCAGGGCATGACCCGGTAGCCAATGATGGGTAAGATTCCTCAAGGGAGGGATGACCTAAGACAGGCGCGGTCACCAGTGGGCCCTCAGGGAAGGACTTGGGGCCTAGGAGAAAGGGGGTGATGGACCCTCGTCCCTTGGCTTTGACATAGCCTTAGTCCTCGTTCTGTTTGCAAGAAGTCTCCTAATTTCTTGGCTGCCTTACTTCCCCTGCCTGACTTAAGCCTGAAACAATGCCTTAAACCTGAAACAACGCCAGCGGAAGGTGCAGCCCAGTTCTGAAAAGGGTGGGTTCCCTGGGGCAATCAGGCCTAAGAAAGAGTGTATAAAATCCTATGAAACCTGCTTTGCTAATACCCTCAATTTAAATGATAAGGGTCCAAGCATGAAGTGAGTTTGTTCCCAGAAGTTTTATGGCCCTTTAGCTATCTGACCGTGACTCAGAATAAGCCTTCAGAGTTCTTTGAATGTTATCTGTTGTTTAATCATTTCTGCCTGACAATGATTGATGAGCTTTACCTGTATTCCTATGCAAATAAACCAAATAAAAGCCCATTGAGGAACAACAGGTTCCAGGCCCTTCTCCTTTGAGAGATCAGCCACCTTTCCTTACCAAGAAGATCATGTCTTTGTAGATTTATTTTCATCCGTGGCAGACGGGGGCTCTGTGGGCAAAGATCCCCCACATCTGGCACCCAAACAGGGACCTGAGGATCCGGGACCTGCTTTGACCAGAGGCTATGAGCCATCATTATGGACAGCACACCTAAGAGGATGGAAATCAGCGCTTTCATCCCCCCAGGGACAGGGGCATCTCTCAGTAAGGACCTAGATTTTTATTGATATGTAATTGATATGTAACATTGTATTAGTCCAAGATTTACAACATACTAATCTGATATATGTATAAGGAATATGAGCCTCTTGAGGGCAAGGGCTGTTATTACAAATGGGTATATTCTTAGCCTTTATTATAATTCCTGGTTATTAAGTAATTAACAATAAATAGTTTGTGGAATTACTGACTATATGTAAACATTTATGCAACATTTGAATTGGTCTAACAATCCCGAGAAGAAATAAATGAATTAAGACTCCCTCCCTGAGTTATAGCAGATTAATAGATGGCTAAGATTGTTTTCTTCTGCCCTGGCATTTGCTTCCCTCAGATGATTCTAGAGGTGCTTCTTTCAAGATTCTACATACCAAATGTGTATCATAAGACAGATCTCCTGAGACTGTCTTCACTGACCGCAGTGTGGGTTCCATCTCAAGCAGGAGTAATTGGCATCCATTTTTTCCAGAATTAGTAAGGTCTATCTCTTTTTTTCTTCTTTTTTTTAAAGTATATTTTATTGATTGTTATTACAGTTTTCCATTTTCCCTGCTTTATCCCCCCTCTGCCCTCCACGCCCCCACCCTCCAGCATTCCTCCCCTTAGTTCATGTCCATGGGTTGTACATATACATTCTTTGAGTTCTCTGTTTCCCATACCATTTTGACCTCTCCCTGTCTATTTTATGCCTACCAATTATGCTTCTTCTTCCTTGTGCCTTTCCCCCCATTCCTCCCTACCCCCTCCCCACTGACCCTCCATGTGATGAGCATTTCTCTGATTCTGTTCCTGTTCTAGTTGTTTGTTTCGTTTTTGTTTTCATTGTTTTTCTTTTCTTTTAGGTTCATTTGTTAATAGTTGTGAATTTGTTATTTTACTGTGCGTATTTTTGATCTTCTTCATTTTCTTAGATAAGTGCCTTTAACATTTCATACAATAATGACTTGGTGATGATGAACTTCTTTAACCTGACCTTATCTGGGAAGCACTTTTTCTGCCCTTCCATTCTAAATGAAAGCTTTGCTAGATAGAGTAATCTTAGATGTAGGTCTTTGCCTTTCATGACTTCAAATACTTCTTTCCAACCCATTCTTGCCTGCAAGGTTTCTTTTGAGAAATCAGCTGATAGTCTTATGGGAACTCCTTTGTGGGTAACTCTCTCCTTTCCTCTTGCTGCTTTTAGGATTCTCTCTTTCTCTTTAATCTTGGGTAACAAGGATGATGTACCTTGGTGTGTTCCTCTTCAGGTTGAACTTCCCTGGGATTCTCTGGGCTTCCTGGACTTCTTGGAAGTCTATTTCCTTTGCCAGATTGGGGAAGTTTCCCTTCATTATTTGTTCAAATAAATTTTCAATTTCTTGCTCTTGTTCTTTTCCTTCTGGCACCCCTATACCTGAGATATTGGAATGTTTCAGATTGTCCCAGGGGTTCCTCAGCCTCTCTTCATTTTTTTAAATTCTTGTTTCTTCATTCTGTTCTGGTGGGATGTTTATTTCTTCCTTTTGTTCCAAGTCATTGCTTTGAGTCCTGGTTTCCTTCCTTTCACTGTTGGCTCCCTGAATATTTTGCTTTATTTCATTTTGGGTATCTTTCATTTGTTTCTTCATTTTTCAATCAAGCTCAATCAGTTCTGTGAGCATTTGATTACCAGGGCTTTAAATTCTCCATCAGATAGATTGGCTATCTCCTTATTGCTTAGCTCTCTTTCTGAAGCTTTTCTCTGTTTTTTCACTGGGGCCATATTTTTTTGTTTTGGCACACTTGTTAAGTTGTAAGGGGGCGGGGCCTTAGGTATTCACCTGGGCAGGGCAGCCCTCCTTACTGCACTGTGGTGCTGCCTGTGGGGGAGGGGCCCAAGAGGGAACAATGCAGTTCGCCTGCTTGGCTTTAGCTCCACTTTCCAACAAACTTTCATGTGAGACTGGGAGTTTTTCCCACCGTGGCAACCCCTGCTGTAGTCCACAGTCAGTTCTGAGTCTCAGTTTCCTGTTCAGCCAGCCCCTCCCCCACAGTTTGCCACCCCACCAGGGTTCTTATCAGTCTAATTGTTTTGGTTGACTATTTCTTTAATTGCTTGGTTGTTGGAACTCTATGCAGTTTGATTTTCTTGAGCTTCTGGTTGTTTATTGATTTTAAATTGGTTGTTATCCTCTTTTAGTTTTTCGAGGGATCAAAGGGTTTCTACCTACACCTCCATCTTGCTGGAACTCAGGCCTGTCTCTTTCTGAAGCCCAAGCTATGAGAATCACATAATCTTGGAAAATGGTAAGAGGGATTGCCAAGAAGGCAGAGAGTAGAGAAGAGAGAGAGGAATAATTGAGAACTCCTCAAGATTTGCTTTAAGTACCTAGTTACAGATTCAACTATGTCCAGATACTGAAATAATTCACAATGTTTTTTGTTTAACTACATTAGTGAATAATTTCTTTTTCCATTCTCTTCCTTACTCCCTCCTTCACCCATCTCCTCCAACTCCTTCTTTCTCTCATTCTCTTCCTCTTTTCGTTTCTATTTTATAAAAAAGAGTATGGTTTGCATTTCTGACCCTACAAACAAATGAAACTTGTTAATGATAAAATATTTAATTATGGAAAAAATTTAGAGAAAGTTTGGATGTTTGTTTTTAAGACTGGATAATAGCATATAGACTAGAAAACTTACCTGAGATGAGATAACGATACAAAAGTGGTATTTTTTGAAGTGCTGCTTTTTCTCCTGTTCTTGAAAACTATTTCCATTTTGTTTATCCAGAAATATGAAGTCATTGGCACAAAATATTTGGGCATTATCAGAAGAGCTAAACAGCCAAACAAATGACCTTGGCCAATAAAGTGGATAGATGACTTTTTTCTTTAGGCTTAGAAAGTACATACATTTTTCCAGTTTATTAGCTATTCTTCTTACAATAATCAATGGCTAGCTCTTTAACTTCAAAGATAATTTATCTTTTGAGATAACCACTCCAGAATTAGAGAATCTGTGGTCTTGCTAATTTTTAAAAATTAATATATATATGAAAAGTGCTTCCGTAATTTAACTGTCTCCCTCATGCTACGTGATGCACAAAAAGCTTCATCTCTCTGGAATCCAGTATTAAATCTCAGCAAAAATTACACCTTGGGAAAGAAAACTGCTCAAATAAGTTGAGATTAAGGTGCCTTTTTGGTGTGTCCTTGTCTTCTCTTCGCCCTTTTGTTTATACTGGCACTCCTTAACATATCATCATTTTTCAAGATAAAGTAAAAAAAGAAAATAAACCTAATACATGGATGGAAAGAAATGGTTGCTATCTTCAGCTAAGTTGGGAAGTGGTTGATGTAGGTTTTTTGTTTGTTTGTTTTAGATTCTACTCCCTTTTCTGTACTCAGGCCATTCTGAGGACCATTGCATTGCCTTTCTTGTCTACATTGAGTGAAGTATTCTCATAACTAATAATTCTCAATAATCTCAGTTTGATGTATCATCATCTGAGAAACTTTATCATGGAGTGCTTCTTTTTCCAGAGGGAGACAGAATAGCACCGTGGATACAACTATGACTTGTGGAATCAGACAAGTAGAGGTGTGCATTCTGATTTTGTCACTCCTTAATGTGTGATTTTAAGAAAACAACTCTTTAATCTTCAGTGCCCATTAAAGTGGTAATAATGATATTCCCTAATGTATAAAGTTATTTAGAGGCTCTGATGGCAATATTTAAAGTTAATTAGATCTTAATTAGAATAAGATCTAACACCTGATAAACAATCAATATATTAGATATAATTGTTTAAAATTCTCCCCTTCTTTCTCCTCATTCCCCTTTCCTATTTCATTATCATCATGATGTAGTTATCGAGCTACAGTATCAATGACAAGTATCACCATTCTTAGGTGAATTGAGGAAGAAAGAAACTTGTAAACCATTATAATAAACTAATCCCCATAAAGGAGAGATTTTTACTGTTTAAATGTTACTACTCTAGAAACTTCTATTTAACAGAGGATTTTGAAGATGGTAAAGCCTTAATGCAAGGGGAAATGGAATAGGTGGGCATTTCCTCTTAACTAAGTCATAATCCCATAGATTCTCTAGGAAAGAATTTTTTGTCTTCAGCAGGCAGGTGTGAGTAGTTCTCTTTTGCCTTGAATTACACCTTAGACAATGATGTAGGACATAGGAACTGACACACCTTGCTGATGCCTCAGGGAAAGCTTAAATCCAACTCCATACATCCCAGGATACATAAACCTGTCTCCCAAAGTATGCAAAAAGATTGTTCTAATTCTTTTGATAAAACAACTAACCAAATGGTTCTTTAAGCAGGAGCCCTCTGTAATTCACTGGAACTCTATTATACGCTTGAATGAGCCATGACACAATACTGTTCTACTTTATTCAGAGAGTTATGCATGATCACACAAAGAAGAACAAGTATCAGCAATAACTTCTGCATAAAGCATTATTGCCTTATTAATGTATCTACTGGACATATGCAAGGCATGAAAGGTTCAGCCCCGATGATCTGCTGGGGAGGGAGATGAACCCTTTACTCAGTATGCAGTCAGAATCTGGCCATGTAAGATCTGTTGCAGAGCTCACATATTTGGCTGTTAAGCAGAATGGTTGCAGTCTTTGAACAGATGGAAAACATCCCTTTTTCTCTCTACTTTCTTGTAATGCTTAGACACCTTTGGATTTGCCTATTGGTTTCTGGAAATAGATCTGCATACTGTAAAAGTGTCCTATGGGATGGATTGGGGTGTAATAATAGACATTAAAATGCAAACTGTACAGTTTGGTGTTTGAGCCTTTCCATAATATTATCCCCAACCCCCTTTTCAGTGTTATTTTCACTACACTCTTTCCTGGACCCTGCACTCCAGCTATGCTGGCGTGTTCTAGATCCTCTCCACTAAGTTTCATTCATTCCCTTCCCTGCTTTTCCATTTGATGAGATCTTGCATTTTTGAGGACTATCCTAATGTTATCTCTTTAGTCTGAGAGAGAATGATAACAGGAACTGTCAGTCATACTTAGGATGTTGGGGAAAGGAAATTGGAAAAAATATTTTTAAAACCCACTTCTATCCCAAGGGGAAAGGCCAAGAATACATGCAGGAGGACTGCGGACCTGAATAGGCCAGGCCATGACACCAAGACCACAGTGTCTTCTCAAGACTAAAGGTTAACCAGATCCTCAGGATTCTCCCCTGCTCCCCACCATAGGCTAAGGAGCATCAGTAACAAGCAGCAGTGAGATGCTGTCAGGAGAACTGGAAGATAAAGAGGCTCATGAAGGGGAATGGAATGCCTAAAAGTGAAGTTCAAAGCAGCAGTAATTAAAACTCTCTGGAAAACCAGCCATGCCCTAAACACAAGACATCTCTAGCTGTCTTTAAGCCTGTGGTATGCTGAGTGTAAGAATAGCAACAACAAACCTTAAACCTAGACTAACTTTTTTTCAAAGATTTTATTTATTTATATTTAGAGGAGAAAGAAAGGAGAGAGGGAGAGAAATATCAATGTATGGTTGTTTCCTGTGCATTCCCTGCTGGGAACTGGCCTGCAACCCAGGCATGTGCCCTGATTGGGAATCGAACCACGATCTCTTGGTTCACAGGCTCGCGCTTAATCCACTAAGCTACACCAGCCAGGGTAAACCTAGACTAACTTTTGACTGGGAGTTAACAGACCTACCACTAAAGTCCTAGCAGAAGAAAAGGCATGACCATTTCCAAGCATAAAAACTACTTTCCTCAGTCTATACTACTGGTGCAGTCTGTCTGACCTGCAACATAACAACAGCAACAACAACCACCACAAACCAGAGCCCCAGGCTTACAGTCCCTGCCACACGGCTGTCCTCACTGCTATTCACTCAGAAGAGATTAGCCCACCCCTTTCCTAAATTTTCATCTGGGATTTCATCTAGAATTCCATGCAGGATGCCCCATTACATTTAGTTGTCATGTCTCCTTACAGAGTTCAAACTGTGGTGACTTTGTTCAAAGTCCTCAGTTCAATCCCAGCATGCCTTCTGAGATACCCCAGGTAGAAGAGGGATTTGTAGAATGCCCACACCTCTCAGGGGCTCTGTAGGCTTTTAAAATAGTCACCAGGTATCTTTAATGTGTGTGGTGTTTACATTTTAATTTGAAAATGGGTAAAATATATTTAAAAAATAGGTACTAAAACAATAGTTTAATTTATATATATTCTTTTTATTGAATTTATTGGGGTGATGTTGGTTAATAAAATTATGTAGGTTTCAGGTGTATAATTCTATAAAACATCTGTATATTGTATTATGTGTTCACCACCCCAAGTCAAGTCTCCTGTCACCATTTATCCCTCTATACCCTCTTTTACCTACCACCACCCCACTTTCCCTCTGAGAATCACCACACAGCTGTCTGTGTCTATGAGTTTTAGAACCTATAAAAAATCATAGAGTTCCATGAAACGGAGTCTGAAATCCACTGAGCTGGAGAATCTCTGTTATGGGCAATTCTCACATTCTAGGATTCTAAGACATCAGATAGGTAGGGAAAGTAGGTTTTCTCAACACAAATTTATATTTACAACCAAATTTGATAAAATAAATACATTCTAGAAGGCAAAAGGAACTCAAAGAAATCAAATTGCAAAGTGTGTGAATAGTTAGCCTTACAGAAATCCTGATTTCAAATTTGTGGAACAAACCTACAAGCAAGAAAAGCCTTCCCAGCTACCTTCTCAGCATTTGCTGCAGCAGCTCTTCAAGTTTTCGTTCTTGCCTTTTCCTATGAAGCCTGAAAACATTATCCCTACAAATAAGGTAGAAAGTTCTGCTTGTTAGAAGTAGAGAAAGAGATTACATGCTTATCTCCATGATCTAAGTACTGTACAGATCGGGGAACCTAATACATCCATGTACAAACATGCATTTGGCACTATTTATCCACTCTCTCTATTCTGTTCCCAAAAATTGAATTGTGATAGATAGACCTTATAAAAAACAAAATGGTTGCTGAGATTAGTATTTTACTGATTCTTACAGAGTAGACTGTAATCAAGCATGTCCTTCTTTGATTTTACAAAGAGAGCACAAAAGCCCATTGAAAGGAAAAAACAATTCAAACTCCCCCTATGACTACAATTAGGAAGTTGGATAGTAATTAATAAACAGACCTTGGAGGAATTCTCTGGGTTGTATTTGTATTATTTTTCTCAAACTAACCAAACAATAACTCACAAAGAAAGAGCGATATGTATCTTGGTGAGTTACAAAACCAGACATTCTGATCAAGAAAAACTCCCTTAATGACTCCAACATGTATTTAGTTATGTTCAGTTTTTTAAAGAATTTCATTAGCCAGATTCTTGTCTCTTAGAATCATGTAATATCTTTTCAGGAAAAAAATCTTCCTGATAACTGCTTCATATTCCTTTGCCTGTTTGTACTGGATATAGAAACTATAAGGATGGTACTTCAGCCAGAACTTTGTACCTGCCCTTTTCAAGTTTACAAAGTGTGGTGTTTTAGGTAGATTACAGCTATATAACAAATTGCCCCTAAACTTAGTATATTAAAATAACTTTTTTTTTCTCATACTCTAGAGGGTCAGGAATCTGGAAAGTCTGGAAAGCAGCAATGCTTTCTTGGTGTTTCTCCTGTGGTCCTGCTCAGATATTGCTTAACCTACCATCAACAATCAAAGCAGAAGCTGCTTGCTAGGTTTCTTCTAACCTGAGTTCAGAAGTCTCACCACATGGTTCACATCCAAGGGAAAAAGAGATTGTCTCCATCTCTCAATGGGAGGAACATAAAAGGATTTAAAACCATCTTTAATGCACTAAATATGGTGTTTCTTACATGACAACTTGGACATATATATCAACTTAGCTAAAGAATTATCAATGTACTATAGTATTTTCATATAGCACTGTCAGAAATCTTCTTTATGCAGACCTCCTTTATATAGTTTCCCAGATCATTTTATATACCTTAACATAAAAATAATTTAAAATATTTAAAATAGGGCTTGGTAAAATTAAGTTTACAATTATTCATATAGGAAAATACAATACAGGAATAAACTGTGTTTCATGTACTAACAACTGTAAGCCCACTCCTGTATATAATCAATAACATTTATTGTAGAAAATCCAAAAACAGAAAAATATCAATAGAGAATAAATGTTACCTCTAATCCAATCAAGTGACAGCCATATTTTGCATTTTTGTTGTACTCACTTTATATAATTTTGTAAGGTTGCTTTATAAATTCAACAGTTAAACATTTCATGACATTCAAATTGTTTTACTTTATTTTCATAGTTTGAATATTTATATGACTTTCTTAAATCTTGCATTATCTTTCTAATTTCTTAAACAGGATGCAGAGCTAATTTTAGCCTGATTCTCTTTAAGGGTCACATCTATTACTGATATGATAATGACATTGATATGGTAGAAATGCAGATAAAGATGACAGGAAACCTACAATTAAGTGATCATTTTGTGACAGAAATAGTATTGATAATGGTGTACGTCCAAAATTCTTGATCAGAATCCTAAAATTGAAAAAGAATCTTAATACCAAATGTTTTGTTTTGTTTTTATAACTTCTTTGTCAATAACAACTGACCTAATCTGCTGAGAGACTATAATATTTATATAGATATAATATTATATATATTCATATCTTCTGCTACAAAAATATTAATTTTCTATTATGGGTTGTTGCCTGAGACTCCCACTGATGACTTATGTACTATAATACTTTTATATAAATCTAAACATTTTAAATCTGAAAAATATCTGTCCTCAATGTTTTCTGGGGAAAAAAAAACAGTTTTTATGAACCTTGTGTTAAACATTATTTTAAGCTATTAATATGTATTTTTTCCATTTTATCACCAAAACAAACAAATAGGGATAATCATTCATTTCTGAGATAACATTAAAAAACTACCAGCGAGTGGAAGAACTATGATTCAACTTGACCCCTAAGCCTCTGTGCTTGTCTTTTAGATTACTTTGCTTGAATTATTTATTGTCAAGTGTCTTCCAAACCATACTGAAATGCCTTAAGCAAGGCAAAATGATGCCTTTAGCATTTCTCCCCTGCTCCTGTTGAGTATTTTCTAAATTTCTATAAATTCAAAGAATTCCAAAATAGAGTTCTTCCCTGCTATTACACTCTTAAGATGGTCTATCCTCAATTTTTTTTGCTATTTTTTTAATCTACGATTTCTTAAATTCTAACCTCCTGCACCACATACATTGTCTAATTCTAACTTCTTTACCCTGCTTTTTGCTCAACATAAAAATGGCAGGCCACCTTAATATAATGTGTCACATCCAAAAATAAATTCAAATGGGGATTCATAAGGCCTTGAAAAATAATGTGAGTATTCACAAAGGCATTATGGATGACATAACAAATGAGAAATTGCATCACAGAGATCTTTCTATAAACTTGTCTAGGAAAGAACAAATCCTTCTCTAGTTAGACTTCTCATTGTAATTGTTTTCTTGTCTTTCTTCATTTCTTTACCTTCCTTTGTGTATCATCATCTGGCTCCATTTTTAAATCATCTTCCCAGATCTTTTTACACTTTGTTTCCTCTTTGTGCCCTGCAGACTTATTATTTCCTTCTCTGGGCCTTTTCATGTCATTTGCATCTCCATATGTATTTTATTCTTAATAGAGCAATAGACACACTGCACAAAACTAACTGAACTGTTTAAAATCTCTTCTTGGTAGATGCACATTCTACCAACATTCTCTTTGACTTAGAGTAAGTAAGGAGCAAGTAAAAGGAAAAGAAACTGTGAGGTGCCTTATGTTTTCCTTTTCTTCTGTGTCATCATTTTTGCATAAGAGGTTGGCTGATACAGGGAAGTAAAGAAAGAAAATGTCCAATAGTCTCTGTTAGCTGCTCATGTTTTTTAGAATGATGTTGTCTTCTTTCTATCTTCAAATCTGAACAGAAAGTGTAGTCTCTCAGAGCTGTCAGCACTCTGCTTACTCAGTCATAAAAGGAACACGCTTACCTTGTTCTATCCTTGAGTCTTGCTGAACTCCCACACGTGGTGGAGACACAGAATTTCATATTTATGGAGCATCAGCAACACTATATACAAACAGAATGTCAAGGAATAGCAGCAGACATACAAAATATGTGTATCTCTTCTGTTCTCATGTACATGCCATTGTCCCAGGGAACCTCATCACAAAACACAAGTGCAAAGATCAAATTATTAATCATTTCAAGATGGCAACAACAAAGCATCAAATCAAGAATGAGACCCTTCTGAGAGCAACTTCCCAGTTTCCCATCCATGTTTCACCTTTGTTTACATTTAACTCTCGTTTTCCGCAACAACTCTAACTCAGGAATGGGCAGTGGGGGAATGAAAGGAAACAACATGACCCCAAGGCTTGGGTCTCATGCCGGGATTTTCAAATCATGTGGACATGAGTCCACTGCTCGACTCACATTTCATATTCAACTAAATCTTACTTTGAGAGAAATCTGCCTATTGCTGGAGAGAGTAAATAAATAAGTAAATAAATAAATGCAAGCTACTTAAAAAATACATGCTACATAAGCAGATGTTGTCTAAGCAGTGAGCTTAAAAAATCATTAAAAAGGACATCAGATGGTTTCTAAATTATAAACAGAAAATCAAATGATATTTAAAATTTTTTAAATATTTATTTTTAGAGAGAGGACGGGAAGGAGAAAGAGAGGGAGACAAACATCAGAGTGTGGTTGCCCCTTGCATGCCCCCTACTGGGGACCTGGCCCACATCCCAGTCATGTGCCCTGACTGGGAATGGAATCAGTGACCCTTTGGTTAACAGGCCAGTGGCGCTCAATCCACTGAGCCAAACCAGCCAGGGCTGATGTTTAAAAATGTTTATTTTTCTCTTCTCCCTAGTAAATTCCTAATCCTGTAAAATAATAATCATGTACCTGACTCACAAAGCTCCTCCTACCCTAGATATGAATTATGTTTAATGAGATGCATCCATTGACTGAGGGAAGGTGGCGGGGGGTTGTTTAGAGCCATGACTTTCTAGCCAGATTGTGCCTGCTTATTTGGGTATCTCTTATCCATGATTCTGAAGATGGATAGTAATCCAGAAATGGATTTGTACCTTTTACACCTCATTAGTTTATGTTCTTCCTGATCGTCAGGCAGGGCAAAGATTTATGATTTAGGAATTCTCTGCCTCACTGCTTCTTTTTCCCTCCTGGGGATTCATATTTATTTTTACCTTCCACCTTTGACCATTGAATTTGACTCAGTGAAGCATGTATGACTGAATCTTAGTACCACACTTGTGTAGTACTCTGTCTAAGTATGATCTCTAAGGGGGCAAAGTGGGGATACAAATATTAAATGGTATAATACTACCAGTTCAATAAATTTGAGAATTTTCTCTTCTTTGGGGATATGCAAGCACATTTTGGAGAATTTTTCTTGCCTGTGAAATCAAAGCTACTGAAATGCAGGTACCTAGACAGGTAATGGGTTAGGTGTTAAGTTTCAAACATTCAGGCAATTTTCACATAATTCTCTTCAGGTAAGTCAGTTTTCTTAGCTTACTCAAAAATGACAAGCTATTTTGAATAACTGTACTTCTTCAATTTTCAAGTGAAACTTGAGGTAGATGAATTTCTATCAAATTTTTGATATGAAATATTTATTTGCTGTAGTAAAATTCTGTTGCATTTGCAGTAGTCCAATAGTCAAAGGAACTTGACCCTGCTTAGTGTCAAACATGATTTTTAGCTCCAGTGTATGGCAAAGGAATAGGGTGTGAAGTTACAGACAATATTCGAGACCCAGAGAGTCATTATACTGCATCAGTCTTTCAGAGCCTCAGTGGTCTTGTCTGTAAAATGTTCATAATAATTCAGGCCTTGCTTATGAACACTGAAGAAAGATTGTTGCGCAGTGAACACTGAAAAAGACAGAGGCTGTGGCGTACACACTTGGCTGTCTTCATGGACTGAGGGTGGTATGTACAGAAATGTATTTGATCCTCACAACCATCCCATGAGTTTGGTTCAGTGTGTGTTGCCTCCATTTTAAAAGGAGACTTAAGTACAAAGAAGTTTAGTAACTTTCCCAAGTTCACACAAATAGAAATGGTGAGACTGGGACATTTTGTTTGATGCCAGAGTCTATAATCAGGCCTTTTGTATTACCAAAATATTAAATGCTAAATTTTGCCTTTAAACCTTCAGAAGTAATTTTGTGCTCATTCCAAATAAATAGCAATTCTGTGTTTCATGGGCATTTGCTAGTTCTTTCCCTCAGTAAAACATTTCCATAAAATAATTTATTTGTTAAAAAACCACAAGGGGGAGGTCAGATGAATGCAATAAATTAAGGTTCCAAATATAGCGGAATACTAACTACAAATAAGTTGGTAGTTGTTTATCTATACACATTTAATATTCAGTATAATTTCATGAACACAATTTTTGGTTTGTTCTTGGATATGGTGACATTTTAAATTGACTTTCTCACTTGTGAAAACAGTCCTGGGAAATAGGCAAATGCAATATTCCAAAGTAAATTTTCCGTACTTAAGGCATTTATCCACATGCGTGCAAACTCCTTTGAAGATTGTGTGAAATAAATGTTGGCTATTTTTAGAGATGGAGTGAAATGGTTAAAAGGGACTCACTTGACGTGAATACACTTTTAATTTTAATAAACAGTGGTAATATGTCATTTACCTCAAGCTAATGTCAAATATCACAACATTAAGACATGGTTTGTCTAACAGACTGCAACTGAAACCTCCAGGAGAAGTATTTCTGTGACAGTGAAAGTGTTTATTCATATTTCAGCCTATTTATTTTAACCTAGAAGTACAGTGGACTCTAAGAGAGCTTTTAGAAATAAGAAAGGATTCAAAATGCTCTTGAATTCTGCTGTTTTCTCTATTATTGTCGATTGCAGAGCATTCATTTAGCACATTGATAAATACTTGTTGAGCAGTGGTGTGCCAGACAGTGCACCAGAAAATGGATTAATAGACTTGAACCAAGGGGATATGATCTCAGTAAGTGGCATTTTCATACTGGGGACATGATAGGCAGTGGGAGCACCTCACCCAAGTGTAGGTAGTAAGTGGGTACATTGCATGTAGAGAATTAAAAAACAAGAGCAAAACTTAAGATAATCGGTCTGCTTTTAATCATTGTAATCATTGTATTCTAACAACTCTATAAAATGTCAGTGTTAAAATAGCCCTGCTCATTGAGAACAGACTTTTCTAAATACCCTTGCTCCCCTTTTTGTAAGATTGTTGAGTGCTTTATTTTAAAAAAAACAAAACAGCCCAGGTATAGTACACCTGAAATTTATGATTAACTAGAAGAAATCTTACCTTCTGTATGATTTATTTATATAAAGATCTAGAACAGGAAAACTAGTATATGGTGGGAAATGATCAGAATATGTTTGTCTCTGGAGTAGCATGTGTAGTAGTTGGCTGGGAAAAGATATGAGAAATCTGTCTTGGATGCTGGTCATATCCAACATCTGGACAGGGTCTTGGGTTACAGAGATTTATGCATTTGTCAAAATGCAACCAATTTGTACTTAAGATTTGTGCATCTTATTGTCTGTAAATTTTGTATGAAAAGAAAAAATCATAATCAAATACTTAATCCAGTTATATATATGTGTATTGTTTAGGGTTAAATCCACTGACCTCTGAAATATATTTTGAAATACATCAAAAATAAGATAAATTGATGGATAGATAGAAGAACTGATATATGGTAAAGTAATAAGATATTAGTGGTAAAATATAGGTGGTAGGGATATAAGTTAGTGTAAAATTCTTTCGATGGTTTTAATGTTTGATAATTTTCATAAGACAATGTTTGGAAAAATAGATAACTGATGATGGACAGACAGACAGACAGATAGATAGAGATAAAAATAATTACCTGCAGTTCTGCTAATTATTAAAGCTACTAAAAATTACCTGGGCAGGTGAATTCCAGGTACTGATGTTTAAGGATCTGAACAAGTACTATTTCCAAGGGGCATGGCTTACATTAATTGGCCTAGGCCAACTGTCATCTGCTTCAGAACTGAGGGTGATATTTTTCCAACACCTACTCCATTTTATTTCTGAAAATATTGTATTCTCCTTTTGTAGCATATTTTGCCTGCCATCACCTCCAAACCCAGGAGACAGAAGGATGGTAAGCTTGATTATCTCCGTTTGCAAGCTGAGATCCATCGGTCTTTAGGCCAGGATCATGCTATGGACTGAATGGTTCCTCTAAAGCTGCTGGTTCTCTAACTTGTCTTTCAGCTCCCTGAGTCAGGCAGCCTCTGGGGAGTGGCCAAAGAAGATTTTTCTATTCTTCCCTGAGTTCTGAGACAGCCTTTACAAAGTTACCAGTCAATGATTCTTGATCTTTACATCTTTCCTTTTCAGGCTTTGCTGTATGTAGCTCAAGGTCTGAAATGGAAACTCAGCAGTCTCCAACTCCCTAATGACCCCTTCCTGTCTTTTGTTAGTTCATAGAAATAAGCCCCATCATTCAGCAAATCACATCTTGCTGGCTGGACTAGGCAGGCTTCAGGATAAATAGATCTATTAGTTTTCTTGAGATGTCCTTTTGGTAGCAAAGACTCTAAAATATGTGCCTCAGTATGTTTCTAGCACCTGAAATTCTGAACTGCCGTTGGCTAGTTCATAGCAATACTTTAGAGTCTGCGTGACATCTTTGCTCTACATTTGAGAGCTTTACCTTTACTAAATATAAACTACTTACTGACAATATACTTTTACTTGGAGAAATGGTTTGGGAAAATTTTAAATATAAACAAAATTTAGCTCTGCCATCCCTTTCTTAACAAACTTTTCTCTTGTATTTGAAGAGTTGTTTCATAACGTCATGTATAGGAGAATATAACTATGTCCCAATCTTTTTAATGGACTATGTATTTTTGTATGTATGCTAGAATCCTACATTCAGTCCATTTCTCCAAAATGGGCAGAAATGTGGAAATGAGGACACTGCTGTTTTGCTTATTGCAACTACAGGGTTTTGGGGTTCAGAGTTTCATTTTTGTACATTTATTTTTTAAATGTGTAAATCCCATGGACATTTGTCAGTTAACTGACCAATCCTGTACTAGACTCCATGGAACAGAGGTTAGGAATAGTCATGGACAAGAGCCTACAATACTAAAGACTTTGACACTTATTGGAAGGATCACCTGGGCAGTTCATTAAAAATACAAAATTTTAGGCCTAAAAACTCCATTGATTTTGCTTCAATAGGCTAGAGGTGAGCTCTAAATCTGAATTTTTAACAAGTAGCACAGTTGATTCTGATGCAGGTGATTTCAAGGGCTCTACTACTTGGAGCGCAGTTCAGAGTCAGTAACATAAGAATTCATTAAAGACAAGGGCAGGAGTTAGAGAGAAAGAGAACAAAGTCTGCATTCTAACTTTTTCATTTATTTTTTGAGAGACGATGTCCAAATTATTAGCCCTTCTGAGCTTTGGTTTCTATAACTTTATCAAAGGAAGAATGCTGTTATCTGTCCCACAGCTTCCTGAGATGATTAAATGTGATTAAACACACAAAACACAATGCCAGTAAATGTGTCCTATTTTTTTTTTGTACACAGAAAAATTTTAAAACTGAAAACATTGATCTTTAATTTATAATGATCTATCTCTCCAGAATCTAACCTGACAAAATTTCTAAAGGTATTGGATTGTAAACTGACATGGAAAAGGAGGAAGAAATCTATTGATCATTGGGCACATCATTATATTCTAGATATAGTGCTGGACACTGTAGAGCAGTATCTCATTTTATCATCACACTGTTATCCCTATGTGAGAGATACAAGACACAGAGAAGTTAAAAAACATGCTCTAAATCTCATATCTAGTAAGTGGCACAATCTGTTTTACTATACAAAGGGTTCCAAAAATGGAATTATCTTCTGGAGGGCGGGTCCCTTATAGTCAGATTTCCCCCACTAGGTGAGTGTTCATTTGTATCAGTGCACAAGCTGATATTGTTGTGAAAGGCTGTACTTCAGTGAATTTTTTTTAAGACTCTTTCAATGCATTTGCTCATTTCTTAATGGGTGATTTATGAATGTACCTGCCCACAACATGCTAAGTATTCTGCAGTTTTCAACCAAAAAACAGCATGACCCCCATGCCTCACCCTCCCTATTCATCAGATCTTGTCCCAAGCAACTTTTTTTTTGTTTCCCTGAGTGAAAAATGTCCTCAAAGGGAAATGTTTTGCTGATGTGGAAGAGGTGAAAAAAAATGGCAGAAGCACTAAAAGGCATCAAATTCAACAAGTTCAAAACTGTTCTGAGCACTGGAAAAAATGTCTCAATAGGTGTATTGCATCAAATAGAGAATACTTTGAGGGTCACTGAAGTTTAGACATGTAAGAATAAATATACATTTTTTAATAAATAAATTCCTTTTTTGGGGGGTGCCCACTTACACATCTATTTGATTCCCAAGTTCTTCAAATAATGGGAAGCATTTCCTTTTCCAGTCATGTTAGCAATTTTGGAGGGCTCATTCTAAGAAAGGAAGCCTCATGAACTTGAGGCAGTAATACAACATAAAAGAATAGAGAATAGAATAGGATAGAGGTAGAAGGGTAAGAGAATTATAATGAAGCTTAATATGATATTATAACATGTGTCTACAGCTATGGTTTGCTCCATCGTTTTCTTCCCTGGGCAGTACCCATTTTGCCGAGGCTCAGTCAGAGAGAGCTCATATACCAGTAGATTCTACCTCCCAGTGTGGAACAATAATAGTATTTCAAATGGGTCCTTAACATCTCCCACAAGCCAGTCTGACTCCCAGTTGGAAACCATGAGACTATCTCTGTCAGGACTTACATGGATCGGGGTGACCTATTAAATAGGTATTATTCTTTAAGGTCATCCCCAGTCTACATTTCTATGATTTACCATGGGAATAGGAGACTAAGGAGGAATAGGTGAGGGGTAATTATGAATCATTTGGAAGATAGAAAGTTTAAAATCGCCATGTTTCTGTGGTTATTTCCAGGAGTAAACTCAGCTTGTCTGTGCTAATCTGTCCTTGTCTGAAATAGATTGCACTGGGGAAAAGACCTGGTTGACTACAGTCTGATCATTTACTGATGTGACTCAATTCAAGAAATGAGTTCTTTTTGTTTTATTAGGAGAAAACTGATTTTTGCCAAACTTCTATTTACATCTGAATTTTCATGTCTTAACTTTCAGGATTGAGCACACAAATTGGTCCATGGGACAATCACAATCTTTCTTTCTGGATGTCAGTTTTGCTTGAATATTTTGAAAGAAATTGATTTTTAAATAAATCAAAGATGTATTATGCAGTAGAATATAAAATTTACCTGAACACAGAACTGTGTACTCAAATGCGTAATGTTTGGTTCATTCATTTTGTAGCAAAGGCTTAGTAAGAACTACTCTGTATCAGGCAATATGGCAAGTGCTCTACCTGCCCCATTTTATTTTGCCTTCATAAGACAATGGAGTACATATTATTGTTATCCTAATTTAACAGATGATGAACCAGGCTTACAGGCCAAAAAAGTTTTCTCACAGTCATGTAGTAAATATCACTGTGCTCTTAACTACTGAGTTACAGTAAATGATGATTTATCAGTTACCCTGCACCTCCGGTTTAAAAATTACTGACCTGAGAATGAAGGAATACCTAGTTATATAAGTAGTTTCACTTCTGGAAAGCCTGTGTGAAGGTCATCTTTTAATTTCCAGAGGATCAACTGATGCATTTCTTTGTTTAGACTTTAAAGGCCTGTTGGGAGAATTAAAGAGCAATAGGGCATATTTCCTACTCCACCTTAAAAATCAACCACCTATTTTTTTAGGAAAGGCAAATAGTGATAACTCTATAGGGCACTGTCCTTTGTTTCAGAAACTGAGATATACAATGGTTTCTGGTTCATAATCAATGTATTGCCTGTGCAAGAAAGATTTTATGGTATTTCTCACAATGGGGGATTTCAGAGTTAAAACAGATTTACTCTTGTCAGCAAATAGAGATTATTTCTGTATTTTTTCCCAAAGCAATTCTTTGTGCCCCTCTGTTTTCCTATTTCATCCAAAATCTTTGAAAGTCAAAGACAAGTAGTTAGCTCCTCTGTTTCAGAACTAACCAGGAACTATTATTTTCCAAATTATAAATAAGAGTCAAGATGAGAAAAGACACAATTGAATCTCAAAAGCGGTTTTAGTCTCAATCATCTCTGGGAAACAAAGACACCTCATTGGGTCTGCCTACAGCTGGAGGTTTCACGTAAAGTACCTCATTCAGTAATGGCAATAATCCTGGAAGATCGGTTATGATTATGCATATTTTATGAACGCAGATAAGTTGATAGGCATCTAGGAAGTGGAGAGGGCAACCACAAACCCTCGTCTTCTGATTTCAAGTGTGATCTTTTTCCTAAATCCTGCCTTCCAATGCTTCTTTCTGCCTCACAGAAGTAGACAGAATGCATGGTGTGATAAGCCCTGTGACCTATGAACCTAACCTAAAGTTCATAAACTGGCTGATATGAGAAAGAGTATGATGACTGATTTTGTGTGTCACCTTGACTAGGGTAAGGGAGTCCCAGGGAACTGCTAACACATTAATTGTAAGTGGATTTGTGAGGGTGTTTCAGGAAGAAATTGGCATTGACACTGTAGACTGAGTAAAGATATCTGCTGTCATCATATGGGCAGGGATTTTTTATGGGTCAGGGTTGTTATTAGCGAAAATAAATACTAATGTATCTTTAGCAAAAATGAAATGGCCTTGGATCACAAACTTTTGGAAAGAGGGAGATA
The DNA here is from genome assembly GCA_028533065.1 of Trachops cirrhosus. Lineage (NCBI taxonomy): Eukaryota > Metazoa > Chordata > Mammalia > Chiroptera > Phyllostomidae > Trachops > Trachops cirrhosus. The sequence continues at coordinate 40,641,364 of CM052544.1, read as the reverse complement.
CCTTTGCATATATATAGATCTCCTGTTGGTTCTGTTTTAATAGAGAACCCTAACTAATACAAAGAGTTATCAGTGATTTGTCTTTTTTGATCTTTTAACTCTTCCCCTACCCCTTCACATTTATCCCTGCTGCTGGCATCATTTATTGGCCTTAGTTGTCCTGAGATTGTAGCTTGTCGGCAATTCCTTCTCTCCACCGTGCTAGACTCCATTGTAGTGTGCTGTACTTACAGATATCCATCTTACTCAGGCTGTTGTCAACACTAACAAATCAACAAATGTTAATAATTTTCTAGTGAAGTCTTTGCAACTAATAATACATCATGATAGTAATGATAATGATCAGAAGATGCCTAGAGACTGTAATGACTTGACCCAAAGACATAGGGTCATAATGGCTTCTTTCCTTCCTCCCTTCAGTCCTTTCTCCTTTCTTCTTCCCTTCTTGCCATCTCACTCAATTTCTTCCTTTCTCCCACATTCTTTCTCTTCTTTCTTCCCTCCCATCCATCAAGAAATGAATATATTTTGCTAACAATGACTAAATACCCTACACATGCTAGGCAATGGGTCAGGCACTGTGGATAAAAATGTGAAATGACAGAGACACTGCCTGGAACTCTGCTGGAGAGACTCACAACCATAATACACATCAGTGTTCTGGTGGAGGAGCCCTTTGTTGACTTTCTGGGAGACAGTCATGCAAGGGTCAAAAATAATGCATGAATTCAGATTTTAAAATTTGGAAATTAAGTGGAATATAAACATATAAATAGTATGAATTAACAAAGCACCAAATAAGGCACAAGAGACTTGTGGAATACATTTTATGGTGTTTGGGAACTTTATTTCTTTATAATAATGCCACAGGCATTGTAGCAAATTACCCTTGTAGAGATTAAATTGTGGGTCTCTCTCTCTCTCTCTCTCTCACACATAAGCAAGAGTAGTACCAGAAAGATTACATGGAATCAATTGGGAGTTTTTCTTAGAAGGATAGTCTATGAATTACTTAAGATAGGCTTCCTTAAAAAAGTGGACCCATTAACCAAGAAAATGGGTATAACTGATGCAGGGGTTTGGGGGTCCTGGGATTTGAAGGTCCATGACCTATTGGTTCTTGTCATCACACAGGAAAGAATTCAATGATGAGCCAGCATAGAGTTTAAAGTGAAAGCGTTTATTAGTGAAGCATTAGCACTATAAGTGGCTGATACACAGAGAGAGTTGTCCTCCCTAATGGGATTTACTTCTTTTATTGAGGCTCATTTAATTAAGGGGTAGGGCATTCAATAAGGGGGAGGAATATTCAGGATTTTTCTTGGAAAGGGGTAGAGACTTCTTGGAAGAATCCTGTGGGACATTTTGTGTCTTTATATGACCTTTCCATTTTCATTTATGGCAGCTGGCGGGGGGGGGGGGATTTTCATTTAACATGCTGATACATTAAAATGAACATATAAATAGGCTAGGAATTACTGCAAGGTAAAATCAGTCCATTGCTATGTTGGATCAAACTGGTTTTCTATTGGTTCTAAGCCATAAATCCACTGGGGGTTGGTCTTACTATCTCTGTGATAGTTTTTGTAGTCCTTATCAGTTACAGTTGTTTTATACGCACACTATTTCACATCTAGCCCTATTGGGTTTTAAGTGTAGGGAAGAAAAGTCTTGTTGGCTTCTGTGGATGAATCCCTAGGGAGAAAATGGAGTCAGGAATTCTGAGTCCATTAGGTACAAAATATAAACATCAGTCCTTTTTCTGTCCTATTTGCTTCCTTGACCTGTTGGTATTAATGTGAACTGAAAGAACTAAACAAATTGAGTTGAAACTCTAAGAGTTCTATTTCAGAGCACCTGGGTATAAGTTTGGCATTGAGGAAGTTAGATTGTCTTCCCTTGGGGAATCATTGAATATCTATGTGGATTTCATGTCACTGAAGTATTACTTTTATAGTGAATTGTCCTATCTGGGGCTGGATAGAGTCCATAGGCAACAGAGGAACTTTGTGGTGGCAAAAATCAAAGTGATAGAGAACTGAAGAGATACTTTTTGAAATTTTTCTAATGGAGTATAGAGGCCCACTTGGCTCCTTCCTCCCATACAAAGCCTATAATAGATTATGTAATTTAAAAAGGAAGAAGCCCCAAGAGGGATATAATACACAGATAAACCACTGATATGGTATGGAGGATTGTGATTAATAAAATTAATAAAATAATGTGACTGGCTCTTAAAAAAATTTGTACCATATGATCTCAACTATAAGTGGAACCTAATCAACAAAACAAACAAGCAAGCAGAATATAACCAGAGACATTGAAATAAAGAACACACTGACTGTAACCAGAGGGGTGGGGGCAGGGAGATAACGGGAAAAGGGGGAAGTGTTGTCAAGTAACATGTATAAAGGACAGATGGATACATGGAACAAGGGGGTAGGATCAAGGGTGAGAGGTGGGGATGGGTGAGGTGGGTGAGGGAGAAAATGGAAACAAATGTACTTGAACAACAATAAAAAAAGAAAAAGAACAATTCATGTCAATTACCTTCATCATGGCAGTTGATGATTTCTACCACAGAAGACAATAACTGATGTGGGAGGATGTGAAGTAGATGATAACATCTTCTAATTTAATATTTTATAAGGGAAGATTACATTTCTTTTTACATAAATTGGCCCTCTGGAAGCCTGGCATGTATCATGTAGTTAAAGTATAAAAAGGCCTAAGGAGGTGAGAATACCTAATCACTCAGTTATGATCTATTGTAATTACTTTTAAATGTTAATTCCTATATAAGTGGCTCTGACTAGAGATATTCATCTCTGCCATTAACCCTCATAATATGCAGTAATGAGAAGAAATATGTTGTGGCATATTTCGTTTTCTGACAGGCATTATTTGATTGCCTCATTTCTCTTTCATTGGTTTAGGGCATCTTGTTTTAAGAATGAAAATCTGCAGTGCCCAAGGGTCTAGGGTGAGAGTTAGACTTATAATACATAGAAAGGAATTTAGGGGCTCATCATTCATAATAAAAATGTGCTTTGTGGCTGGATTTTTTTTTTTGATTCACTGAAGGAAAGCTTTATACAAAAAAACAAAAATAAACAAAATAAGATAAAAACTCCTATCCCAGCTCTGAACAAAATGAATGTGTAATTAGTTATCTTGTTAATCCAAGAGTTTCAGAAGAATTTGTCTTGATGTATTTAGTGTATGGCATTGTGTAGCAAAGAACTGTGAAAACAGCAGTCTCTGAACTGCTTACCTCTGTTCCAGGCACCTTTAAGTAGTTCCAACTAATTCTGGCATGCTCATAAAGAGCATGAGAAAAGTGACGAGTGTATGTATTTTTGATAATTTTTTCTCTGTCTCTATCATTAATGAGACTTCTTGTTTTGCTAGTGCATTTTCTTCCTAACACCTGCCCTTCACTGATAGCCCTTTCTGGACAGATTGTTCTTTGGGGTTAGTGAAAATTTGAAGATTATGTGTGGAAAACAGGACCAGATAGGTAGTAGAGAAAGGGCAGGACTTAACCAAATAAGTTTTCAATTTATTTATTTAGAATTGGAGAAAGATTATTAAAAGTGGGGGAAACAGATAAGAAGGAGTTAAAAGCACAAGGGCAGAAAATAGAAAAGGCACTTTTTTTATTGTTGTTCAAGTACAATTGTCTCTATTTTTACCCCACCATACCCCCAGCCCCACTACCCACCCTCGAACCAACCTCCTTTGGCTTTGTCCCTGTATCCTTCATACATGTTCCTTGATGCCCCCACCCACAATTACCCCCTACTATCTCCCTTCCCCCTCCTCTCTGGTTACTGTCAGATTGTTCTTTATTTCAATATCTCTGGTTATATTTTGCTGGCTTGTTTGTTTTGTTGAGTAGGTTCCACTTGTAGGTGAGATCATATGGTATTTCTTTTTCACTGCCTGGCTTGTTTCACTTAGCATAATGCTTTCCAGTTCCATCCATGCTGTCAGGAACGGTAGGAGCTCCTTTCTCTCTACTGTGTATAATTCCATTGTATAAATGTACCATAGTTTTTTGATCCATTCACTTACTAATGGGCACTTAGGTTGCTAGCAGCATTTGGCTATTGTGAATTGTGCTCCTATTAACATTGGGGTGCATAGGGTTTTTTGAATTGGTGTATCAGGATTCTTAGGGTATAATCCCAATAGTGGATTTGCAGGGTCAAAAGACAGCTCCATTTTTAATTTCCTGAGGAAATTCTGCACTGTTTTCCACAGTGGCTGCATTAGTCTACATTCCCACCAATAGTGCACTAGAGTTCCCTTATCTCCACAACCTCTCCAACACTTGTTTGTTGATTTGTTTATGATGGCCATTGTCACCAGTGTGAAGTGATATTTCATTGTGGCCTTAATTTGCATCTCTCTGATGCCTAGTGATGTTGAGCATCTCTTCATATGTCTCTGGGGCCTCTGTATGTCCTTCTTAGAGAAGTGCCTGTTCAGGTCCTTTACCCATTTTTTAATTGGGTTGTTTGTGTTCCTGGAGTGGAGTCGTGTGAGTGCATTATATATTTTGGAGATCAAACCCTTGTCTGAGGTATCATTTGCAATTATATTTTCCAATGTGGCTGGTTCTCTTTTCATTTTAATGCTATTTTCTTTAACCATGCAGAAGTTTTTTATTTTGATGAGATACCTTTTGTTTATTCTTTCCTTTATGTCCCTTGCTCTAGGGGACATATCAGTGAAAATATTGCTGCATGGAATATCTGAGATTTTCCTCCTATGTTCTCTTCTAGGACTTTTATGGTGTCACAACTTATATTTAAGTCTTTTATCTACCTTGCATTTATTTTTGTGTGTGGTATAAGTTGGTGGTCGAGTTTCATTTTTTTCTTGTAGCTGTCCAGCTCTCCCAAAACCATTTGTTGAAGAGGCTGTTTTTACTCCATTTTATGCTGCTGCCCCCTTTGTCAAATATTAATTGACCATAGAAACTTGGGTTTATTTCTTGACTCTCTATTCTGTTCCAATTATCTTTGTGTCTGTTCTTATGCTAGTACCAGACTGTTTTGAATACAGTGGCCTTGTAATATATTTGATATCAGGTTTTGTGATCCTTCCTACTTTGTTCTTGTTTCTCAAAATTGCTGTAGCTATTCAGAGTCATTTATGGTTCCACATACATTTTTGAAATGTTTTTTCTATATCTGTGAAGTACATCATTGGTATTTCAAGAAGGATTGCATTGAATCTATAAATTGCTTTGGGTAATATGGACATTTTGATGATGTTAGTTCTTCCAATCCATGAACACAGTATATGCTTCCATTTATTTTTGTCTTTCTTAATTTCTTTAGAAGATAGATAAGTGTCTTTTTATGAATTTGAAAACAATAGCTCCTGAAAATCCTTCCCCCCAACTGCCCCCTCCCCCCTCTCTTCTGGCTATTGTTAGATTTTTCTTAATTTCAATGTGTTTGGTTATATTTTGTTTGATTAATAAACTTGGCCCCTTTTATTCATAAAAAAATTTTGAAAATAGAGCAGTGACAAAGTACCTGCAATATGAATACAAAGTAAAAGAGAGTGATATCAGAATTTGCTGTGATATAGATCTTTCTATTATAGAATTTAAAATTCAAGTTAAGGATTTATTATTTTAAATTTATTTCTTGGTTTCTGAATTGTCTCATCCATTGCAATATAGCTCTAGTTTAGGTCCAGGTGTGTGATGCTTCTAAAAGTCTACATATAATTATCTTTCTAGGGGTTGCTTAGTTAAGAAAAGGGGTTGAGTCATCAAGGAACATGTATAAAGGACCCATGGACAAAGACAACTGTGGTGAGGAGAGCATTGAATGTGGGAGGTTGTGGTGGGTAGGGAGAGGGAGAGTAATGGTGAGAAAATAGGGGCAAATGTAATTGAACAACAATAAAAAAAGAAAAGAAAAGGGGTCTTCAAAGAACAGGGCTTAGGCCAAATTCAGTCTACTCTCTGTTTTGGTGAATAAAGTTTTATTGAAACACAGTTTCATTCATTTGAATGAATGAACAGCCATGTTCATTCATTTACTTGTCTATTTTGCTTTCACATTGCATGGACAGAGATGAGTAGTTATATTAGAGACCTTATGGCTTACAAAGCCAAAAATATTTATGGCCCTGTTTTCTTTCACTTAAACTCTTTAATTTGAGATAATTTTCCATTCACATGCCATTAGAAGGAATAATGTAGAGATATCTCAGGCAGGCTGCAGCTCATTTTCCCCACCATGGTACAATACCACAACAAAGAAAAGTTCCATCTCCAAAAGAACCTATCATGTCACCCTTTTATCACGGAATCTACTTCTTTTTCAGTCCCCACCCCTTTCTTCACCTCTGAAAACTGCTAAGCTCTTCTCCATTTTTATAATTTTGTCATTTTAAGAATATTGCACATAGATGGGAACATATAGAATTTTACCTTTTGAAATTGGTTTATTTCACCTAGTAAAATACCCTGGAGATTCATCTAAATTATTAAATGTATCAAAATTTTATTCCTTTCTATTGCAAAGTAGTATACCATTGTAGTATTTATACTACAGTTTGCTTAACCATTTCCATTGAAGTATATCTGGGTTGTTCCCAACTTTTGGATATTATAAGTAAAGCTGCTTTAAACATTTGTGTAAAGGTTTTGTGTGACATGTCTTTACCTTGGATAAATGCCCAGGTGTGTAATTGCTGGGTCATAAGGTAGTTGCATGTTTAGTTTCTCTAAGAATCTGCCAAGCTGTCTTTCAGAGTTGCTGTACCATTTTGCATTGCCGTAAACAATGTACAAATGATTTCATTTTTCTGTATGCTTGACAGCATTTGTTGTTGCTAGTTTTTATTTTAGCCATTCTGGTAGGTGATAGTGTTATCTCATTATGGTTTTAATTTGCATTTCTGTAATAGTTAAATATGTTTGATTTCTTTTTATATGCTTTTTTGATATCAATATACTGTTTTTGATGAAATGATGATGTCTTTTGCATATTTTTAATTGGATTTATTTACTATTGAGTTTTTGACATTTCTTTATTCTAGATACTATTGTATTGTCAGACATGTTGTTTGAAAATATTTTCTCCCACTTTATAGCTTTTCTTTTTTATCCTCCTAACAGGGTGTTTCACAAAGCCAAAATTTATAATTTCAATGAAGTCTATGGATTTTTTGATGGCCCTATATCCCAAAAATTTTTCTCATGGTTTTTTACTAAATGCTCATATTTTTACTTTGATCTGTTTTGAGTTAATTTTTGTACAAGGTGAGAATTTTGTCTAGTTCCTCTCTCTTTTTTTATGTCTATGGATGTTTAATTGCTCCTGAACCATTTGTTGAAAAGTACTGTCAGACATTTTATTTTACTTTAATTTTTTAAATATATTTATTAATTTTAGAGAGAGGAAAAAAAAGTGTGAAAGAGAAACTCTGATGGGCTGCCTCCCCTACATGCAAAGACCAGGGATCAAACCCACAACCTAGGTATGTGCCCTGACTGGGAATTAAACCCCCAACCTTTTGGTGTACAGGACACGACATCAACCAAGAGAGGCACACCAACCAGGGCTCTGCCAGACCTTTATTAGAAAAGGTTTGCTGACCCTTGATCTGGGATATTATGAAATGTGTTTTAGCAAGTACACTATTGAAAGAGAACCCAGTCTAATTTACTGTATAACAATATAAGCATGAATATATTCAACAAACCTTAAAAAGATATATTATGAAGTTTTTATTAAAATGACTCTTCCTTTTTCACTAATAAATGAGTAAAAAAAAGATATCAATATCGAAAAATAGTGCCTGATTTTATTTATTCCATATTTCTCTACCAATATTATTCTGGTCCAGTTGAACAACTTCTAAGGACTCTATAGGCATTTTCTTTTATATTGTATAGGACTTTGTTGTTTTATTGTACTAGGATAATTTTCAAGACTTGCAAAAAGTTTTCAAAAATTTCTCCTCTTGTTTGTGTTCAAAGTTCAATTTGACCTCTGGGTTTTTGTAACCAAAGGTTTAACTGAGTGTATGAAGCTTTGAAAAATGCAGTCAGGCCGTTTCATTAATTTCCCAGGATGGTTTTACCCTTTTATAATCTGAGTATTCTGATGTCTTGCATTCAAATTCCCCTTACTGCATTGCCATGAAGGAGAGGCATTTAAAACGCCTTGACAAAATGGATAGTTCTTTGTTAAAAACATGCACAACATGACATTTTGAGTAAACATTATTGGTTATTTTCTTCCCATCTTAGCTATAACTATCCAAAAGATATTCCAAATCAATAATTTAATAACTAATGGTATGAAGGTCATAGTCTTTTTTTTAATTAATTTTTTTATTTTAGATTATTCAGTGCAGTTTCTATCCTTTATTCCCATTCCAGTCCACCCACCCAT
>CM052544.1:40598323-40623430 GCA_028533065.1 Trachops cirrhosus | reverse complement strand
CTGACAGTCTGATGGGCACTCCTTTGTAGGTAACTCTCATTTTGTCTTGCTGCTTCTAAGATTCTCTCCTTCATTTTAATCTTGGCTAATGTAATTATGATGTGCCTTGGTGTGTTCCTCCTGGGGTCCAAATTCTTTTGGACTTTCTGAGCTTCCTGGACTTCCTGGAATTCTATTTCCTTTACCAGATTGGGGAAGTTTTCCTTCATTATTTGTTCAAATAAATTTTCATTTTATTGCTCTTCCTCTTCTCCTTCTGGTACCCCTATAATTTGGATGTTGGAATATTTAAAGATGTCCTGGAGGTTCCTAAGTCTCTCCTCATTTTCTTGAATTCTTGTTTCTTCATTCTGTTCTGGTCAACTGTTTATTTTTTCCTTCTTGTCCAAACCATTGATTTGAGTCCCAGTTTCTGTCCTTTTGCTGTTGGTTCCCTGTACATTTTCCTTTATTTCACTTTTCATAGCCTTCACTTTTTCTTCTATTTTGCAACCATACTCAAACAATTCTGTGAGCATCCTGATTACCAGTGTTTTGAACTGTGCATCTGATAGGTTGGCTACCTCTTTGTCGCTTAGTTGTGTTTTTTCTGGAGCTTTGATCTCTTCTTTGTTTGGGCCATTTTTTTTTGTCTTGATGCGTCTGTTATGTAGTGAGGGGCAGAGCCTTAAGTATTCACCAGGGCGGGGTAACCCATCACTGTGTTGTGTCACTGTATGTGGGGAAGGGGTCTGAGAGGAAACAATGGCGCTTGCTCATCTCTCTGCCAGATTTCAGTTACTTCCCCCACTTCCCATGAGGACATTGGGCCCTTCTGGTGCTGATTCCTGGGTGGGTGGGTTTGTGGATGTTCCAGAACCCTCTGGGTCTTTCCAACAAACTTTCCTGTGAGGCTGGGAGTTCCTGCTCCCGCTTTGTGTCACCTGGTTTATCTGTGAATGAATGCGGGACCGCCTGGTCTGCCAGCTGCAGCCTTGCAGCTAGTCCTCTCCGCCCTGGCTGCTCGACTCTGCCCCTTCTAATGGTCTGAATGAATGTGTCTTCTATAACTCCTTGGTTGTCAGACTTCCATACAATTTGATTTTCTGTCAGTTCTGATTGCTTTTGTTTTTAAGTTTGTTGTTGTAAACAACAAACTTTAGGTTGTGCAGGGAGGCACAGTGTGTCTACCTATGCCTCCATCTTGGCCAGAAATCCTAAAGAAGGCTTTTTTCTTTTAAAAATACCTTGGGGGTTTTAAAAAAATTTGTATCAACAAAGAAAAATAATGTATTAAATAATAATAGCATGGACGTGGAGAAAATCAGGATGTCACATGGATACCCAATTTGGGAAATGCGCTCCTTGGCTGAGCTGGGGGTTGGGAGGCCAACTGGTCTTCTTTTTAATGATTCAACACATGTATATTAGACCATTGAAATTGAATGTGGTAGGTGGGTATGAATAGGGCAGGGGAAAATAATGGGGGAAATGGGGACAACTATAATTGAAAAACAGTAAAAAAATTCCAGTATATCTCAAATAGAAAAAAATTATCATAAATATCACTGATTTATTGTTTTTTTAAAACTCTTTTCTCTCTTTGACTTATTACTTTATTTTTGTTGACATTCACTATTCTGTCTTTTTAATCTCTATAATGTTGCTAAGCCCATTTTAATTTAAAATACTATATTTTCTATTCTAGACTTGCCATATTATTTTTTTAAAATTTCCAGTCTTTTGCTACAATGTGATTCTTTATCTGTCCATGATTCTTTCAAAAACCTGAGCCTAATTCTAATCACTATTTTAAAGATTTTTTTCTGATGATTGTAAAATATGGAGCATCTTAGAATACATTTTATTGACTCCCCCCACCCCTGCCAATGTGTCACACTTTTTCTTCTTTACGTGCCTAGTAATTTTTAAATATGCAGGGTCTAGCACAAATAATGCCCCCTTTTTTATTATAAAATCTTTTATTACAAAATAATAAGTATGTAATTCTGTAAAATAACAATATCACACTCACACACACTACATGACATTTTAAGTGAAGTTCAAATTAAAACTATAATTTATTACACCCATATTATGATCCTACCAACCACACTCAAGCAGGCCAAACTTCTACTGGACCCTGTATTCTAGATGTTGAGAATGTTGTGAAGACTGGATTATCATTCTATGAATGGGGGTATTTGAGGGGTTTTGTTGTTGTTGTTTTGCCTTTTTCTTTCCAGTATTTAATTTGCTAGATAATCACCTCGAATGAAGTTTAGTTTTATTTTTTTGTTAGGTAACAAAATTCAAGCCATGTTTACTAAAACAATATAATTTAGCAGAATTCAAAGTCTATAGTTTCTGACCGCAGCTGTGGCCAACAACTAAAATCTCTGTAATGTTTATTCAGTCTTCCGTCTGTGTTCCTTTTTTTAATTGTATTTTTTCCATTACCATTTATCCCTCATTTATGCTCTTCTGTCTCCACACACTTTCCTCCCTGCTGCAATCACCCAACTGTTGCCCATGTCCATGACTCATTTTTCTTTTTTTCCTGATTCCTCAACACCCCAACCCCCCATAACTATACTCCTGCTTTCTATCTATGTGTCTGTTTCTATTTTGTTTGTTAGTTCAGTTTGTTCACTAACTTCCACATATGAGTGAAATCATTTGGTATTTGTCTTTCTCTGACTGGATTATTTCACTTATTATAGCATAATGTTCTCCAGGTCCATCCATGCTGTTGCAAAGGGTAAAATTTTCTTATTTCTTATGGCTGGGTAGTATCCATTATGTAAATGTACTGTAGCTTTTTTTATCTACTCATCTACTGATGGACACTGGGGCTGCTTCCAAATCTTACCAATAGTAAATAATGCTGCAATGAACATAGGGGTGCTTATATTCTTTCAATTAGTGTTTTGGGTTTCTTCAGATAAATTCCCAGAAGTTGAATCACTGGGACATAAAGCAGTTCCATTTTTAATTTTTTAAGGTAACTCTATACTGCTTTCCACAGTGGCTATACAAATCTGCATTCCCACCAATAGTGGGTTCCCCTTTCTCCACATCCTCGCCAGCACTTGTTTGTTGATTTATTAATGGTAGCCATTCTGACCCATGTGAGGTGATACCTCATTATGGTTTTAATTTGTATTTCTCTGATTATTAGTGACATTGAGCATCTTTTCATATATCTGTTGGCCATCTGGATGTCCTCTCTGGAGAAGTGTTCATTCAGAGTGTTTGTCCATTTTTTAATTGGATTGTTTGCTTTCTTGGTGTTAAGTTTCATAAGTTCTTTATCAATTTTGTGTATCAGATGTATTGTAAAATATGTGGACTGTCTTTTTATTTTGTTGATGGTTTCCTTTACTGTACAAAATCTTTTTAGTTTGATGTAGTCCCATTTGTTTATTTTTTGTTTTGATTCTCTTAACTGAGGAGATATATCAGAAAAAGTATTGCTACAAGCAGTGTCTGAGATTTCATTGCCTATGTTTTCCTCTAGGATTTTTATGGTTTTGGGTCTAACATTTAAGTCTTTAATCCATTTCAAATTTATTCTTGTGTGTATAGTAGCAGGATACAAAATTAATATTCAGAAATTAATTATATTTTTATATGCCAATAATGAACTATCAGAAAGGGAAATTAAGAAAACAATCTCATTCACAATTCCTTCAAAAAGAATAAAATACCTAGGAATAAATGTACCCAAGGATGTAAAAGACCTATACTCAGAAAATTATAAGACACTGAAGAAAGAAATTGAAGAAGATACAAATAAGTGGAAGGACATACTGTGTTCATAAACAGGAGGAATTAACATCATTAAAATGTCTATACTACCCAAAGAAATCTATAGATTCAGCATAATTTCTATCAAGATACCAATGATGTATGTCACAGAACTAGAAAAAATATTTCAAAAACTTATATGGAATGGCAAAAGGTCCTGAGTAAAAACAATGATCTTGAGAAAGAACAACGTTAGAGGAATCATGCTCCCTAATATCAAACTATAGTAGAATGCCATTGTAATAAAAACAACATGGTCCTGGCATAAAAACAGACACATAGATCAATGGAACAGAATAGAGAGCTCAGAAATCAACCCATGCCTTTAGAGTCAATTAATATTTGACAGAGAACACAAGCACATACAATGGGCTAGAGATAATTTATTCAATAAATGGTGTTGGAAAAATTATACAGAGTTGTGCACAAAAATGAAACGAGACCTCCATCTGTTGTTTCCCATTGAGAATTTTTGAGTATCTTCCACACATGAAGAATTGAGACAAGAAAGATTTTGAGGGGATTTTGGGCTCATCTCAACTGTACTTCTTTCTTTTCTGGCTTCCTTCCTATCAATGTTCAGATATTTTGCCAGTACATACTATATACTCTGATATCCCAAGTAAATCAAGACTATATTTTTGCTTAAGATTAAGCTGTTTTTTTGCAGTGAGCATTGGGGCATCTTTTAGGGGAAAACTATATACAGATGGATCTCTCCCAGTGGTCTTCACTTCTTTCAAGGATTGAAAACCTCTAATTTCAGCCTCCTTTTGTTTGCTCTTTGGTCACTTCAAAGAGTTATATTTTACATTTTATCCAAATTTTATAATTGTTATCTGCAGTGTAAGTAATCTAACATAAAATACATTGCCATTAGCAGAAACAGAAGCTGGAGTAAGTTTTTTTTTTTTTAATCTCCAAATCTCTAGCACTAGCAAGGTTCTTCATGATTACTAGATCATCGACAAATGTATATTGAGCAAATGAATATGTATTTATACAAAAAAATGACTTCACCTGAGAGGAAAGGATAGTGTGGAAAACAGTATGATTCCCTTTCACTGCCAAGTCCCCTTGCAACTCACTGTAGGCCTAGCGATACCATTGTAGACCATTGACACACTGTATGCCCTTGGATCTCCCCATAGTTTAATTTTGGACAATTTCTCCCAATCAGGATTTCCAATTAGTTTTATAAACTTACAGATCACCCCTCTCTTTTAGTTTGCTATCTGTGAATTGAAGAGACATTCCAATTTTCAAATGAACCTTAGAGACAGACATAGAAACTGCTCTTCTTGCTTGAATAACATGGAGATTCTCAAGGGAGAGAGGAGTGGATTTAGAAAACCTTTGCTTCCTTTTGATTCCTTTTTTCAACATCAGTGGTAAACGTTTAAAAAAGAATTTGTCCATCACTTTGCCTGAGGTTTTGTTCAATGGAAAGGCTTTGTATAATTTTGCTTTGCTTAAATGAAATCAGGAGGTGAAATTAGGCTTTTGAGTTTTGTGTAGAAATCCAATTTCTATTTCCTCCCTCAACTACCACTCCTTAAACTCTTTTTACTACCTGTAAGCCTATGTTATACATTTTACCCAGTGCTTGTGAACAATCCAAATTTATATCATTGTTTTCTATATTTATTTGTTTACCTGTGTTCTTGCCAGTTTTGTCTATAATAGATTTATAATTCCCAGAGATCACAGAACATGTTAATCAACTTGCTTTGTAGGTTGTCTTGCAACTGAATTATGCACTGAATTTCATGAAAATTTTAATAATGGCTTCTAGGATATAAAATACATAGATGACATAAAATTAACCTTTTCCTACCTCCAATCTCCTCTTTGAAACAAAGAGGAGATGCCCTGCCAACAGATTAAAGTTTCTAAACAAACTCTTTTATGATTTATTATTTCATTATATATTGAATATTCTTTCAACAAATATTTATGAGGCTTTATTTTCTATTAGTCATCATTCTAGGTATACAGGGCTCAGTGATGAAAGATACTGAGTTCGATGTGATTCAATGAAAAGTGAAATAGAATATTGAGACTCTCATGCTTGAAGGGAGGAATAAATTTGGAATAGCAAAGCATAAAGAAATAAACAGGAATTTTAAGTAATGGACAATAATGGACCTCAACTATGACCAGCTCTACCTGAGAGGACTCCCAAAAGAAGCAGTGATTGAGTTGCAACTTAAACATAGCTAATAATTTTACTTAAGGCCAAACCAGATTGATTTTCAGTTAGTGAATCTAGTGAGCATATATTTCCATGGTGGGTCTCCTTGGCATATTTGTTTATTGTCTGAAGTATGAATGAAATGGGGAAGGGGAGTGAGGATGCTGTTTGGAGGACATTAGTGTTCTTGGTGAGATAAGAACAGAGAGACAAGGATGATAAATAATATGGCAAAGTATTTGCCCTCCCTTCTTTTTCTAAAGCTGTTAGGGTAATTCTGATTAATTTTTGGAAAATGAGTTGAGGGTCTATAGAAGAAGGAGAGCTTGTAAGGCAAAAGACTTTGAGAGACCCTGGACACAAATGGTATTGTTTTGAAGCAGTAATGAACATCTATTATTTTTTACTATCACCTCCAGTTACTAATTTTCTGATGTTCCCAATTTTCCTTTATTTTTTGAAATTTTTTTATTTTTAAAAGATTTTATTTATTCATTTTTAGAGAGGGGAAGGGAAGGAGAAAGAGGGGAAAAAAACATCAATGTGTGGCTGTCTCTTGAGCTCCCACTACTGGGGACCTGGCCCACAAACCCACTGACCCACACCAGCCAGGCCCCCCCTTTTTTTATTAAGAAGCAATTCTCTTTTAATCTTAGGCCAAATGCTACAGGGGGACTCATCTACCCCTAGATGCTTAGGTGGAACATGGTACAGACCTATTCAATCAGTATATTCAACCTTTACTATCCTTGACTTAGGATAGGGGTGTCAAACTCATTTTAACTGGGGGCCACGTCAGGTTTGCAGTTGCCTTCAAAGGGCCTAATGTAATTTCAACTTCTTAATAGTTAAGGAGTAGTTACATTTATACAGTCCTAAAATTATTTTGGCCCTTTGAAGGCAACCACAAGGCTGATGTGGCCCCAGTGCTGGCTTAGGATATTAAAACAGATATTCTAGAGACTATCTAGGTGCATTTTTTGAGTGCCTGTGGGGAAGACACTCTTCCACAGTCATTGATGTCAGGTTTGTTTATGCTTGAGCCTAAGCAAACAAAAGAAAAGCAAAGTCAAGATATAAAATCAGTGAGCAAATTAAGTTCTGATGACATTGTATAAGCTACAGACCCAGCCATGTTTGAATGAAATTTTCAGATATGGAAGCCAAGGAATTATTGACATGGCTTAATAATTTTGAGTTAGGTTTTTTAAAGAAGACTTAAGTGAGAAAGTTTAATACAGAATCAGCAAAATGACTTGACATTCCATATCACTCCTCCCCTAGGCCCCCTATTCCTAGTTGGTGATACAGTGCAGAGCTCTGACCCTTTGAGAACTTGGCATGGCCACTACTGAATGATTGCAAATGATGGCTCAGTGCAACAGTGGGACAGATGATCCCCCTAAAAGTAGTTGTCCTGTAAGCAACAGATCAAAATCAAAGAAATGAAAATAAACATGTCTCATAAGAACCCCTCAGAAATCACGGAAAAGACATGGAGGGGGAGCTGCTGTCTAATGGCAATATAATGGGCCAAGTACTCTGGTAGTTTGAGCCTTGATGTTACATATTACATTGATGTTACATTTGTACTCAATGACAGGTTGGCTGGAATATTTGAATTACATAAAACATGGTGTGAGGTCAGCAGGCTACAAAATTGGAAAAGGCATCACACAGAGTAAGAAAGGCATTAACAGATAAAGCGTGAGAGAACATGGCGCATGTAGGGAATAGTAAATAGCTGGGTATGAGTGAAGCAATGGAGTATGTTTTTAGGGGAAGAGGATGCATGTAGCATTACAGGTATGTGAGGCTAGCTAGCTCACTTTCCCTTTTCCCAAAATATACCAACGCCTAAATTGTACTCTTTAGCCTGGCATCCAAGATTCATTTTTATATTAAATTTCCCCCTTAAATTTTTTTCACGCAAGCTCTACTTCTCCCTCCTTCACGGAGCTGATGAAGTGCTTTGTCCTAGTTTTTGCTCAGAGTCATTCTCCTCACCGAGAGATCATCCTCCAGTGAATGCAATGTATTCTATTACCTGATGCTAATTACAAATTGCTATGTATGGTAATTCACCTTTTAAAAATGGATCCGTGTTATCTTATCAAATTATTTTGTAATGCCATTGAGGGGCAAGGGAGAGAACACTGTGTTTGTCATTTTTCACCTCCTAAAGGGCCTAGTACAGTCCTCAGAATGTCGTCTCCAATGAGCAAAGTTGTGCTGATTTGTATATAAGATCATGGACTATCAGCATGTAACTTTCCTTCAGCTTTTTATATACCAGGGGAATCCCAGGATCAGGCCATATGCCAGGATATCATATCTTCTTTGTTAGGGAACCACTTTGCAAGATGTGGAAATATAGCTCAGCACCCACATGGAAAACCAGGGGGGAGCAAGTCGGCACGCACGACCATGCCCGTGAAGAAGTTCTCCTGTGGGGAATCAGGCCTACTTTGTGACTTGCTCTTGCTAAAACTCTCTCACCCTGAGTTCAGGCAGCAAGCACTTGCTGCATATCTTTAAAGTAAATTCCTGAAGTCTGTGCTAATTCTCCTAAGGACTGAAGTGTAACCAGACCTGTTACTCTTATCGTTCCCTTGCATTTGCAGCATTTTTTCCTTGTTGATTTGTAAGAAGTAATCAGCAACATCCTTCCTGTTGCTATCTGTAAAAAGTAATTACCTAAAGCAAACCTAAGTATAATGAATGAAAACCTTCTTTGATGTATGCAATTAGAAAGCCAGTAAAAGCTTGTCAAGGCAAGGGTCTGTGTGCTCTCCCCTTGAGAGAGTAGCCGGGCCATCCCTTTTCCTCCACAGGACTCCATAGTCCGTGTGAATATATCTTGTCTCATCCATGATGTTGTGGACATTGCAGGCTGCTGTCCATGCCACTTCCTGAAGGGGATTTGGAAGTTATCACATTGATCACAATCCAGAGACAGACACCTTTGCTCTCACCATCCTAGCGTATCTTGGCAAGACCTCAAAGACTCCCTGGCACTGTTCAGTGAATCATATGTAGAGCTTTTAGAGGCTGGCAACTATGAAGAGGGGTTCCGTGGTGGGAAGCTTGTAGCCTATCTGCTAGTGACTGTACTATGCCACAGAATTTCCCAGGAATTGTTGTTTGTTTTGTTTTGTTTTTTCCCCAACCTGCAAAGGCATCACTTGCTACCCAGCAGCTTTGCAGCTGGCTTTAACTGTGTGACCTGTTAACAATCCCAGAGCCATTTCCTCCTCTGAGACCACTTTGAAGCACACAGGTGAACAGGCAGGGCAAGAGCACTTAGGGAGATGAAGTGTTGTTGCCTGGATGCCCATAAGCTGTTGTTACAGGGGGCAAGGGTCTTGCTTTGGTGGCTTCTGGGACTTAAAGACTCATTTCAAGAATTGTGTTTTTCCTTTTGTGAAAAACCTTAACTACCCCCTTATATTTCAAATACTAAAAAGAACATTTAACAACTTAATCATATGAAGTATCAAAAGGGAACTAGCTGACACCTTGATGGATAAGAATAATGTAGAAAATTGTTTCCCAAATTATGTGCCTTAGATAACTAGTTCTGTCTGAGGCTAATGCCTGTTATGAGACAAAGGGCTTCTGTGATCAAATAGCTTATGGAATTTCTGGGTTTTCTTACCATAACATGTCTTACAGCTTATAATTTGCCTATGAACCTGATGAATCTCTAAGAGGTGGTTATAGAGTACAGTATTTGCCAAATATATTTGAGCACACAAACATTTTCATGAAAAAATACAAATTCATACCTTCCTGATGTTTGCATTTATGGGAAAAGCCATTCTAGATGTTTTCATGTGTAAGGAAGAAGGATGATTATAGTTCCCTTGCTAATGAAGTGCTTGCTGGTAAGTGTTCTTAAGTTATCTTCATGAGCTGCATAAAAAAAGTCCCTTTCTGTTTGTATATGTTTCTGTATACATACTTATTCACTCATTCATTCATTCAGTCATAATTCAGGGTACCAGGTGCTACTATAAGGGGCTTCACTTTTCCTCTAGGCCTGTTGTAAGTCCTCCACAGAGTTTGTAACAAGACTTTTCCTCTCTGGTTGTGTTATCCCCATGTCATAGAAAAAATCTGTAGTAGAGCTACATCACCTCTTTAAATGATGAAATTTCATTTGGTTTTTTATGATCAGTTGGTTGAGAAACTATATAATCACAGGATATTATGGATTTATTAAAATATTGCATTTGTGTTCATTCTAAGCAGCATGCTAAAATTCTATTTCATATTTTTATGAGATATATAACATGTTGGTTTACAGATAGTACTTATTGTACAAGTAGATTAAAGAATCTTTTAAAATAACCCCAGTATCTGTAAGTCTTCTAGAACATGGGATAAAAAATAGTTTTGTGAATCAGATAGAAGTGAGTCTGAATATGAACTCAGTCACTGGTAAGTGGTGTGAGTAACGAAGTTAAGCGATTTCTCTAAGCCTCATTTATTAGAATGATTTGATGATTGGATAAGTTAACATAAATAGACACACTGCATATAGGTGGCAGATCTCTTAGGCTTCTCTTTCATTGAAAACAGACATAAAACAAAGCTGTGGTTAGAAAACACATTTTGAGACAAAAATGTCTCAAATGTTCTAGTTGTCTTTATTTTTTCTGGTTCCAAAGTGAACATGGAAAGAGAGAATTCTCATAATTATTGGAATTTTAAATACATAAACCAGATGAAATTAAATAAATGATATTGAGTACTGCGTGTCAGATCTTATTGGAAGTGCTTTCTGTGACTTTAAAGCATTTGACCCTCACAAAAGTCTTATAAGACCCCTTTGTTATCCCCAATTTTAAAGATGCCCAAGATTCCACATCTAAAAATTGGTAGTTCTAGCTTTTAAACTCAAAGTGTATTTTTCCAGCAACTCTGTTCTTGTAGTTTCAGATATACATCATGTAGAGTCCTCATTTGCCACATTGTACTAACTCAAGGATCTCATGACATTGGAATATTGACAGGCCCTGCTATTTCCCTAGGAATAGCAATACTATTGTTAGGATATTAGTATATGTATTTAATTTTTCCAGCCCATTGCTATGCTAAAATATAGAAACTGTTATGCATCATGCTAAGAAATGGTTATTTTTTGATATTAAAGCTAGATAATAAACATTCCTAAAAGCTTGAACTGCATTACTCCAGTGAGGTGTTTCAATGTTTTAGATAGCTAAAGACCTGTGTCAAGGAACAATGAAGTTAGGAGGTACTCAAAAGGTCATCTTGCTTATTCTCCTGAGGATTAGCTGCTAAATTTATTCAACAGTCTTAGTCAGTACTTCTAAGACTATGCAAGTCCTAGAGACAGGAGAAGAGTAAAGAACTACCCATCTCCTTGGAAAGCTCAAGATTTAGAAAGTATAACGAGTAGGTAAGTAAATCGTGACCTTGCCTTGCTATTAGGAGCATTTATGTGAGCTTATCAACATAGAAGAAGATAGGAATATCAATAAATAGTTCAAAATATAATAGAGTGGACTTCAAATTTTATTTGATAACTGTTGGTGGCATATAATGGTATGTCTAATTGTAAGAAGTTTGTTTTTGAGGTCAGTCATACTCATTCTTGATTTTATCATTGGTGTTTTCAGATCTCCGTTCTCATGAACATATGATATTTTTAGGACTATAAGATGCACTGAACCATAAGACACACCTAGGTTTTAGAGGAGGACAATAGGAAAAAAAAATTTGAAACAAAAAATGTGGTAAAATATTTAATAACCTGTGACCTTGTTCCACCACTGCCGCCCCCCACCCCAACACACAGCATGCTGGATAAGCTACATTCAGACTATAAGACACAACCCTCTTTTCCTTCCAAATTGGGGGGTGTGTCTTATAGTCCAAAAAATATGAGTAATAATGTAGTGGTTAATCATACCTGCTCTGGAGTTGGATGACATGAGTTTGAATCCACTTCCATCAATTGATAGCCCTCTGACCTTGGGAAAGTTATTTAGCCCCCTCTAAGCCTCAATTTCACCATCTATAAAGTAGAAATAATAAGTGAGAAAAACCATGTAAACATTCAATACATGTTAAATACAGCTATTTCTATTATTGTTGGTGAGGAGAAAATGATGAAGTGTGAGATTAAAAACAATATATTTGTACACTTAGTTTAAAGCTTATTTTCATAGACAATAAGAAAGGAAAGAGATTTTTATATATAAATTGAAGCATGCATTTGAGAAAATCTGGGCACTTCTCCCACTGATGCTAATCATACCCATGTGCCTAATAATTTACATAGTTGCCTATCTATATTGTTCATTGTGTGAGATAAACCGTAGTCTCATTCATTAAGCAAGAGGCTCATTCTTCTAGAGTGGTAGATGAGTTGGCCTGGGATTAAAACAATCATGAAAGCCTGTGGCTTAGTTTTCTCTCCCTGTCCTTGCTATGGTCCAGTCCATCCACAAAAGGGACCAGAAGAAAGTCAACTGTTTTTAGCATCATATATGCTTGTCCTGATGGCTTTGTTTTAGTTCAATGTACACAGATTTGGGGTATGACATAGACATTTGCACTTTAATATTTATGCTTGTGCAAAGTTTACCAAAAACCAAGAGAGAGAGAAAAGGGAATAATTCAAGCCATTTGGCAATTTGGGGCTAGCTATAATGATCCAAGTATGGGTATCAGTGTTCTTTAAAATAAAATTGTCAACTTGAATAATGGACTCAGTGAAATTGACCAAATGTTTTACACTTGGTTAAATGCATTCTAGTTAGCCAATCAGCACAAACAACTGATTAAATCATTTGCCAAAAGTTTTCACTGAACAAACAACAAAATATACATGCAAGTTTTCTTTTCTTTTTTTTTTGACCTTTTTTTTCTGAAATCATGAAGTTGTGAAGGGAAATCATAGATGAATACCCACCAGTAGTCCTTTTGTAGTCTCCATATGATCTAAAACATTACCCTAGAATGACTTCACAATTTTGATTAAAAATGAAAATTTTAAATGGATGGACCATACTATTCAGAAAACTTTGATAATGACTCTGTGTGTACATTATTGCCTTGTGCACTACAGATATATCTAAAAAATAGGCATACTATATCATAAACGTATAGAATGTTTATATATGATCATATATAATATCCACATTCAATAATATACTATAATAACTAACTTCCTATATTTGATGTATTCAGATAAACCGTGCACTTAATTGTCATTAACACCCCTGGGTGCTGAAAGACGAGACTCATTAATGTTTTGTTAAAAATGACAGATCTCTGTCACAGAAATTGAATGACTTGCTCAATGTCATTCAGCCTGGAAAAGCTGGGATTAACCCCGGGTCTCTCAGACACTAGCCAGTAATTCTTCTCACTTAACAGCTAGATAAAACAATAGAATCAATATAGCATGTTGATCCATTTGGACCATAATTAGAGCTAGGACTAATTTATCCAGAATATTCTTTAATTTCACAAAGTTCATTCATAAATTATATGTTCCTTAAGTAGCTCAATAGCTAACATCAACTTTGGTATAACATTTGAGCCATGCAGAAATATTTTAATGCTTTCTTTGGCCAATCTTTGTAACTTTGCACATTTAAGCTCACCAGTAGGAATCCAGGTTGTCTAGTTAGGCAGGAAGATGTATACCTAAGATATCAGCTCTGTTTGGGATGTACATATCTGCCTAATTATTAAAGAAAACTTATTCTTGCTAAGTGTTGATATATACAAAAATAAAATTAAATCAGAGTGAAAAAAATTACATGATTATATGATGAGAGTTAATAGACCTCCTGCCAGAATTCCACGATTACTAGATAAATCTATCATAATCATGAATACTAAATACAAAAATGTATGGATTTTTCCTTTTGAGAATATATATAATGAAGCATTTTCATTCTTATATTAAGGAAATACATACAAAAACACATTATATATTCAGTCTTTTGGTGGTGGGAATATAGATGGATTCTGTTTAACTTTTTCCTATTTTCCTGTATTCTCCACATTTCTATAATAGTTACTCATTAACTTTATTATTAAATATTCAATAAAATTTATTTTTATGGAATAAGCAACTCTGAACTGGTCATTTTGTGAGTTAGCCATAAAGTGTACACAATCATAAGGCACATACACTATTTATTCTTGCCTAAAGGTCTCTGTAGCAGAATTAGCTGATCCCTTTGCCGGGAAATATCTTTCTGTATATCCTTTCATGGTTAACTTCTCATAATTTAGGCCTCATCATGTCATTAGAAGTCATTCTCATGAGTCCTCACTGTCCATTCTGTAGTTCTCAAATTTCTATCACATCACCACCTATTATGTACATCATAATTATTATCACAATCTAATATTTACCTTTTTGTTCCTAAGTTAGATTTGGGTCTAACAGAATTTAAGCTTCACAATAATATTGGCAATATACAGCTTTATTCATCACTACATCCCCAATGCACATGGCAGTACATAGTACATAGGAGATGCATAATAAATATTTTTTGAAGAATTGAGTCCAAATTAACTTAATGAGTGAATGAATTAATTGAGCTAAAATGGTTATCTACTAACCTTTTGGGCTGTATCTCCTATTCAAACCCAGAATCAATCTGTATTTAGAGATGGTTAAGTTATTCCAATGGATACCTTCATACCACAGAGTGACAGAGGATGTTGTCTTGTATCATGACACCCGTTCCTGTGATAGTGAGGGCTGTACTGGCACAGTTTTTTATTTTGAACAAAACACTGACCATCCCAAGCAGATACGTGATTGATAATCTATATTATCTGGGGAAAAATGGCACATTTCATATCTTAGAAAGCTGTTGGATTTGAACTAGTAAATACTAAATAAAAGGCTGTAGACTAGTATGTAAGTCTTCAACCCAGTAGAACATATTTAGTGTAATCATAAGGGATTTTTCACAAACGCAGTTCACAGAATGGAAAATATGCAGTGCAGCCAATTTTCTACTTCAGATCACATAACAAAAGCTCAGAACTGACAGCTTATACTTTATTAAATAGAATGCAAAGTGATAAACATGCACACAATCTTGTGGCTAATTGTATTTACTAACATTGCATGGTTAGAGAAGACAGAATATCTCTATGAGAAAAACTCCTGATTCTTTCTCTTTTCTTAATTTTTATTTATTTTTCTTTAATTTTCATATGTTTGCTTATTTTTTAAAGAATGTTAATATCTAAAGATAATAACATCTACTTATCTTTAAAGAATGTTAATACATTTTTTAAATTTAAGAAATATGTATTAAAAACCTACAATAAGCTAGGAACTATTTGAGATGCTGGGGATACTGCACTGAAGAAAAAAAATATATATATATACACACACATATTACTCTTTAATGACATTTATAGTCTAGTGGGTAGAGGGAAACAAATATATAATAAAAAATAAAGTACATCAGATAATGGTAAATATTAGGGAGAAAAATAAAGCAGGGATGAGAGTTATAAACTGTCAGCAGGGGATAGGGAGGAGGTATACCTGCAATGGCCCTGAGGTTAAAACATTTTTAGAAGTTTGAACCAATAGCAGTATAGCTAGCTGGAACTGATCAAGCAAGGAAGAGAGGAGTCAGAGGTGAGTCATGGCGGCATTGTAAACCAGATCATAGAGAGCATTACTGAAGACTCAGCTTCTGAGATAAAAAGGTACGGGAGAAAGAGCTTCAAGCTTAATTAAACATTTTTGGTTGAATCAACCAGAGAAAGAGGGTTTCCAGTTTCTGAAATGGGAGGATCTATTATTGGGAGGATCAAGTTTTGGTGGAGCATGAATGTCAGGAGTTTGATTTTACACACAATATTTTGAGAAGCCTTTAAACAATTTGTTTATGAGTCCACAACTCAGAGGACAGGTCTGGGAACCATAGGATAGAGATAGTATTGAAAGCAATGATACTGAATGAGATGACTGAAAGAGTATTGAGTTCCATGAAATTAGCCCCAGGCACACTTAAGTCTAGATGAGGAGTAGCCAGTTGTTGGGAAAATGGAGTCAGTCAGGCTCCTTCACTGGGATGTCTGGGTGACTGTGGCTTGGCAGTGTTCTTGTGGCCTTGAGTAAGGGCCTGCATGCATAGAATGAATCTCTGTTATATAACAAGAAGGTCAGTATTGGCACCTTTCTGGCTTGTGTGCACTTAGTATATAAGGGAGTCCCAACTCCTGCCTGACTTGCATGCAGCTCACTTGGATCACCCCATGCAATACAGGCACGTCAGATACCCCAACAGCTTCACATATTTTCTTCTGCCTGTCTGACTCCTATGTGAACCTGCCTGGCCTTGAACAGCTGCAGGACTCCAGTAAAGTAGGAAGAAAATCAGCAAACAGTATAGTGTCCTTGAAGCTTGCCAAATGATTTGGAGAATGGAGGGATTCACTCTGTTGTTATTATAATAGGTATAAAAAAACAAAGAAGAAGAAACTGGAAAGACCATTGAATTTTGCAGGATGGAGTTTCTTGGTGACTCTGACAAGAGAAATTTCACTTGAGTGTTGGGAATAAAAGTCCAACTGGAGTGAATTCAGGAAAAGATATAGAGATGGTGGTGACTCTTTTGAGAAGCTCTCTATAATGCAGAACTAAAAAGTGAATCAGTAGCCAAAGGAAATGTGGGAGTCAGAGAAAGAAGTTCTGAAGGTGAAAGAATTTACAGCATGTTTGTATTGTAATAGGAATGATCAGATAGAGAGGAGAAATGGAAAACTTAGTAAAGAGGAAAAAGGACTCATGGACATAGATGACAGTGTGGGGATTGTTTGGGGTAGGGGTAGCATAAGGGCACTAAATGGTAATAGAAAAAATACAACACAGATTAAAAAAAAGGAAGTGATAATTGCTAGAGTGATACTCAGGAGTGGATGAGAAAAAAACAGGACCTAGAGCAAATGTGAGGATGCATATTGATCTGTAGTAACAAAGAAGAAATTGTCAATCAAAATTGAAATTGTTGATTACATTGGTATAGACCAGTGATTTTCAACTGGTGTGCTGCAAGAATTTTTAAAACATGCGATACCTGATTATTTAGTCTGGGGCCCTGGGGCCTTTTCCCTTAGATTGTCAAATAAAAAAAAAAAATGACAACATGCAATATGACAATAGCCATCCAGTGTGAATGAAACAAAATCATATTTTTTGTCAGTCTGGCCAAAAATATATCTTTTGGTGTGCCACAGTATTTTAGTAATTAATTTATGTGTGCCATGAGATGAAAAAGGTTGAAAATCACTGGTAAAAGACAACAGAAAAAACAGTGGAGGTATCATGTGGATCTCCCATGTTTACTGCTTTTTTCTAAGTGAAATAGGAAACATGGGCTTCAGCTGTAAGTGAGGATTGGGGAGGAAAAGTTGAGAAGATTTATATTGTCTTCTAGAAAAATGGGAGAGTGAATGAATGAGAGAAGAGGTTGGCAAACTTTTTCTATGAAGGATCAGATAGTAAATGTTTTAGGCTCTGGGCCATCTGGACTCACATAATTTCTCAATTCTGACTTACAGTGGAAAACAGCTGTAGACAATATTATTTGTAAAAGAGACATTGAGCTGGATTTGACCATTGGGGCTACAGTATAAGAGACCATCTGAGAGTAGTGGTCATGAAAAAGTGAGGCTGATGGATACGTTGTGTATTTTTTTAATCAATTTTTTAGTGTTGAGTAAATGGAAAATCTAGCTTAACTGATTCTAAGGTTTTGCAAGGTAAGAGTAACAGAGTGAGGTAAAAGGGGAAGAAGCATGTATACAAAGTAACTAATATAATAATTAATAGTGGGATCTAAGGAGGCTCATTAAAGAAGAGGAAAGGACAGGAATGTGGGGAAGAGTAAAAAAAATAATAGTAGGCTCAAAGGATTGTGATTGTAGTTGCAGAAATGTTGGAGTGAGCATATTAGAGGGAGTATATTTAAAAAGATAGGAAATGTTCTCACCACCAAAACGAAATGGTAATGTTACGTGATGGAGGAGTTAGCTAATGCTATTGTTGTAGTCATTTAACAATATATGTGTATCAAATCAACACATTGTAGACCTTAAACTTACCCACTGTTATATGTCAATTACATCTCAATAAAACTGTAAAAAAATATAAAATAGGTGTTGCTTGGTGAATGAGGTGGTCAAATTGATATCCAGGGAATGCAGTTGCTAATAATAATAAGACCCAAGAAATGTCAATGAGAGTGAGGGACTGTGTTTGGGAAGGGCAAGATCTCTGGAGGAAAGAAAGTCAACATATGGAGAGGCCAGGGGATTGAAAGAATCATTCACACACATAGTTAATTCACAGTAAAATGAGATGGGTCATTTTAGGTAGTGACAGTGGACCAAATGATAAAATCTCCAAGGAATGATACTGTGGAATGATTTTGAAAAGGATGGGTAATAGGTGGTGTAGTCTGAAGGATGAAGCTTCAAATCTGTAAATGTATTTTGGAAAAAAGGGAGGAAGATGTCTGAAAGCCACAGTGAGGAGCAAGGAGGATGCTCACATACCTCCAGGTAGCAACAGGGATGTGGAAGGAAGAAACAAGTCACCACAGAGTGTACTGTAGGGAGAGAGCATCCACATAGGAGAATAAGGTCACAGAGCAAGAAGGTGGAGTTAATGTTTAAAGAGATGTTGGAAATATAGGAGGTTTTGCTCATTTCTGACTCTCAAGTTCAGCATACACTGGAGAAAGGTTTTGGGGGTTGGAGACTGGCTGAGAAGGACACAGAAATGGATACGCGTAGAGTGAAACTGGAAATGAAACTGCAGGATTATGTGGGATTCCTAGACTGGAAGAAGAATACAAGGCACAATGAGATTGGTCCTGATATACAGGCAGATGGTGATGAGGTGGGGAGGAGGAATGTTGTTATTGCCCAGACATACCTAAACAAGGGCAGCCTCACATTTCTAAGATCATCTGACATTTGATTCTCTGTTCTGGTTTGTGGCTTCACATCATAGGATTTTTGCCTTTTGCTCAAGACCTTCATGAAATTTTTTAATGTGAAGAATTATTTGCTTTAATTCTTAAAGTGATCTAATACTTAAAAGTCCTCTACTTCTCCCAGAACAGGGCTGGCATTCTCCCTCACCCTTTTTGGTTAACTTTTATCCCTGACTTCACTGTCCCTATGGAGATTTTGGCTTTTCTTGTTTTTTTGATAGGCAGATAATCTTAAATTGAAAGCCATTGCAACTCTGCAATGACAATAGAGTTCTGAAAGCCATGCATTTCAAAAATAAAAATTATGCTGAGCTCCTTTTTTTTCCTGTGCCTTCATCTTCGGAAGCTTTTTGGAGTTTGTCCTGATTCACTTTCAAAATATAAAAAAAGTATCATTTTCTTCCCTCAGGTTGTTCAAAGGTGATAGACACTTTTTATAACAAATAGAGTACTTGGATGATAATGCTTATTGGGGTAAAACATTTCTTAAGATGGGAGAATGAGCCCACAATATAATAATAACTTATTGTATGTTTAGAGCTAGGGTGACTATATCATTTATCATCCAACCAGGACTCTTTTTAAAGGGTGTGCTGTGAATAATTAATCTGGGACAGCAGGCATTATATTAGTGTGCTGCTAAGCTGCTTTAACAAAGACATCCCAAAATACAGAGGCTTAAATAACAGAAGTTTATTTCTCTCATATAATGTTCCAGAGGTGAGAGTTTGAAGATTGTAGAATAGCCTGTATTCTTTTATCTCTGCAAGTCTAAGGGCCAATCTGTTTGTAATAATTTTTCAGAAAACAGGAGGAGGAAAGAGAAAGTAGAGGCAAGCAGCAACTTTTTAAGGACTTGATTTAAAAAGTACACACCACTTTATTCACAGTGACTGACATGTACCATTGGACAGAAGAGAGCCATATGGTATACATAGCTGCATGGGAGGTTGGTGGACTTTTATTTTAAGAGAAGAAGATCTTGTTGTTTGGATATGGTTGTCAACCACCTCTAAGTGATCCATTTACACATGTGTGAGGTAATTTTTCTTTTTAAAAATATTTAATTTACGTATTTTTAGAGAGAGGGTAAAGGAGAGAGAAAGAGGAGAGAAACATTGGTTGGCTGCCCCCAGCCAGGCTTGGCTCACAACCCAGGCACATGCCCCTAACCAGGAATCAAAACGGCTAGTGTGGCTTGGTGGGTTGGGTGTCATCCTACAGACTGAAGGGTCACTGGTGTGAGCTAACTTTTGTCCTAGACTTCTAACCTGTGGTAGAAGAGTGATCATCTTATCCAAATAAAAAGTCAGATGATAAATATTTTAGTGGTGATATTGTCTCTGTCACAACTATAGCACCCTGCTGTTGTACTTGGAAAGTAGCCATAAATAATACATAAACGAATGGACATTGCTGTGTTTCATTAAAACTTCAAAAAAATAGGCAGCATCTGCCTTTGGTCTATGGGCCATAGTTTACCAACTCCTGATATAGTCAAGTTCCCTCCATTTTTTAGATGCAGAAACAATTCAGTGTTTCAGTCATGCTTTCAAAAGGAAAATTTTTATTTTATTCACATAGGCACTACTTTGTCATTTTACTTTCTGTCCAGACCTCTGTATGGCGTTGTATGCTTCTGCAGAGTGTTTTCCCCTCACTTCAACTGTTAGATAACTGTGGTAGAGTGTAGAAATCAGTCACTTGGCCAGAAAGTGTGCTACCAGCTAATGCAAAAATACTAAGTACTACCATGTACATACATGATAAATATACATCTGTGCACACATATCTATAATGTCATAATTGCAATTAAAATTAAAGTTAATAATATGTTTCCACCTCTTTTTGCTCACTGGAATATCATAAGAATGCTAAGGTTGTTAAGACCCATGGAATTATCTCCCTTTCACCTGTGAAGACACTGATATTTGAATTGTCTTAATCACTTTACCCAGGGCCACACAGTTACTACAGGGCAGGAGGGTATCCTACTCCATGAAACCTCTTTCTTTTGAATTTGAATTAAAGTTTGCCTTAATGGACTATTTGTTGTTTGTTTTGTTTCCTGGAAAATAGAAACAGATCACAGATTCATAGGACTCTACAGTGGAATGGAATTTAGAGATCACTTGGTCAATCTCCCTAATTTTACAATTGAAAAAACAAAGGTGCTGCCATGTTAACATCTGCTCGAAGCTTCTGAGCTAATTAGTACCAGAAGCAGGGCAGAAATCTATCATCCAAGATTCCCTAATCCTTTTGCTCATTTAGCTCTTTCTGAAGTCAAAACTCTGAGTAACAATACCATAGTGACATCCATGTGGCTGGCTCTGTTGTTCTGTGTTGTACCCACGGTTTCTCAAATGGCTTCATCAAAGAGACTAGTAAACACTTGAAGCATTACTAAAGAAATAAATGCCTTATGCCATGTTTTGCAGACTTAAATAGTACACTTATTTCAATACTTTAAAAATTGTGATAAAGTATACTGACTGTTGTTAACTTGAGATTTCTACCATAAACTTTTCAATGAAAGAAAAATAGCTTAATAGATATTTCACGTTTTGAAGTAAACACATACATACAGACATAAGCACACATATTAATAGCTTTTATGGGCTTCTGGAATAAATGATTAAGATTGTGGTTTTTTTTAATATTTTGGATAGTATATGTTTTCTACCTGATTTTGTTTTATTTCTTTCCAATATGACTTATAAAACACATACCATTTAAACCTTTGGATTGTACAAATTTAATCAATAACATCATGCTCTGAGCCAGAAAATTCATGCAGGGAATCAGCATGTGTCCTTTAAGGAAAAGTGCTATTCAGAGACCCAAGAACAGCACTACAACTTACAAAGATAATGCTGAGCATAATCTTAGGCAGGAGTGAAAAATCACTTCATGTGTGTGGCAGTGAGAAGTATTTCCCCTCAGGTGGAAGTGAAGTCTCTATAATCAAAACCAAGTTGAACACTGAGAGTGAAATGAGAGGCTCCAACTCAAGTTCCATGAGGATCATTTCTACTCAAGTGGAATGAAAGAATGGCTTCATGGAAAATTTACTGGAATTGGCTTTGAGACAATGTTCCCCTGCTTAATTTAGGAAAAAGGCTCAGAAAAATGAAAGAATCCCAGCCTTTCTGGAAGAGAGAAAAGCTTACATTGCCTTTTGAAGACCAGCTCAAAGAGATAAGTACGGGGAGAATAAAAGGAAGAGAGCTGAGTGACAAAATCATATTGTTAGATAACAGTAGCAGGATGGAGGCAATGTAGAATATGGGCACAGAGGAAATGAGAAGCAGGTCCACATTAAGTGCTAAAGATATTAAAGAAATTAAAGCAAGCTAAAATATGCTGTTGATGGTGAAAGTATACACAGTTACTATTTGCCTTTTTTAAGGAGTTTATCTGTATTTTGTACATTTTCTACAATGCAAATAACTGTTTCCACAAAATGAAAAATACAATAAAATTTACTATATACAAAGGGACAAAAATATGCTTTGGAATGCAATAATTTTAATTAAAATTGAAAGTCTCACAAAATGAGATTCTTGCAGTGACTGTGCATTTTAAAACAAAAATTAGAATGTGTCTAACATATACACACACAATTTTTCAGGCATTTATTTGAAAGAACTTCAGATGTTATAAAAATTAAATCTAATTTAGTTCTATATTCAGAGAATTGCATGTGTTCTGGAAAATTCAGTATAAATAATAGCTATATAAGCTCTCTCTTCATTTATCTCACTGATTTCAATGAACATAAAGTTTATGGTCCAATAATAGTGAAGATATATGGTAGACCTTAAGAAGTTTTGTATTAGGATGATAATATTGAGCAAACTAAAGAAAGTTTAGAGAAAGAAAAACAAAGTCAAAGGGATCACAATACCTGATATTAAACTATATTAAAAGGCCACTGTAATCAAAACAGTCTGGCACTTTGATAAGAACTGGTGCATAGACCAGGAATAAACCCATGTCATTATGGTCAGTTGATATGTGACAAAGGGGCAGGAACATAAAATTGAGTAAAAATAGCCTCTTTAATAAATGGTATTGAGAGATCTGGACAAGTACATGCAAAAAAAAAAAAAAAAAGAGAGAGAGAGAGAGAGAGAGAGAGAGAGAGAGAGAGAAACTAGACCACCAACTTACATTATACCAAAAATAAACTCACAATGGATAAAAGACTTACATATAACTCATGACACCATAAAAGTCCTAGAGGAGAATATAGGCAGGAAAATTTCAGATGTCCTGCACAGCAATATTTTCACTGATACATCCCACAGGGCAAGGAATATGAAGGAAAGAATAAACAAATGGGACTACATCAAACTAAAAACTTCTACATAGCTAAAGAAACATCAACAAAATGGAAAGGGAACCAATCATATGGAAAAACATATCTGCCAATGAGACCTTGGTCAAGGGTTTAATCTCTAAAATACATAATGAATTCATACCACTCTACTCCAGGAAGACAAACAATCCAATTAAAAAATGGGCAAAGGACCTGAACAGACACTTCTTCAAGGAGGACATACAGAGAGCCCTAGACACATGAAAAAATGCTCAACATCACTAGCCATCAGAAAGATGCAAATTAAAACTACAGTGATACCACTTTACACCAGTCAGAATGGCCATCATTAATAAATAACAAAAGAGAAGTGCTGGTGAGGTTGTAGAGAAAGAGGAACCCTAGTACACTGTTGGTGGTAATGCAGACCAGTGCAGCCATTGTGGAACACAGTATGGAATTTCCACAGAAAACTAAAAATGGAACTGCCTTTTGACTCAGCAAATCCACTGCATGGATTGTACTCTAAGATCCTGAAACACCAATTCCAAAGAACCTATACACCCCAATGTTTATAGAAGTGTTATTTATAATAACCAAGTACTGGAAGCACCCTAAGTGCCTGTCAAATGAGTGGATCAAAAAATTGTGGTACATTTACACAGTGGAATACTACACAGAAGAAAGAAAAAAGGAGCTCCTACCCTTCACAAGAGCATGAGTGGAACTGGAGAGCATTATACTAAGTGGAACAAATCAGGTGATGAAAGACAAATACCATATGATCTCACCTATAAGTGGAACCTAATCAATTAAACAAACAAATGAACAAAATAGAACCAGAGATATGGAAATAAAGAACAAACTGACAGTGACCAGAGGGGAAGGAAGAGGAGGATAACATGGGAAAGAAGGGGAAGAGGCAAAAAAAGGAACGTGAAGAGAGGACTCATGGGCATGGACAAATGTGGGGGGGATTGACTGTGGGAATGGGGCGTGGGATAGGGGAGAGCAATGGGGGAAAAAAGGCAGCACAACTGTAACTGAACAACACAAAAAAATAATAAAGTATAGAAATATAAACACATGATAAAAATACCCCAAAATCCTAATTATATAGGAATGCAACTATTAAAATTGCTGGATTTTTTGAAAAAAAAGTTTAGGACCTTGCTGAAATGGTAATGCAATGCACATTTGAAATTGTTGCTAATAGACCCATTCATAGTTTTAAAAATATTGTTTCTTCAAAGATACTGATTTTTAAAACCTGCATTTCTTTTACGTTTAGGTTTTTCAGTTTCCTTTAGATATAATTTTTTTTTTCAGTTTTCTCATCTCCTTTTTTTTTAAATTTTTTATTGTAGATTATTCAGTACAGTTTCAATATTTTATTCCCATTCCAGCCCACCCACCCATCCCTCCCCACCTCCCTTCCATTTCCAAGCCCCGTAGTTTTGTTCATGTGTCCTCCATATTTGTTCCTGTAAACCCTTCCCTTCTCCCCTGAAATTCCCTACCCTCTCCCCTCTGGTCACTGACATCCTGTCCTCCATTTCGGTGTCGTTTGTTATAATTTACTTGTTTCTTTGTTTTGTTGTTTAGGTTCCTGTTAAAGGCGAGATCATATGGTATTTGTCTTTCATTGCCTGGCTTATTTCGCTTAGCATAATGCTTTCCAGCTCCATCCATGCTGTTGCAAAGGGTATGAGCTCCTTCTTTCTTTCAGCTGCATAGAATTCCATTGTGTAAATGTACCATAGTTTTTTGATCCA
>CM052544.1:40582731-40597823 GCA_028533065.1 Trachops cirrhosus | reverse complement strand
ATGAAATAACAATACAGATATGCTATTACTTGCAGGTTAAAAAAATATTTTGAGAAATGAAGGCAATAAGCAGGAGATATAATGAAGAGATAAATTTGGAAAGAAAGATAGAAGGATCAACACTAGGAGGAAATAGAAACATAAGTAATTGAATGAAATAACAATAATAAGAATTAAAAAAATGAAAAGTTACTTAATAAAAAAAAATCCAGCAAAAAATAGAAAAAAGAAAAGAAATAAAAATAAAAAACAAACAAACAAACAAAAAAAACCTTTGTTGGTTTCAAACTGGCCAAACCAGTTTTCCTGGTTTTGCTGGCTGCAGCAGACTTAGGGGCAAATGCCGTGGCTTTGTTCCCCTTCCTGTTCAGAGCTCCATCAGCCTCTGGCGCACTGTCCCCAGGTCCAGCCTTGCGGGCCCAATGCCCCAGGCACCAATCTGTGTACTCCCAAGCACTCCCTTTGGCGCCCACCGCGTAGTTCCTGCACGCGTGCGTCCCTTCACGGGTGTGTATGCTGGCGCCTCTCCCCAGGGTTCAGGCCTCAGGCGCGTACTTCAGCACTCCTTCGATAGCTCACTGGGGAGTGTGCGCCCGCGCGCCCCCCTTCCAGGTTCAGGAGTGTGTACAGTGTGGATTCTGAGGGGCTGGAACCTCCCCGGAATTTACGTCCTTGTCAACAGGGATCCCGCAGAATGCCGGCGCTTTTTCCGAGCTCATGGCTGTAGGCACCCAGCCTTTTACTCAAAAAAGTAACTCTCTCCGGGTTGGGCTGGGGCGCCGCTGGTCCCCGGACCCATTGTACAGGCGCCTCTCCCTCGGAAAGCTCACCGCGCAGTGCGCGTGCCCGCCACCGCTTCCAGGTTCACCGGTTTTTATGCTGTGGATTTTGGGGGACTCGAGCCTCCCCCAAATTCCCAGCCTGGGCACTGGGGATCCCACAGAACACCCATGCTTTTTCCATGCTCACGGCTGTAGGCACCAAGCCATTCACCCAAACAATAACTCTCTCTGGGTTGGTGCGCCCATACAAGGACCTGCTGTCTTTGGCTCCACTGGCTGGGCTGCGATCTTCCCCAAAGCCCGCTCCCAGGTCCCCCGGATCAGCACTGCTCAGTTCTTGTTTGGCCAGGGAGGGAGCAGATGACCCAGCTCCCCTACCCCGAGAGCCCTGCAGCAGCTCCCTCCCGGAGCTCTGGGGCTGGGGCTGCAACCTCCCTACTCCCCACGCTGATCACTGGGCTGTTATTATCCTGCAGTAGTCTCCTTACCGTCTGGTCTTTCCATGTCCGCTACAATTTTGATTTCTTATTTTCATGTAAGCTGCAATGTCCTCTGTAGTATGGTTAGGTTTTTCTGTCTTTTGAAGCGGGAGGTGGCGTGTGCTCCCTCCTACCACGCCGCCATCTTCCCCCTAGATATAATTGACTTATATCGCTGCATAAGTCTCATGTGTACAGCATAATGTCTTGACTTACATATATTATGAAATTATTACTACTATAAATTTAGTTAGCATCTAGCATCTCATATAGACCCAATAAACAGAAAAATCAAAATAATTGTTTTCTTGTGATAAGAATGCTTAGGATTTACTCTTTTAACAACTTTCATATAAATCGTACGGCAGTGTTAACTGTAGACATCATGCTGCATGTTGCACACCCAGTATTCACTTATCTTGTAACCGGAAGTCTGGGCCTTTTGACTACCTCTCTTCTATTCCTCCTCAACCTTTGCCACTCTGTAACTACAAATCTGATCCATTTTTCCATGCTTGGTTTTTGTTTCTGCTTTTATTTTCTACATGTAAGTGAGATCATACAGTATTTATTTTTCTGTTTGACTTATTTCACTTATTATAATACCTTCTGGGTCTATCCATATTGTTGCAAATGGCAAGATTTCATTCCTTTTTAATGTGAAATAATATTACATTACATATAATACATATTAATTTATATTACATATTATGTAAATTGATAAAGAAGCTGTGAGATATATATGTATATGAATATATCTATATATATGTAAATCTCAGCTTCTTTATCCATTCATTCCATTCATCTATCAGTGGACATTTATATTACCATTACTGTAGAACATGGGTTTGCAGATACATTTTATTTTTTTGTATTCATATTCTTTGCCCATTTTTCCTTAAAATTATTTTTTTTATATTTCATCTTCCCACCCTCCTCCCCTTTGGCAGCCTTCAGCTTATTCTCTATATCTATAGGTCTATTTCCATTTTCTTTATTCACTTATTTTGTTCTGTTTTTTATATTACCCATATAAGTGAGATCATAAGGTATTTGTCTATTTGACTTCTTTTACTTAACATAATACCCTTTAGGTCCACCTATGTTTTTCCAATGGCAAGATTTCATTCTTTTTTTTTTTGCTGAATAATATTCCAATGTATATAATACATCTCTACCCATTTATCCCTTGATAGATATCTAGGTTGCTTCTATATCTTGGCTATTTTATTAATGCTGCAATGAATATAGAGGGGCTTGTATCTTTTCAAATTAGTGTTTTTGTTTTCTTTGAATTAATACCTAGAAGTGAAATTGTTGGATTGTAAACAGCTATATTTTAATTTGTTTAGGAATTTCCATACTGTTTTCCATAGTGACTGTAATAACTTACAATCCCACCAACAGTGCACAAAGGTTCCCTTTCTCCACATCCTCATCAATGCTTGTTATTTGATAGTGTACTGATGATAGCCCTTCTGACAGGTGTGAGGTGATAGCTCATTGTGGTATTAATTTTCACTTCCCTGATGAATACTGATGTTGAACTTCTTTTAATATGTCTATTGACCATCTGTTTGGCCTCTTGGGAGAACTGTCTATTCAGTTTCTCTGTCCATTATTTAATTGGATTATATTTTTGTTGATGATTTCCTTCACTGTGTCAAAACTTTTAAGTTCGATATAGTTCCATTTGTTTATTTTTTTGTTTTGTCTCCCTTGTTTGAAATATATCCAAAAAGATATTGTTATGAGCAATGTCAGAGATTACCACCTATGTTTTCTTCTATGAGGTTTATGGTTTTGAGTCATACATTTAATTCTATAATCCATTTTGAGTTTATTTTTTCTATGGTGTGAAAAAGTGGTCCAGTTTTTTTTTTTTGCATGGTCCAGTTTTTTTTGCATGTATCTTTCCATTTTTCCAACACCATGTATTGCAAAGGCTGTTTTTAACCTATTGTATATCCTTGTCCTGCTTGTCATAGATAAACTGACCATATAAGTGAGGTTTTATTTCTAGACTCTCTCTTCTATTTCATATTTGTGTGTATGTGTATTTATACAAGTACTATACAGTTTTGATTATTTTAGTATAATTTATTTTTACTATAAATTATAATTTATATTTTAGATAATTTAGTATAATTTAGTATAATTTGTAGTATAGTTTGGTATCAGAGATCGTGATAAGTTCCCACCTTCTTTTTTTTTCTCCTTTATATAGTTGAAACTCTGGCAGACAGCAGAAGCACCAGGCTCAGAGAGAGGGGACTTCTGTTTTTTTTTAATGAGATAGAAACATCGATGTGAGGAAGAAACATTGATTGGTTGCTTTCTGCACACTCCTGGACTAGGAAACTGAGTCCACTTCCTAAGCAAATGCCCCAAATGGGAATCAAACTCATAATCCTTCAGTGCATGGGACAATGCTCCAACCACTGAATCACACTGACCAGGGTCTGCTTTGTTCTTACTCAAGATTTCTTTAGCTATTTGGGGTCTTTTGTGATTCCATATAAATTTTAGGATTATTATTTCTAATTCCAAGATGAATGACATTGGTATTTTAATAGGGATTGTATTGAATCTATGTGTTACTTTAGGTAGTTTAGACATTTTAACATATTCCAATACATAAGCAAATTATATCCTTCCATTTATTTGTATCCTGTTCAATTTTTTTCTTCAGTGTCTTATAATTTTCAGTATATAGCTCTTTCCCTTTTTTAGTTACATTTATTCCTAGGTATTTAATATGTTTTGATGCTATTGTAAATGAGATTGTTTTCTTAATTTCTTCTGATTATTGGTGCATAGAAATGCAACAAATTTCTGTATAGCGATTCTGTATCCTACATCTTTACTTAAGTCATTTATTAGTTCTAATGGCTTTTTCCTTAATAGAGTATCTTGTCATCTGTAAGGAATAAGAGTTTAACTTTTTCTTTCCAGTCTGAATGCCTTTTATTTGTCTTGTCTGATGTTGTGGTGTTCCTTTTAGATAGTTTCTCATGTTTCAAAGTCTGATGCCTTTTCTTTCTTCTCTCTCTCTCTTTCTATCTCCTTCTTACCTTCCTCCCTCCCTCCTGCCTTGTCTTCACCTTCTCTCTGTCTCTTTCTCTCTCTTTCTTTCTTTCTTTCTTTCTCTCTCTCTCTCTTTCTTTCTTTCTTTCTTTCTTTCTTTCTTTCTTTCTTTCTTTCTTTCTTTCTTTCTCTCTTTCTTTCCTTCCTTCTTTTCTTTTCTTTTCTTTTCTTTTCTTTTCTTTTCTTTTCTTTTCTTTTCTTTTCTTTTCTTTTCTTTTCTTTTCTTTTCTTTTCTTTTCTTTTCTTTTCTTATTCTCCCATCCACTTTCTGTCAAAGACTTCTAGTATTGTACTATGTTGACTAGGAATGGTGACAGTTGGCACCCTGTCTTCTTCTTGATATTAAAGAAAAAACTTTCCTGCCCTGGCTGGTATAGCTAGTGGGTTGAGCTCAGGCTGCAAACCAAAGGGTTTCCAGTTCAATTCCCAGTCAGGGCACATGCCTTGGTTGTGGGCCACGTCCCCAGTGGGGGCCATGTGAGAGGCAACCACACACTGATGTTTTTCTCCCTCTCTTTCTCCCTACCTTCCCCTCTCTCTAAAAATAAGTAAATAAAATCTTTAAAAAAGAAAAAGCTTTCAACTTTTCACTATTGAGTATGATATTAGCTTTTAGCTTATCATATATGACCCTTATTATGTTGATATATATTTTTCTATATCTAATTTTTAGGAGTTTTTTATCATGAACAGATATTGAATTTCATCAAGTGCATTTCAGCATCTGTTGAGATGATCACATAATACTTTATTTCATTCTATTAATGTGATGTATCACATTGACTAATTTGCATATGTTGAATCATCCTCGCATCCCAGGTATAAATTTTACTTGATTGTGGTGAATGATGCTTTTGATGCGTTGCTGAAATATGTTATTATTTTATTGAGAATTTTTAAAATTGTTCAAGTACAGTTGTTTCCATCCCCCTCCCCCTACTCTCCCCGCCCTACCATCCCTGAATCCCACACTTGAACCTACCCCATTTGGCTTTGTTCATGTATCCTTTACATATATTCCTTGATGACTCTTCCCCTATTTTCCCCCAATATTCCTCCCCTCCCTCTCCTCTGGTTACCATCAGTTTGTTCTTCATTATAATATAGTATATGATTAGTATATAATATAGCATGTATCAGATGGTTAAGTGGGTAGTCAGCTACCTTATATACAATGCATATATTTCCTCTGAATAATAACCAGTTGTAGAAAAATATGTTTTGTTTGAAATGACATTTGTAAAAAAGTAAAACTTCACAGCTACTTTATAGTCATATGTTTATGTTAAGTTCTTTTATTTGTGTCTTTATAACCAACTGAGAACTACTATTCACCAGAAAAATATTCTATTTAAATCCTTAACATTTTATTGTATATATTAAATTATTTTTACATACCACTATACCTTAAATATAGATGAGTTAAAGAATTAAAACAGTAAATAACTGCAAAGTAATAATTATACTCTTGCCTGAAATGTTGGTATAGTATGGTCTGTATCAATGGACCATGCTGTTAAATCATTAATCAATTAATTGAACTAGCACCCAATTGCCATCACATTTGTAGAATGTCTGTCTGTCATGTACCTACTAGGCACTAAGCTCTCAGTCAGAACATACCAGGGAAGAAGTGGGGAAATGAAGTCATGCTTTCCAAAACACAGGAGAAGAAGCAGATTTTTATGTTACTATTATTTACCTTCTGTAAAAAATCCAGTGTTATCTGGTCTAAATTTGTTATAATGGTATTGACCTGGCTGGCATAAATATATGGCGAATATACTTGTTGGCATAACACTAAAATATGTCTATTACCAAAGAAAACATGTTGGCTTTCTTATGCTTAACTACATAGTTCTCCAATATTTTTTCCTATTGTCAAAGTGAGTTCCCGCTTTGACTTTTTCTCATCATGTACATTATTCCACCATGTATTCATGTATTACAGGAAACATATTTAAGCAGTGCTAAATATCTATTACAGGTTTTCTAGTTTGTAGGTTCTGAATCATTCTATTTTATGTCTGTCATGTATATTTTAACAATTTAATAATATTTTATCAATTTAAACATGTTCAGCTATTCACAGCCCCAATTCACATATTTTAAGAAACCTCACAAATATACTTC
The DNA here is from genome assembly GCA_028533065.1 of Trachops cirrhosus. Taxonomy (NCBI): domain Eukaryota; kingdom Metazoa; phylum Chordata; class Mammalia; order Chiroptera; family Phyllostomidae; genus Trachops; species Trachops cirrhosus. The sequence continues at coordinate 40,591,342 of CM052544.1, read as the reverse complement.
ATATTATTTCCTTTTAATGGCTCAGTGTTAAATGATGTTGAACTTAATTGATAAAACCTTTTTTTGATTTACTTGGTCTTGTACTCACATCAAAAGCAGAATTGCCTTCTTTCAGGTTTTATATGTAACATTAGTATTTATTGTGATTTTTTTCAACCCAAGTACTCTATAATATTCTTCTTACTCTTAATTTGAATTTAAGTAGAGAATTCTAGAACACATTTTCATCCTTCATTGTTTCAGTCTCTTTCACCTTTCCCTCAGTGATTTGTACAACACCTAAATATAGCTATTGATCCTTTTTTGTATGCTTTTTCTTTGAATCATTTATTTGTCTGTGTTCCAAGGTTTCAAAATGCCAACTTTTTTTTCTGAAGGAAGGAAAAAGCTGTCTTTTATAAAGTGGAATGAAAGTCCCTGCCTTTTTGATACAGTGGTGATACATACATTATTTCTCTCATTTTAAGAGTTTAACAGGAGAAAGTTATATTTTTAACATTGCTCTCTATTTGAAGACATATTGAAATTTTTACATGTAGGCTGACATCACAAATGCTGTTTTAAGTGCCTTTTTCTCATTGCCATTTAAAAATCATGTCTCAGTCTCTAGAAAGAGTAATAATAGGGGAGATAGAAAGCTAATTTATTGTACTTTGTAAAGTTAGACAAGTGAAAGACTGTCAGGTAAAAAAAGGTGTTTTATTTTTTAAGAGCATTTTTTTGCTAAATGGAAGACTACTGAGCAAGTTTCTTTCCATGATCCCCCAATACTTTCCTATTATTATGTTTTTCCATGGGTAATGTAGAAATTCTTTTTTCTTGATCAATTTCAAGGAATTTTCTTGACACTGCTCCTCTACAGGTGCTGTCATGTGGATGCTGACTATCCACGTACAAGATCCCTGTAGGCTGTGGATACCTTTAGTTTTCATACTGGCTGTGTTTTAATACTATATGTTGTTCAAGAAATTCTGTTGATAAAACTGGTTTCTTATACAATAAAAGTCCACAGAATTACTCTCTTCAAGAAACATCATTTTCTTTTACTTAGCACAAAAACATCTTTTCACACATCTTTGATGTTTTCATTCAGTTTTTCCACGTAGAACTAATGTTGATGACTTCCAGTGTTTTAGCATTTGACTGCTTCTGTTGCTTTGGGAGTTGTAGATTTAAAAAACAAATTATCTTATTTTTTTTAACCATTTGTTGCACGTACTTCCTACAAGTTGAACTGAGTTTTCCCAATTAATTTGTAAGACTGCAGACAATGCATGATTTTTTGCATGGTTGGAAAAACTCTTTGTAGACCTGGAGATGTTCAGGTGACTCAGTGATAATACTAACAACATACTTGCTCTCTTCCTTTCCTAATCAATTAGTATTTAATCATTACTCCATACTAACTGCTATAGATCATGAAAGGGATGCAGAAGATAGTCCATTTCCTTAAAGAAATGCCCAATTAAACTGAGAAGATAAGATGCCATCTTATTTAAAGAAATTTTTGGCAGAAAATTAGAGAAGACTTCCTTTTTCTTGGCAGGCATCACATCCATTATGACCTTAGATGAGTCAGTGGGTGGTAGTTAAGAATGCTCAAACATTCACCAAGGACTTCCAAAAAATTTTTTGCAAATTACTGAATAATAAGACATTATTCTTTAATGGTGAGCTCTCTTTGTCTTTCTGTTTCAAGTGCTTATATATACAATCCAATGGCAGGGTCCTTCTAAATCCCCCTCTAGAAAAAACAGATAGTTTATTAGCCTAATTATGTTTTATTTACATGTACATGTGATGGTTAATTTTATGTGTCAGCTTGACTGGGCCATGGGTGCCCAGATATTCAGCTAACTATTATTTCTGGGTCGGTCTGTGAGAGTGTTTCCACATGAGATCAGTATTTGAATTGATTAACCTAGTAAAATGAAATGCCCTCCCCAAAGTGAGTGGGTCTCAGCCTACCAGTTACAAGCTTGAACAGAAAAAAAAACAAAAGGCAGAGAAAGGGAGAATTTACTCTCTCCCTGATTCACTGCTTGACCTGAGACATTGATCTTCTGCCCTTAGACTGAAACTTAACCCCTCAGTTCTCCTGGCCCTCAGGCCTGTGGACTCAGACTGGAACTGTACCACTGGCATTCCTGCCTCTCCATATTACAGAAGGCAGACTGTGGCACTTCTCAGCCTCTAGAATCATGTGAGAAAATTACTTATATAAAAAAATCTCTGTAAATCTCTCTTTCTCTCTGTATCTATAGAGAGAACATATATGTTCTGTTTCTCTGGAGAATGCTAATGCAGTAGAAATACATAATATATCATTTTTATATTTATGTGGAGAATGTACATACATATATTTGTTTTTGTAAATATATAAAATTTTATGTACATATGAAATATATATAAACATTTATTCTTATTTCTAGATTATCAGATACTCATTCTACAGTGATATATAGAATATATTAATGTTCCATATTTACATATACTTAATTATGAATGTTTTCTGTTTATATTTATAGGATATAGAAATATTCTAATTTTGTTTGTAGAACAAGTGAGTATCATATATAGAGAGAATTTTATATATATCATATATAATATATACACACATATTCTAAACCCAGTAATTTTGAATTTCTTCTGAAGATAAAAATTACCTAAAACAATTGTTAAAAACACAAAAACACAGTCCCAAGCTCCAGTCCAGACCTGCTTAATCACAATTTCCAGGAACAAATTCTGGTTATCTCCATATTTAATAATTACCCCAGATAATTTTTATTCAGAAGATTGACAGCAAATATAGTCTAGTCTATTCAACTTATTCACGGGCTTTCCAAGATGGCTACCATCCAGTTTTCCAAACTTTTCTCCTGGGGCTCCCTTCATCTGTGTTCTCACACATAGCACAAGACCCCATGGTGTCCATGCTTTCAAGTCTTTGCACTTGATACTTTGTCTTTTTAGAATGGCCTCCCCTTTCTCTTTTTTTAGTAATCATATCAGCCCCTCTGTGAGACTTCCCTGAGCCTACAATACAGAGTTCATATAAATAATAATAGCCAATAATTTTTAAGTTATCATAGACCATATAACTTGCTAAATACTTTACTCACATTTCCTCATTAAGCTATCCACCATGGCCCACCATGCTTATGTATTGGTATTGTCTCCATTTTACAAAGGAGTCTTATAGTAGTTAGTCTACCAAGTTCACAGAGCTGTAATGATAGACAAAGGACTTAAACTCCAGACTACCAGACTCTAGATTTTGTGCTCTTAATACTGCACTTTGGAATATTGTAAAACAGCAACTCAAATTTGGAAGAATGAGAGGCACTCATATTGATGTCATTACTGACCAACACTCACTAACTCAATATCTGATAAAACTTAAGTAATGGGACAAATGCTATTCTATCTAATGTCAATATACTGTTTGCAAATTATGTAGAAAGAAATTGAGTATCTTTGTTCTGTTCCTGATCTGATACTATACTGTGATATGACAATGAGAAGTTTGAGGTGGAAATTGTCTCATAGTTTATATGTTGAGCACATGATGCTCCTTTTGATGATGCTCCTTTTGCTGCTGTAGTATTAAGATTGTTCATTCTGAAACTAGTGAAATTTAGGTCTAAATTCTACCTCTATCACTTAGTGTTTATTTGGACTTTGGCTAACACACTTAAAGTCTACTAAATTCAATTTTTATCAGTATAATGAGATTAATAATTTAAACTTCACTTATTTTTTGTAATTGATTTTTTTGGAAAATTTTAGACACACACAAAATTAAATAGAAAGGTATAATATAGTTAAGGAACATGTATAAAGGACCCATGGACAAAGCCAAAGGGAGGGTAGGATTGAGGGTGGGAGGGGGGAGTGGGTGGGGTAGAGGAGCGTGGTGGGGAGAAAATGGGACAACTGTAGTTGAACAACAATAAAAAAAAGAAAAAAAGGAAGGTATAAGCTTACTTGTCCAATACCTTATTTAAAGAATTATCAGCTCATCATCAATTTTGTTTCTCCCCATCTTCAAAATCAGCTGTGTGAAGAGCTGATTAGGTTAAATAATTCTTTTAAAGGTATTTAAAATAGTACCTGGCACAGATAGGTACTCAATTAAGGGTAAATTAATTTTACATTATAGAAATGAGCATTGCCTGATATTTCATGGCCCAGTTTTCAAACTCACTTTCTGTTTCTATTAAAAATAAATTTGACCTGGCTGATGTGGCTCAGTGGCTTCAGTACTGATCTGCGAACCTGAAGGTTGCCTGTTTGATTCCCAGTCAGGACATATACCTGGGTTGCTGGCCCTGTACCCCATTGGGGATGTGTGAAAGGCAATCAATCCATGTTTCTCTCATACACTGGTGTTTCTCCGCCTCTCTCTCCTTCCCTTCCCCTCTCTCTAAAAAATAAATAAAATCTTTAAATAAAAAATAAAAAAATTATTTTGAAAGTTGAAGAAAAAGAAGGTAGAAAGTAAATGCCTGGTGTCTTCTGCTTTTTTCTGCCTTTTAGTCAAAGGCCAGAGTCAAAATCAAGCTCAGGCACCCCAACATAAAATTGGCTTAAATTGAACATAGAGCATCCATCAGAACTATAAGATTTTTAAAATGGGTTTCCCAGATTTCCTTCTTTAAAAAAATTATTGTTCAATTACAGTTGTCTGTATTTTCTCCCCACCCCTCCCCCCACCCCTCTAAACCTCCCTCCCTCCCTTGCTTCCACCCTCCCCCTTGGTTTTGTCCATGTGTCCTTTATAGTAGTTTCTGAAAACCCTTCTCCCCACTGTCCTCTACCCCCTCCCCTCTGGCTATTGTTAGATTGTTCTTAATTTCAATGACTCTGGTTATATTTTGTTTGCAAATTAAAACCACAATGAGTTACCACCTCACACCAGTCAGAATGGCCAACATAAACAAATCAACAAATAAGTGTTGGAGAGGATGCAGAGAAAAGGGAACTCTAGTGCACTGTTGGTGGGAATGCAGACTGGTGCAGCCACTGTGAAAAACAGTATGGAATTTCTTCCTTCTTTTTTTAAATTGTTTGATTTGAGAGAGGTGGAGAGAGAGAAACATCACTTTGTTGTTCCACTTATTTGTGTGTTCATTGGTTGTTTCTTGTGTGTACCCTGAGACCTTGGCATATCAGGATGATGCTTTAACCAATGGAGCTAGCCGGACAGGGCCCCAGGTCTCCTTTTAACATGTGTTTCTTATTTTCATTCTTAGTTTCTCTGCCAGGACTCTTAGCTTTCCATATTTGGCTATTGCATTCTCTTCACACCCCTGGCATGAGTCCTAGCTCTTCCTACTATTCCTCAGGACCTCTCTATGCCATTGGTCTTCATTTTTTTCAGCACCTACATTGTGTCCTGGACTATAATTCCCTTGCAACCTAGGGGTGTGTTTTCTTATTTTCTCATTATGAATTGAGCCCAACTCTCCAACAAAAACTCTCCAGCTACTTTTCATTTTCTCATCTGCTCCTGGCACCCAGAGCTAAGAGCCCTGCAGGAGAAACACTGTCTCTCTTTTTTTTCTAAGCAAAATTTTCTTCAGTATCCTAAATATACTGTTCATGCTCACAATACACCAAATGTTATAGAGAATCAGAGACAGAAGAAGGCCGTTTTGTAACTAGATGCCAGAAACATTTTGTTTCTACATGCATAATGGATATCCAAAGAGCATGCCAGGAGTTACTGAATCAGGACATGAAATTACTAAAAGAGAAAAAAAGTAATTTGCACTTAACCTTCTTTCTTGAATAATTATTTTGCTCTACTTCATAAAGCTTTGACATACATTGTATATATCCTCTCTGAGTACTGAAAAAATCTCAAGGCAGTGTTTGACACAACAGCATGATAATGTTCTTTACTTTTAATAGTCATTTTTCTTATGTAATAGTGTCCCTTTCAACTGTTCATATAATGAGATCATATATCTGAATGAACCCTAACCAAAATTTTGCAAAAAGCTTTTTCTAAAAAGCTCAGTTTCTAATTGCTCCCAATTCCTCTGCATCCCGATTTCACTCCATTCTAGACACTTACTAGCATTTATAGGGACCTTGGTATATTTCTTTGAGTTCTTTACCTCCTTACCCACAACCCATCAAAATATGAAATCAGAATGGAACTGACATCAGAGCATTAACTTTGAAATCAGATAGTTCTGGTTTCAACACAAAGTCCTGACAAGTGGTATGACCCATAGTAAGCAACTTGTTCCACTTTTTAACTAATTTAATGTCTCTTATCATTTTATTTTTCTCCTCTATAAATGGGGACAATAATAGTACCTAGTTCTCAAAAGCCATGATAAAGATTGCATGAGTTAGTATATGCAAAGTTCCAGATACTGCTGTGACTTGGTGGTGATGGGGAAGATTTGATTCTAAGCCAGAATCTTTCTTCTCTTAGAATATACATGTCTATAGTATGTATAGTATTACAGTAGGATGCCAAGAAATCAAAAGAAGGCTGAGATTCAGAAGGGCAGCAATGGATGAATTACAAAAGAACCAAGAGCAAAGATGTGTCTTAAGAGGTTAAGATCATCCACACCCTCATATTCCCAATTACTATGTATGGAGACAAAAGTTATACAGTGAAGATTAATAGGAAAAAAATGACATGTGAAATTTGGGTTGAAGGAGAGCTCTATGAATACCCTGGACAACCAAAGGACAAACAAGTGGGTCCTGATTAAGTTAAGCCTGAAATATCACTGGTGACAAAAATGACAAGACTGAAGCTATCCTACTTCAGCACATCATGAGAAGGTTATGTTTTTTTGAAAATATTTAATTCTGGGAAAAATAGAAGGCAGCAAGAACTGAGGAAGAACAGATAGATGATTGATTGAATCCATAAAAGAAGCCATAGACATGAGTCTACAGAGCTGAGCAGGACTATTGAGTACAGGACATTGTGGACAACACTTGTTCATATGGTCTCCAGGAGCTGGAGCTGACTCAACAGCATGTAAAACACATGTAATATGTATATAGTATATATTATATAATTGCACATTTGCCTATAGGTACACATACCCCCCACATGCATGCATACATATACACATGTGTGTGGCATGTATGTTGTATGTGTATAGCACATAATATATAGTATACCCATATGCATACATGTATACATGCATTTATAGATGAGTATATATATGTATAGATAGATTTATGTGTATTCCTGTATATACACACCCATGTAGCACATATACCTGCTTATGTTAGAATAAAAGGATTTGGCACCTCCCTCTTCAAAGATACTGATGGCTCCTTATGTGGATGGGACATTTTTGACATTGTTATTGGAAGAGACTAGTCCTGTTTCAGGTATCCCCAAAAGCACCCATTATAAAACTCTATTCATTTCTCTTACAAAAAGAAAGCTTGTTTCTTTTGTGTTGTTGTCACAGTAAATTTGTATGTTCAAAGTAAAAGTGTCTTTAACAGTGAGTGAGAAAAATGACTACCTTTAAAAGGAATATCATGGAATGGGAGAAGCATTTAAAAACAAATGTGCGGAAATATTTTCATCATTGTGTGAGTTTGTTTTTAAAAATATTAAGTATATCACCTATAACACCTGTCATATCTAGATGCTTTTCTCAGAAATGGGATTTTGAGATTTTCTAAGCTGTTTCAGTATCCTTTACATGAGAAGTTTTATGGATTTGATCACTGTGATCAAATTTTTAAAACTATACATTTAGACTGGCTTGAAAATCCTTTTGATGATAGCAAGAAGAGTGGTGGAAGCCTATTTTTAATCAAAACCTTATATTAATGGTAATTGAGGTTGAAAAATCATTATTTAGTAAAAACATTCACCAAAGTTCCTTTCAACAAGGTGCATATATATATCTCCATGAGGTAACTTTATAGTTCTAATAGTCATCAAGACCAAACTATTGGAGCACTGTAAATTTGAACCAGGGCTTCTCAAAGCTTCACGACAAAATTTTAAAGCAAGATATCAAAAAATTGTAAAGCACATACAATTTGATTTCTCTCACTGAAAATGCTATTATTAATAGGATTTCTTTTTTTTTTTGACTGCGGATGTTCTTTTTTTAATATATTTTATTGATTATGCTATTACAGTTGTCCTATTATCCCCCCCTTCATTCCCCTCCACCCTGAACACCCTCTCCCACCCACATTCCCCCCATCTAGTTCATGTTCATGTGTCATAAGTTCTTTAGCTTCTACATTTCCCATACTATTCTTGCCCTCCCCCTGTCTATTTTCTATCTACCTTCATTGCTACTTATTCTTTATACCTTTCTCCGCTCTCCCCTCCTCCCACTCCCCTGTTGCTAACCCTCCATGTGATCTCCATTTCTGTGGTTCCATTCCTGTTCTAGTTGTTTGCTTAGTTTCTTCTTGTTTTTGTTTCAGGTGTGGTTGTTAATAATTGTGAGTTTGCTGCCATTTTACTATACATGTTTTTTATCTTCTTTTTATTAGGTAAGTCCCTTTAACGTTTCATAAAATAAGGGCTTGGTGGTGATGAACTCCTTGAACTTGACCTTATCTGAGAAGCACTTGATCTGCCCTTCCA
>CM052544.1:40567932-40582231 GCA_028533065.1 Trachops cirrhosus | reverse complement strand
GTTCTCCTTTATTATTTGTTCAAATAAGTTTTCCACTTGTTGTTCTTCCTCTTCCCCTTCTGGTACCCCTGTAATTCAGATGTTGGAATGTTTAAAGATGTCCCAGAGGTTCCCAAGCCTCTCCTCATTTTTTTTGAATTCTTATTTCTTCATTCTTTTCTGGTTATATATTTTTTTCTTCCTTCTGGTCCACTGCAATGATGTGAGACCCATCTTTCATTTCATCACTATTGGTTCCCTGTGTATCTTTCTTCAATAAACTTATTGTAGCCTGCATTTTTTCATCTAATTTGCGACCAAAATCAACCAATTCTGTGAGTATCCTGATCAGCAGTGCTTTGAAATGTGCATCTGATAGGTTGGTTATCTCTTGGTTGTTTAAAAGGATGGGTTCTGGGGCTTTCAATTCTTCTTCTGTTTGAGCCATCTTTTTGCTGGGTTTTTTTTTTTCCTTTTTTGGTCTTGTCGAGCTCCTGTAGTGATGGGCGGGGCCTTAGGAGTTCACCAGGGCGGGGCACCCCAGTCACTGGGTTGTGAGGCTGTATGTGGGGGTGGGGTCCGAAGAGGAACAATGGCGCTTGCTTTGTTCTCTGTAGGCCCTCAGACCCTTCCGCCGCTTTCTGAAAGCCAACTGGGCCCCTTTGGCACCAATTCTGGTGTGGGTGGGTCTGTGCACCCCACGGGACATTCCTTTTCAGTCAGTGACCCAAAGCTCTATTTCCCGGTGCTGGGACCCTTAGCTGTGAGCAGTGCCTTGCTTCACAATGGCTGCCTGACTGGACCTACTGGTCGCCACCTGCTGGGTCTGCTGGTCGCCACCCTCTGGCCTGGGCCCACCAGCCACCGCCTCCTGTGCGCCCAGGGTCTGCCTGCTGCAGACTTGCGCGCCGCCCCAGTTGCTCTGTGCTCCGCTCCGTGTCCCTCACCCAGAGGACTCTGCCCCTCCTACTGGTCTTGATGAATGCATCTATTTTTAAATCCTTGGGTGTCCGACTTCCATACACTTCAATTCTCTGTCAGCTCTGGTTGTTATTTTGTTTCTATATTGTTGTTGTCTCTATCTTGGTTGTGCGAGGAGGCACAGTGCATCTACCTATGCCTCCATCTTGGCTGGAACCCTATTAATAGGATTTCATATAATATGTTCAGTTGAGAAAAGTGGTTTTATGTATATATTGATCAATATTCCTTCATCCTTATTTCATTCATTAATTACTATTTTTACCTTATTATAATGTCTAATAAATATCAGTATATTGAGCATTTATTTATTGTATACATAGATGAATATAAATATATGGAAAGTAATCAAACATTTTTATAATGATCACTTTAGAACAAAAATGTTTTGAAACAACCTCTTGACATAGGCACTAATTATATCATTGTCAAGGTGACACTGAGAGAATTTATAAATTTTTTTAGGAGAAATAAATTAATGGTCAAGTGAAGAAGAATGCATGTGTCTGTTCTCCCTTCCTTCCACCTGCCCCCTTCTCCACTGTATTAGTGTCCTAAGGCTGTCACAACAAAGTACTATAAACAGGGCAGCTTAAAACAACAAAAAGTTATTCTCTGACAGTTCTGGAGACCAGAACTGTAAATCAGGTATCAGCTGGGCCATTTTACCTGTGAAAAGCTCCAAGGAAGTATTCTTCCATGCCTCTTCTTCTGCCCAAGCTTCTGGTGGCTTGTGGCATTCCTTGACATTCCTTGGCTTGTAACTGCAACACTCCAAACTGTTTCCCTTATCACATGACCTTCTTTCCTGTATGTCTCTGTATCCAAGGTATTTGATTTAGGGCTAACCCATATCCAGTATGACCTCATCCTATCTTCATTACAGCTGCAAATACCCTATTTTCAAATAAGGTCATATTCTCACATATTGGGGATTAAGAATTGAACGTAGTTTGGGGGTTCATTCAACCCACTACATACTCTCTTTCAATCCTTCCCTCTCTCTCTGTTCTGTCTCATCATTGCTTGACTTCTGTCTTAATAACGATAGGTGCCACTGTTTTTTCTGGGAGTTTCCTATATGCAGAGGGTCTCTGGGGAGCACCAAAAGGCCATGGACCAAGTGGAACATGAGGTTCTTACCTGAGGGAGGGGTTGGGTCAGAGCAAGTCATGGAAGGGTTGTGTGGTGTGATTTAGGGGTCACAGTTCATTCATTCTCTGCAGTTCTCTGTGCTCAAGAACCTAAGTGACAGCAATTGAGTATCTCTTCTTTTCTCTTATTCCATTGTGGCTGCCCCCTAAAGTGCCAGAAATTATGCCATAGCACATAACATTGACAATATGGGACACTTGAAATTCAACCCCAAAGGGGAGCCAGTCATTCTTTCTGGTTACATGCCATAGGAATTGGACTGACTACATTAGCCAACCTTTAATCTTAGTGTCTTGAAAATCCTACCATCCATCCCAGACTATTAAATAGAAGTGTTCCCATTTCCATGGTAGTCCAAAGACATTTTTACTTCAGTTAAACATTTCCATGCACTTTAGTCATCTAATACTTATTATGCATTCACAAATATAGGCTAGATATAGATACTGCATAAAAATATGTGCCTTGCCTTGTCCAGTGTGGCTTGGTTGGAGCATCATCCCATAAGCAAAAGTTGCAGGTTTGATTCCCAGTCAGGACACATACCTAAGTTGCAGGTTTGTTCCCTGGGCCTGGTGCTTACAATCCCCTATCTAGGAACATACAGAAGGCAATCAATCAATGTTTCTCTTTTGCATTAGTGTTTCTCTCCCTTCCTCTCTCTAAAAATTTCCTCAGGTGAAGATAAAAATGTGCCTTAATTATTATGATTATGTTGATGAGTTTTATTTTTCAGCCTCTATAGTCCTGAGCTATATTCTTTAACTTTCCCATTTTCTTCTCTATTATGACTAGGTCTCTGATACTCATTCTGGCAATACATCAGATTTCCCTGTTTCATGATTATTATGCCTTCCCCTCCATCAAACAGTAGTCCTCCTTTCCCTGTTTTCTGTTTCATCTCTCTGATTCATGTTTTTCCATTATGTGGAATCTATCTAGCCTAGTACCATCATCAATTTATCTCATTTACTATTTTTCCTCTCTGTTGCTGGCCAGTCATTCCATGTTTTATGCTTTGTTTCAACTAACATGTTAGACTTGAGCATTTCAGTAATGCCAAATTCACTTGTAGATTATCTTTTCAGTGTAGGCCCAGGGGAAATTGCTTCTTTGTCCCCCTTATCTTTGAGACTACCTCACCATTAATGATAGTCTTAATAACTGAGCCTACTGGCCCAAAGAGATAATTTGAGAGAACCAATAGATGGCAGACATTTGGTTTTATGAAAAGCAGAAATTGTTTCCCAGGGAGAACACAGAGTTCTTTCAGTAATAGAACACAGTTTTACTTTTCAAATGCTAAAACACGTGTCTGTTATTCAGACAGATTGTCATTTATGCTGTGACAGATTCTGGCTCCTATACTGTAATAATAGTTAAGTTTTTTACAATAGCATTGCTCCTTCACACATTTTTTTCTATGAACTCTTTTTTGAGAGGGATATATACAGGTAGGACAAAAGTAGGTTTACAGTGGTGAGTACATGAAACACAGAGTGCAATCTTATTATTTTTACTGTATTATTTTCCATATGAATTAACTGTGAACCTACTTTTGGCCCACACTGTATTTTTAATATTAGTATGCATAAGCTAAAATTCTTGGAGGCATCTTGTATATATTTCTTTATATTTTCAACCTTTGAACCAGAAGCATAAATAATAATTATAAATTATTTTGCTAGCCTCCACCTCTGTTACTATTTACACACTTGCTGAAGGAAAGTGTTAGTAACTCTTTTTCTTTAAAAGTCTCAGTTCTCTATTTTAGCTTGCTGTGTTCTAAAAAATGATCTGGTAGCTGAAATACTTACTTTGCAACTATTTCTAGTATCGTATTCTCCAGCTTACTTATTGCTTATAGCCCTCTACTGCTTTCTTCACTTTTCCTCTATAATCTTCATAGTTTTTCTGTCTTCCTCCTTTACACTTGGCATATTTCTTCAGAGTGTAACAAGAAAGGTATTATTGTGCTTGTTTTTGTTTAAACCATTGCTCTAGTGGCCACAGTAGTCATTCTTTTAGTGACTGTCATATAGCAAATCTCTGCAAAAGCTTTATGGTTGAGTTCAACAGCAGGGATACTTTTCAGTGCCCAGTGTTTCTGAGTCCTCCTGCAGTTGATTGGCTTTACTCAAGGACCTTGCTACGTTCCCCTTGTCTTCAAAATGGCCTGCCATGAGCTTGCTTAAACACTGCACACTCTGTGTGATGTATGGTACTCAGCACTTTTATTTCAGTGCTCTTGCCTTGCCTTAAAAGCCTGATTATCTTTTTCCTTTTTCCAAAAGGTGTACGTTCATGTATTCGTTATTTCTGCAAGTCAACGGCATTATAACAGGATTGAGGGAACTGAGAATTTTGGAGTCTGACACACCTGCATGTGAAATTTACCTAGCTTTGCCACTGATTGTTTGGGGCACCTTTAGGAGTTAATTAACTACTCTTATCCCTAAATATTCATCTGTGAAATGGGAATAATAACAATGTCTTAAACACAGGGTTAGCTGGAGAACTTTATGTGACTGTGTGTGTGTGACTATGCCAGACACATAGGGAGTGTTCAATAAACATTGCCTGTTATTTTTTATAAGTAAATCTGGAACTTTCTCTGATATCTTTTTGATTTATCAGAAAAATATCTGATATTTTCTTTGATATCTCTGATAGCTTATATTTCTCTAAGCTAATGAAATACATGCTTATATTATGTCAATGTTTTATTTTATCCTATCATAACACATCTACTTAGGATTGATAGTTTGTTCTTATCTAAGTATATGTGTCTCTCTCCTTTTTATAAGAAGATATTTACATAATGCTTTAACATTCTCTATTTTTAATAAAATATTTGAAAAATACCAAAAAACAAGACAAAATCTTGTTTTGTTTAATAATTTATTGTTATCAATAATAATTTAGTATTATTAAATAATTTAATCATGTATCTGTATCTATATATATGGTATATATGTATGAGGGGGGCCCAAAAGAGCAAAATTTATTTATAAAAAATTGTGTATTTATTCTTACATGTTTAAACTTTAGTCATCTTCAAAGTACTGTCCATTTGATTCAATATACCTATCGAGATTTTTTTTTCACTGCTCAAAACAGTTTTTGAACTCATCAATTTTGATGCCTTTTAGTGCTTTTGTAATTTTTTGTTTCACCTCTTCCACATCAGCAAAATATTTCCCTTTGAGGACTTTTTTCATTCAGGAAGACAAAAAAGGGTTGCTCAGGGAGAGATTGGTTGAACAAAGAGTGTGGGATGTATGGGGATCATTTTGCTTTTGATCAAAAACTACTGAGATCTCAGTGTGGTGTGGGCAGGTGCACTCGTGAATCACCCATCATGAACTGGGCAAATGCATTGAATCTTCAAAAAAAATTCACTGAACTTGAATGCAGCCTCTCACAACTCCAGCTGGCACACTGATACAGACGGGTTCTTAGAACACTCACCTAGCAGGGGAAACCTGTACTACAAGGGGCCCGCCCTCCAAAAGATAGTCCCAGGTTTTTTGGGGGTCTCCCCTCATAAGTATGTGTACATATTTATGTACATACATAATTATAGTTAAATTACATTTAAATGTATGTAAAAGGATATCATCCTACAACTCTACTGTCCCTCCAATGTCATCACCAAGAGAAAACTTTTTCACAAATTTAATGTGAATCTGGCCAGTCATTTTGCTATAGGTATATATTATTTGCTCCTATGTTTTTGTTTTAAAATATATTTATATGTACAATACTTTCCTTTATATGAATAATTAATGACTGCTTCTTAGGCCATTTCCCCTTATTTTTTTGCTTCATGTTGACACCATTGAATACTTACATATAGGCCTTAAATAATTAATTACTACTGCTAAAATTAAACATATAAGGCATGTATGTTCCACTTTAGAATTAAAAAATATTTTTCATGTAAGTTATCTCATGTATTGTGCACTGCCATGCTATTAATTGGGCCAAAATGTCCCTGTAGAACAGGTAAAGGTATTGCAACTCACAAGGGTTAAGTAGTGGGGAACCTGTGGCTCCCAAGCTAGATGTGGGAGCCACAGTTGCTGGACCTCAAATCCTAGGCCCCCTGCTGAAGCAAGTCCATAGCCACAGCGAAGTGCTGGTTGTATGTTTTCCCACCATCTCCTACAGTCTGCCATGGGACTGACACACCATCTTCTTTTCACCTATATCACTTTAGATCTAAAACTGTGCTCAGTTAATTTTCAGGGTCTTTCTAAAACTTCTCTGTCTTCTCAAAGTTAATTTATATCATACCAAGATGGAATTAGAAATGAGTGGATTGCCTCATTTTCTTAAATCCAGCAGTAGCTATATTTCTCTAAACAGAGCTCATTTACATTGTTTGCATTTTTAATGTAATATAAGAATTTGGGAATAGGCAGTAAAATAATGTATCAGTAACGATTACAAGCTCTGGAGCTCCATTGCTTAAGGTCAAATCTCAGCTCTGAGACTTCTTAGCTGTTAACTTTTGAGTGGTCCTCAATTTTCCTGTTTGTGAAATGATAATACAATTATAGAAATAACTGAAGACTCAAAATTGTAAACCATTTAACAGTTTTAAACATTAATATTAAAACTTCAATAGTATTTGGCTTATAATGAATGCTAAGAAAATGTTAACCAAGATTACTACTGTGATGACAGTAGGACACCTGGCCATCAGATGGCTTTCTCAGGTAGTATTAAAGATGGCCAGAACGATTGTTTTGCATCCACACCGAAAAGCACAGTGAATGTGCTTTTCACTGAACAGTTTTGATTAGCTGTCTTCTAGTGAGCGATGATAGGTCTGCATAGAGTTAATGCCAAAACTTTTATTGTATGTTTTTAGGGTTCCTATACTTGTAAATAAATTGATAAGTCTGCCTGCAGATACTTGAACATAATACATTGTAGTTACATTGGTATAGTCAATGAACAGCCTAATATATAACCTATCTATTAACACATTTATTTTTGTGATTGTTACATTCTTTGCAATGTCTGACAAAGCAAATTTTGATAAACAAGTGATGCTATAATGTAATATAAACTTCTTTTTAGGACATTGAAAGTATATAGAGCACAGGTGACAAACACAAGGCTCATGGGCCGAATCTGGCCCTCCACCTTGTTTTATCTGGCCTGGCACCTTGTTTTTACCCAGCAACAGTGCGAAGCTGTCACTTAACTGTTAAGGACTAGATTTATACAGTCCTAAAATTTCATTTGGCCCTTTGAAGGCAAACAGTGAGGCTGATGTGGCCCCCTGGTGAAAATAAGTTTGACACCCCTGATTATAGAGAATGCTTTGGATATGTAAAAAAAAGCAGGAGGCTAGTAGATGCTGGGGTTCTATCTGCCCCTAAATGTGTGACATATTTGACACATAAATGAATATATTCAGTTCTGGTTTTTTGCCTCTTAACATGGCAGGTCTTGGGTAGGACATCTCCAAAATAACTGTTGGCTATGACATCTTAGATTCTGTCTAAATAATTTAGAATCTCATAATTATGATTATTGATAAGCTTGAAGTAGATAGTGGAAGTATTGTCTTAAAATTCTGACCCTGAATGGTAGAGGGTCTAGAGGAGGTCCACTTCTTCAGAGGATATCTGTCTATTTGATTTGACACAGCAGCATCTAGCAATTACCACCCCTCATACTTCATTTAAAACTCTGAACTAACTCTTCACTGTCCTGAGAAACAAAATGTAAGCCTTAAAATAACTGCTAGGCATCACAAGCTGATCTCAACTAGATCTCCAGTCTTACCTCTGCTTGCATTATACCCTCAAGAGCATAGAGGTCCCTTTCTACTCTGGGCTGTCACTAATGCTCTTTGCTTTTGTTGAAATTCTTCTCTCCTCATCTGACCCACTCCTGCCCCTAACTTAACTCACCCTTTTAGCTTCAGCTTAAATATAGTTTCCGTGAACTTCTGTGTTTAATTACAGTGTTTTATGCAATAAAGACAAGATCACACCCAAGAATCCAGTTTCAAGCATCTCTTTTAAAATGAAGAGCTGTCAGCATTTGGGTTCATGTTTTTACACAGCAGCTGGAATCATTAGCTGATGAATAACCTTTTAAGGTGGGTCCTGAAGCTTTAGAGTTTGTATATATTCTATTCACTGATTCACTTAGGCATATTAATTGTTTCTTCACATAGGGTTATCTGGTGTCAACCTCTAGCTAAAATTTACCTTTCTCAAAAATGTCTTTCTTTGTACCCTTAGAATAGGTGCCTCCTGAATATACCTTTCACAGCACCCTATATTCCAAACATATTTAACATATCCTTCTACATATTTAACATAATTTCAAGAGTCATTTTTTTCAGTAATATAATTGTAATCATTTATATGTACTCCCACCAGATTGTGCATTTATCCAGGGCCAAGATTTTGCCTTATCTACCACCTTATACGAAACACTCTACTGAGTTTGTGCTACATTCCTGCCAACAATGTTTAAGTGTCCAATATATGCCAGACACTGACCTGGTGTCTCAATAGCTAGGTGATAAATGGCTGAATGAACTGACAGTCCAACACAGAACCCCTAAATGGAAGCTGTAAGGTTTTCTTATGCTCCACCGAGGAAGAAATGCCAATCAGCCACAAAATCAGGCAGTATAGAGCTTTATTGGGGTTTGCACACCGGTCAAGGTTCTCTAGTCCACAGGGCAGGGCCGGGAAAGTCACCCCAAAGAAAGAGCACAGTCGGGGGGGAGGTGTTTATACCCCAAGTCTGGGTGGTTCTCTTCACCGGCGCTGGGGATTGGTCCCTTTGAACCAAGTGGCAGTGTATCATTGGTGGTTCGCCTCAGGTTCAGGTTGCCATGGCAAAGCCCGCCATTTCGGCTCTCTGATCTGACGTCAGCTATCTTTTTCCGGGTTGTGGTGCGGCCGCCATTTTGTCCTACCTTGCCCACCCTGACAGAAGCCCTAAGAGTAAACAGGAAAATTTACATGAATCAGTGGTTTAAAAGTATGTCACACCAGAGAAAGAATGATCAATTTCATTAACAAGTTCAGTTTAGTCATTGGAAGGCATATGTTTTAGAAATGTTAAGCGAATAGAAATATTTAAAATAATGATAAAACAAAAGTTAATAATGTAATATATTGAACATGTACTATCTACAAAGGAAGTAAAATATTTATCCTGAATTTATTTTAATCTACCTTAATAGAGTTCAGTAGCTTATGTGATGTGATCACATATTATACTAATCATAAATGAGAACATTACAAAAAATAATCTCTTTTGAACCAGGGCTGCTTAACCTGGGGTCATGATATTTAGGGGGAATCCATGCATTTAAGAAATATTATTCACTCTTTGTGTACTTTTGCATTTTTCTGGGGAGAGTTTCCTTCTTTTTCATAAGATGTTTCCTTCCTTCCAAACTAACCACTAAAGATAAAGGGATGAAATTATCTAATGCCACTAAAACTGTGGGAATATGTAATAATGTTAGAGACCGTTTTGAAATAATGTTGACTGAAAATGAAGAAAAAGTATATATTGAGGTCCTGGCTGGGTAGCTTAGTTGGTTAGAGTTCTATCATGATGCACCAAGGTTGTGGGTTTGATCTCTGGTCAGGGCACATACAAGAAGCAAGCAATGAATGCATAAGTAAGTGTATCAAAAAAATCAGTGTTCTCTCTCTCTCTTAAATCAATAAACAAATTTAAAAAATTTAAAGTATATTTTGAGAAATATTAGTTCCAAGAAATAGAATTTATAGAACATGTAAAATGTCCTATAATATTAACAGAAGTCATCTGTTCATAGGTAATTATTATTCTCTTCTATTTATTTCATAAAACTTTTAAGGTATAAATTTTTGATTTTTGTAATATAATATGAAAATATTATATTAGAAAAATCAATATCTGAATTTAAAGGTATTTAAATAAATAATATAAAATAAAATATCTCCAACATGTTTCTCACCATCATCAGATTGTCCTGAGGAAAAAGGATTATCTGTTTATCCAGGGAATTTGGCTCTAATAAACAATGTCTTCTGATATACCTAATCTGAGCAGGTATTCTTATCCTACTGGAACTGCAGGGAGTGCAAATATTCATCATTAATGTATGAATTAGATTCAATTCTCCAATTCTTTACAGTTAGGAAAACTGATCTTTATGTCTTCAAAGTTTTTTGATCAAAGGGAATGTTTATTGTCTGATTTTTGCAGACAACCTGGTTTGTAAGACCCAGATTAGATTTTGAAAAGCTTTCTCATTCCAAACTGGCAGTTCTTTAAGGACACAAGGAGAAAAAGTTTTGGTCTCCCCAATGTATCATCTCCTGTGAGATTTCCTACCTTTCAATAGATTTCATTTCATTTAAACCTATGGAAATTTTTGAGAACAAAGTTGTATTCTCTAATATGTCTAAATGCAACAGAAATTGCTTAAACTGTGATCATGCTTATTTTTATAACTGAGTTTTCACATTCACTTTATTTTGGAGGGACAATTTGAAGACATATTCCATACAGAATAGCTGTTTGACTATTTAGTAAACAATCTTTTTTAATGGCAGGGTAATTGTTTGATCATTATATTGTTAATTGCAATCACAGATCCTTAGAACTGGATGGGACCTCAGGGGTTATCTGGTGTATTTCCCCATCTGATGCCTATGATGTCTCTTAAGTTTCTCTAACATTTCCTTGGACACCCTGAGCAACCTAGGACATATTATCTTATTTGGCAGAATTTTCTGAATCATGTAGCTTAAATTTTAGATAAAATTCTCCAGTGGATGAAATTTTAATTTTTTTGAGATGGTTGTAATGAAGTTTTTTTCTGTCTCTTAAGGCGATATGGAATAAGTCTCATAATTCTTTCACATCTTAAATGGAAAGCGGTCACTGTAAGCTATAGTAAACCAGTGCAAACTAGCCTAGTAAAAAGGTAATTTATTGACTCAAGGAAGGACTCAGTGGATTTTTGTCCTAAAGCATATGGCATAATTAGCGGTTGGGTTTCCTATGTGGAAAACTCTCTCAGTGAAGAATGTTAGTCTTATTCATGGAAAAATAGTTACACTTAACATAATTTTAGCTGTTTTATATAGTGTTAAACTATATTGAGTTAACAATAAACTAAACCATTATTTTGGTATATTCTTCATGTTTTCTTGTACTATCTTTTGTTTGTGAATTTCATTTTTGAATCAAATTGTGGGGTTTATAATTATATATTTATTTTGTATAATATAGAATAGGATGATAGCTGATAAATATTTTCTGGGATTTTAATTCTGTCATTCATTAGTCATTTCAGAACCGGATCATTATAAATTTTATGAATATATAATTATGTCATTAGATGATATAGTGCATATAGCTCACCTAATATTATACTTGATGCAAATGTGTTCAAAGAATATTTGAAGCAAATTATACTTCCATTCAAACCATTGTTGAAATGTTGAATGGGATGGAGCACAAGATTGTCATGTAACTTTACTCTTGTGTAATGTGAGTCTGACATATAATTAATTATTGCACTGTCTACCTTAAGTCTCATTCAGGCTCTCTTTTGCCAGCTTGGGATTAGGCAAAGGACTTATCAAAAGCCTGGCTGATACACACACACACACACACACACACACACACACACACAGACACACACAGACTCATTTACACCTATATACATAAACTTTCTTTTCCATTATTATTTTATTTTACTTTTCAAGTGAAAAATATTTTATCTTGGATTTAGTATTGTTTGTAACCCAAAGTTTCTTATTTGGCAAAGTTTAAGATTATATTAAAAGAAAATAGAAATGAATTAACATGACATTATAGTTCTCAGTTATCACTTTCCTTTCTAGGTACTTAAGAAATGTCTACTTAATTTATTTGTTAGCCAACTATATTGATTTCTTAGTCTGTGGTTTACAGACTTTACCTTCTAAGCATCTGACTAATCCTTCTAGTATCTATTTGACTTCCATGATGGCATGGAGGCTACACTGGGAAGCTGGGATGTACTGCTCATATTCCCATTCCAAGACTGATGAACTTACTCCTCACAGCTTGCTGCTGGCAGTCTTTCTCAGCCCTGGCTAGAAATTTCTCTCAGTTAAAGAGGGCTGCCTGGCCCAAAGCCATGCCCTCTCCTGGGGCCAGCCTTCCTCTACAGACTCCTCCACTGCAGTACAAAGATACACCCTTGTGATAAGGGGATAATGTGGAGGGGCCATCCAAGCCTCACAGCTCTCCATGTGCTTAGCTGAGGTCTTTGTAGTAACTGCTTTGCAGCCAAGTTCTCTTTTTGCCAAGTCTGCCTTCTTTTTTCCTGTTTTACTTGTGTTGGTTCCAAGAACACTTCCTAATAAAGTTTGATCATGTTATTCTCCATCTCACAGATAGTCTGCTTCTCAGGACACTCAAGTTGGACCCGTTTCCCAAACCAAGTTTGATTTCTCATCTCTAAATTCTCAGAACAATCACAATCCCTTTTTACACTTTAACTTTTTCTAGTCTTGCTTGAAATTTACTTCTTTCTTAAATCTTTTTGTTCCATTTTAGTAATATCTGAGAGCACAAAAAGCATTTTTAGATCACTAGAGATTATTTTTACTGGATAGCTAAAGGGAAATGTTATTGAAAGTTTGATGATCTCAACCTTCTGTGTGTTAGTGAAATGATACAACAGCATGGATGAAGATAGTGAGTCAAAGGACAGAGAAAGGATGGTTTCTAGAATATACCATTTGTTTAGTGATGTCATTCACAGTTTGCCTCAGGCTAATTTCTCTCAAAATCAATATGTATTCACTTAATAAAATTTATTAATACAATTTATTCATTAAATGTTTTTTAAAATATCAGAATTAATTGAAACTCCTTGATATGATTTCAATCTTCTTAAATTTATTGAGATTTGTTTTCTGTCTTAGCATATAGTCTATCCTAGAAAACGTTCCATGTACACTTGAAAAGTGTGTACATTCTTCTGCTTTGGGATGAAATGCTCTGTAGATGTCAAATGAATCCATTTTGTCTAGGGTGTCATTTAAGGCTGCTGACTCATTGTTGATTTTCTGTCTGGAAGATCTATCTAATGGGTGTTAAAATATCTTATTATGACTGTATGTCTGTTGATCTCGCCCTAAGTGTCCATCATGATTAGCTTTACATATTAGGTGCTCCAGGCTAAATGGCTCCAAATGAAATTCTGTGTTTTGGTCCTTTAAGTGGCTCTCTGCATTTCTAGCCTTCTTTTCCTGGTGGACAGAAACCCTGTCACTTTTCACAGATGATGTTATTTTGACTTTTTCTGGGTTCTGGTGCTCTAGGCTGGGGAGCTCAGCTTTGGGTTTAGACCCTACACTTCTGAGGCGGAACACCTCAGTCTCTGAAATATATGTCTGGAACTTCAGCTGCCACCTATCAGAGTCCAGCCAACCCTCTTAGCCTCCACACTTCCTACCAGTCTTGATGTGGTGATGTTGTTTCTTCCCTAAAATTGTAATATTCTGAAAAGGAAAATTAAATTCTATTACTCCAAATTATAGGAAGTATTTAGTGTATACATATTTATTCAATGACACCTTATATTTAGAAAAGATTTGTTGAACCAAAAATTTCACTTGCAACATTCAGTTTCTGACTATATATTAAATCACATAATATACGTGTAGTATCTAACAAAGTAAATTGTGGACTTTTCCTACCTCAATAAACTGGCTATTGGTTTTTTTGTTTGTTTGCTTATTTGTTTTTGGTGCATCAGCAGTCTGTATTTAATTAACCATATTTTTTTAAAAGAATTTAAAAAATTCTTTTTTAAAAATATATTTTATTGATTATGCTATTACAGTTGTCCCATTTCCCCCCTTTTATTCCCCTCTGCCCTGCATACCCCCTCCCACGCCCATTCCCCCCCTTTAATTCATGTCCATGGTAAATACATATAAGTCCTTTGGCTTCTACATTTCCTATATTATTCTTAACATCCCCCTTTCTATTTTCTACCTACCATTTATGCTACTTATTCCCTATACCTTTTCCCCCTTTCTCCCCACCCACTTCCCTGCTGATAACCCTCCATGTGATCTCCATTTCTGTGATTCTGTTCCTGTTCTAGTTGTTTGCTTAATTGGTTTTTGTTTTT